>ML804615.1:51735-77722 GCA_009831015.1 Picea engelmannii | reverse complement strand
TTGCATGATTGGTACATTTCTTGTATATTGCTAGAGGCACCTACTAGCAGTTTGATTGGCACATGTTTTATGGAGGATTTGGCATGCATGTATGGGGATTCATCATATTGTGGTATTGGTGCATGGTGATGTACTTGCTTGGTACAAGTGGTGATACATGTTGATGTACATAGTTGGTACACTCATGGATGGCATTGACATTACTTGATTAACACAACAATTGGTAGTTGTTTGAGATACATGATTGTGGCACTTGGTTCATGGTAGAGACATATCATGAGTGATATGACACATGGTTTGCATATTGGTAGATGAACATGGTTGGGATATTGGTAGATGCACGTGGTTGGCACATTGGTGCTTCCAATGAATGTAATTCTTCAAGACATATAAGAAAAAGCATTATGTGGTTTTCTCCCAATTTGGGTTTCCACGTAAAATATTGGTGTAATGTGTATGTGTGTGATTGTTCATTTCTTATTTCTCATTATTGGATAATAATTCTACATTGATATAACACTTGGACTATTTGTAGAAAAAGGATTTTAATTATGCTATTATTGATTCACNCCCCCCCCCTCTCAGTTATCCAACAATTAGTAGGTGCAGGAAGGTGAGGTAAGCCTCCTTAGACTTGAAGGTAGAAATGTATTCATAGATGCAAATTTCATTGAAAAATAAAACAAAGGCCTCAGGAGGTGATACGTGGCTAATGGGATGGATGAATCATCTCTTTGGGAAGGTATAACAATGCTTAGAAAATAGTTTCAAACCATGAATTAGTAACTCATGTCTTAAGGTATTCAAAGTAATAAATCCACTTATATTATCAAAGTGCGTAGTGGAAGTAGGATATAGGTGAAAGGAATTCAAAAGGTGGAATAATGAAGTTCCATTCACTTTTGAGTGCCATTGGATAAATACAACATTTCATTGGGAGTAGTTTGGTCTTGAGTGGATAGAACAGGGATTCATAGTGAATCACTCAATGAAGTGAAGAAAAGCATTCAAAATTTCAACAAAACCAATGGAAAACTAGAGATCATGGCAAGGGATGCCATAATGTTAATGGGTAAGCTAGTTGGAGGATATCACAATATCAAGGCAATGGAATGATATAAAGTACATCATTCCAATGTGCTAGAAGGTTTCAGCAAGGTAAAGATGGGGCATGATTTTCTAAGAAAGGTAGTTTCCAATAGGACATGTTGGTTGGAATTCCATGATGGTCAAGTAGGATTTGGTTGGAAGATATTAAGATCAGGGAACAATAATGCACCAATGAGAATAATGTCAATGCATAGGGTTACAAGGATATAGAGAGATTCAAGGATGGCTACATGGAGCACAAGAAGTTCGAGCAAATATGCATTGGAGAGCATGATAAAGTGATGTCAAATGCATACGATGAAGCTAGAATGCATATGCATTAGTAGGCATATTGACAGTGAATTCTTGGTGCATACAGAAGTGCATTAGTGCATATGGACATGCTTGGACATAAATATGGAATTCTTGTAGACCGAGAGGAGTTTGTTGTTATATATGCAATAAAGATGTTATGATAATTGAATGAGACCAATGATGGATTATATATATAGGAAAAATGTTTATAGCATCGTTGAATATATTGATGGTGTTGTTGCCACATATGACATCCATCCATATGAAGACAAGTGAGGATGGTAAGAATGTTAATCAATAAATTGGTGAAGGGAGATTGCGAGATTCTACAAAATACCAATTGATCAGGTAGCATCAATTAATGTCATAACAACCATGAAGGTATGCATTTAGGTAGCTTATGATGCATAAATGTTGAGGGGAGTTGAGCTAATAATTTTCTCAGCTAAATTTCAATATTTGAATGGATGTGTTAAAGGTAGAGGGCCTTGAATGTACAAAATTTATTTAATGCTTGAATGCATTCATACAAAATTTAATGGTATGTTATGTTGGTTATGATATTATAACCAAGGCAGTTAGGAGACATACTCTTGTTATAAAAATGGATCTGAATAGAGCTATCCATGGGTGAGACCATGATGTGCTTGGATATGGAAGGGATATAGTGCTATACAAATGCTTAATGACCTTCCTACTTATAATCAATGTTTCGACTGCAACCTATTTGCGGACACTGAAGAGAACTAAAGGATTATATTCCTAGTGTTTTGTACAGGTTGAATAGGAAGGTATCCAAATGATCAAGCAAGTAAACAAAAATATCTTGGATAATATGTTGAGGTGTTGGATAGACCTTTCAACTCACCATGGTGGAATACATGACATGATTATGTGGTATTATGGAGTCAATGCAAGGATGTATTGTGTAGATGTATCCATGGGTAATGGCACATTGATTTATTTGTAATGTTTGATTTCATTATTGTTACAAAACATTTCCCCTACAGACAGGTGAAATCTCCCTTGGATATCTAGACCCCTATTGACCAAGACAGAAAAAAAAAAACAAGTGTACACTAACATTCCTTTAAATATATTCTTGATGTCTATGGATAGAGAAGATAGAAGAAAGAAGTGTGACTTACTCCTTTTCTGATGGTTGTCCTCGCTATTCTTCAGTCTTTGTTCTTGTTGTCCAAGCCGCGATCAAGATGAAGAGAGTCTGCAAGGAACAAAATAGTACCTTATACTTCTACAATATATCATTATACAAGAGCATATCTATCTATATATGCATACATGTGAAAACAAAAATATGAAGGAAATAGGCCAAGTTATATTAATGAAAACATGCGAACTTACAACCTTGTTACGCTAGTGTTCCTCTAAGATTCCAATCCAATCCTTGAATGCACTCTAAAGATGTTTCTCTTAAGATCATAAGTATCATATACAAACTTTATCCTCCCTCATTTTCACCTTGGAATTCCCTCATTATATAGGATTTGGAGGCTTAGCCACGATGGTCCATGGAGAAGTCAGTAGACGAACCGAAACTTGGGGGGGCATGTCTCCAACCTATGGGCATCATACTAAAGTTAAACCACCAAATTATTACGAAAATGAATAAGTAGGATTACTATGATGATATCTCATGATGATTGTGTGTATATGATACAGATGAGATAATGACTATTGAATCTGGAAAGCTTAGGAAGAAGGCTATTGTTATGACATTGGAACCCTATGATTACCACAAGTACATTATAGATTGCCAGTGGAAGTCTAGTAGTAAGTTGGTTCTCTCCTTTCAAGTCAAATCCTTGGAAAAATGGATCGCAAGAGGGAACATATAGAAAATTATGGGATGCCTAATCCTAGAGGGTGAGTATAGAAAGAAACCAGAAACTCAATAATGCATATGGCATGGTGGTTGGAATCATGAGGGTGTATATGAAAGGATAGTGTGTTGAATTCTTGCATGTGGTATCTTTGTGAAGCATAGGATAGCCACACAAATAAGTATCGGTTTATGATTACAAAATTACTTTTGAACAGATATTACATGATGGAGTTGAGAACTCAAGTGGATAAGATAACAATTGTATGATGATGACTATAATATGTATATTTTCTTGATGGTTTCTATAGGAATAACTGAAGGAATGAAGATATGAATTGAGCACTTGGAAAGAAGAGCACAAGAAGGAAATTGATCTCAAGGACAAAGGAATGGAATGATTAAATTCCATTCGATTTGTTGTAGCTCAAAAGAAGAAAAATGGAGTTGAAGGATGCAATGCGGGAGGCACATATGCAACTATTTGAAATTTTGGAGATTCCATTATCACAACTAGAGTTCTTGAAGCTATAGCTCTGAGACTTCATGTCTGATCTTGTGTTGGAGCCCTAGATGGAAGTGGTACAACCTAAGGTATTGTGGTGCAGATAATGGGGTACACTTCCTTGAGTTGTGTAGGTTGATGGGGATGAGAGCCTATTGATTGGAATTGCTATGGGAATTGAAAAATTTTGAAATTTGTTGCAGCTGGAATTCTTGGAACCACAACTTTGAGACTTCCTTATTGGTATGTGTTGTAGCCCTGGATGGAAGTGGTATGGCATGGATTGTAGAGAAAATAAGGGGGTACACTTCCTTGGATTGTGTATATTGAGAGGAATGAGAGATTGTTGGTTGGAATTGTTGCAAGAATAATAAATAGTGAAATCATTATGAATAATTTTTTGGGGGTGGAGTTCCTATGTATATATGTTTTGGGCTAGAGAGCATGTGCCATATTAGGTCAGAGAGCCTATATGTTGATTAAATATCGGAGAGCTTAGAATCGTAATATGTATGTATACATGTATGGTGTTTTGCACTAAGGACAAAGAAAAAATAAGGGGGAGGGGATGTAACATCCACAGTTTTATTCCCCATAAATTATAATATAATTATGCAAATGTGATTTAAGTCGGTGATATGATATGTTTTAGGTCCAGAGAGCCTGTATGGATTAATATGGCCAAGGGTGGAGCTATTTAAATTATACATTAAAATTATTAATACAAAATAAATCATTGGTTGTGACATGAGAGTGATGATAATGATGGGGGGATATGATTCTACTAGAGAGGGGGATAAAAGGGGGTCTAAGGGGTTACCCATTTCTATTAATCCAATCCATTTCATATTAATGTTTATCTCCTTAGAATTATCAATGGAGGCATTGAATACAAGTAAGAATGGTTAGTGGGAAAATTCATCTCACTCATTTATGACATCATGGGTTGAGTATAACCACTTTTGGGGAAATCTGAGAGTCAAAGCTTGCATGAAAGAAAAGGAAATATGAATGTCTTTTGGGGATAGTGTTTACATACTAATTTTGAGTAGCAAGGAATGAGTTGGGTGTTGGAAAAGAGCACCATACATGCTAGCCATGGAAAGACATCTTGTTGGATTGAGTTTGATGTTGAAAATTAGGTTGGGTGCATGTAACAGCATGGGAGAGTTGTGAATTAATGTTGATAATGAGGATGTATGCTTGTAATTGGCACTTCCTATTGAGTTAATGGCTCAAGAGCCTTGAGAAGGATATTGTGAGAACTTCAGAGTAACATCTAATAATTTTCCTTACCAACAATGTGCACTGGAGCCCTGGAGGGAATTGGGAAGGCCCAAGAGACTACATGGTAGAAAAGGGTGATCCCATTCCTTGGATTGTGCAGGTTGAGGGGAAAGAGATATTTTGGGCTACTCGGTGTGGAGAGTGGGAAACCAAGAGGGTCATACCTCATTGTGGACTCATAGCCTCAACTTGGGGGTGGCTTACTATTGAGATAAAACGAATAGCAATGTTTATGGCTAGAAGTAACATCCTTTGTATGTAGCCAGATGTTTTCCCATTAAAATATATTTTTTTTGTTATATTTGTATATTTAATTTCATTGTGTAGTAATTGTATTTGAATGTTTTGTTTTACTGATTTATTGCATTCACATTTCTAGAATTATTGTTAGATGCATGATAAATGATGGGCATATTCCATGTGTTTAAATTTTTATTTTGTTAGGGAATTTGAATATGTTTTTTGCAGGCTGGGTTCTTTAGAAATTTGGTAGGAAATATGGATGGAACTCCATTGTTAATAGATTTCCATTGGGAGTTAATGAGACATTATTGTTGCAAATTGTTAAGGCAGTGACCCTCTCATGCACTTTGCACTTTCCAACCTTTAATTGAATTGTATTGGTGACCCACAAAATTCCCTAGAACACAACAAATACCCTCCATTTCCTTATATTCTAAGATCCTTTGAAGATTAAAAAAACTAAAAATTGATTTAATCATGAACGAGTATTTCACGTCCTCTTACATGGCATCTTCCCACCATACATCTATTTACATTCTCTTTAAGTATTCAATTTCCATCCAAAAACAAAAACTATAGATCTTTGAACAACATAACCACCCTAGTTCACTTCGGTGATCCTTTCCCCTACTTTGGGGATAAACTAATTTACTCATTTGTTTTGATAATATTTTTAATAGAGTGAGTTAATAAATGGGTAAGTTTAATTTTTCATACTTTTTTTTCCAGATAAAACAAAATTTTGCATTGATTTCCACTATCTAAATTTTCTTGAAATAGACTAAAGTTGAAAAACAAAATTCCATGATCCAAATTTTCAATAATCAAATGAAACTATAACTTTCCACATGAATCTTACTAAATTTATGAAATAATTTCAATAATAAAAAATTGCAACAACGAAAAAATTGAGTTTCTTCGCTAAACCAATGCTCTTACAACATAACTTATAGTCCTAGTTCTCTTCCTAAAACCATATGGTCATAACTTTGACTCCCTCCAAACACAAGATCAATGAAATGCCTTGCATCTATGTATATGTATATATAGAGAGAGAGAGAGAGATTCTTTGCAAACAAGTGATATAGCATCTGAAACATAAATGCCCTAGTATGATACAAGAGATGAATGGTATACAAGTGAGTCATGAGTATTGCATACTTCCAAGTGTAATCAATGTGCAACACTACAAATAGTTGTTTCCCCTCCTCTTCGGTAGAGGAGACGAAAAATAAACTGAAAAATGAACAATGGAGATGTTAGCTAAGCTGCGAAAGGCTCTAATGCTCATACTAATCTTCATTTCTTTAGGTCGTATCTACAAAAATGTCATGATTCCATGGATACCGTGAATCAACTCGTCCAATAAATTGTGTGAGCAGTTACGCAGAGTTACATCACCCTACTCATGTGAAACCATTAGTGAGGAGGTGATAATAAGAGACATGAAATGGGAGTGGTACGAAGGTAGTGGTTCTTATCTCCACCATCATCATCAACGTGAGTTTAAACTCACAGTTAAGGTAAGGAAAATTTAAAATTTCAATAATAATGCTCAAGATAGTTTATTATTGTTTTCTTTAGAGGAATATTTATACTCTACAACAACAAAACAATTTGGATTAAAAAGAGTAAAAATAAATGGTTTAACAGTGATTAGTGCCCAGAAGATCTGTTATAAATTCATTCCTAGTTTGTTGAACAAAGAAAAAGAAAGAATAATTATGGAAGACAAGGCATGAAGGGCATTAATTGGATCGTAAATTACATCAAAGGCCATTGTTCATGGAATGCAAGAATAACCCTAGGATTTTTATAAGAGACTTAACTAACATTCAAAGGATAAAATAGACACTAGAATCATGCTCAATGAATTGTGGGCCGCAGAGCCAAGTGTATCGAACACTCTGCAAGAAGCTTGTTGAAGGTGTTGTCGTTCTTCCTCAAGATAATATTTCCATTTCAATGATGATTCTTTGAATCTCTCCATATATTCCAATATCTCCATAGACCTTTCATTGATTTCACTACAATAAATAAATAGTAATACCTTCATTTGCCACGCATTCTGGAATTTACAACAAAACTATTAAAGATTAAAGCATAAACAACAATTGTTTGGAAACAGACTACTTGATTCAATTTCACAGTGAAATTTTAGAAGATAGGGATGAACTTTATGAGAAGCATAACATTTTCCATATCTATTTTCATCTAACTAATTATATCTTCAATTTATACGACTTCAATTTATTATTTATTCACATTTCCTACAAATATGCAAGAACATTTTTTCCTCAAACAATTTTTTTCTATAGCTTGATACAAGTTATTCTCTACTAGTAATCTCTTAAAATATGGCTTCATCGTAGCAACAAGGTATAAATCTTCCAAATCCTTCATTATCTTTATTTTTCTGGTCAATCAATTCTAGTATATGTGCTAAAATACAGATGAATTCAATAACTCCTTCATTGTCTTTCTTATTCTAGTCAATCCATTCAGATAATTATGCAAACACTAAGTAATTCTTTAATTCTATTAATTTTTCTGTAAGGAGGAATTTTATGACATACAATCGAAGATAAAGTCAAATGTTTGAAAATATTACAAAAAATATTGCAAAGAAAAAACATTGGAAAAAAAATTCATAAAATTCAACAAAAATTTGCACAATTAATGTTGAAAATGACTAAAATAACAAAGGATGATTTAGTGAAAGTAATATAATAACCATATATGAATGATGCAATCTTGAATCCTCTATAGGATTCATATTGAGATGTGTTTGATTTAGGGTTTTAATGTATGGGTGTGTTGGTGCTTCTCACAGGTTGTTCATGTCCATAGGTAGATAAGGCTAAGCCCAATAGGAGCAGGGCCATTGTGATGACAGCAATAAAAATAGGGGAAGAGGAAGAAAAATTGACACGAGAATGGTGGTGGAGGATAAGTGTGGGAGTGAGTGGAAAATTGTGAATGACACTTGCAGGATCCTGAGATTTAATCAGTCCTTGCTAGTCTTTGTGGCTTCTCTAAAAAGAGGAGAGTGTGTGGTGTACTACCGACTTAGTGATCATTATCATAGGAATTTGTCATCCTATTCACAAAATTCTCATTCCTGCAATCCTCTATTGCAATAAACAACACCACCATTCACCACAAGATTATGCCTGCAGTCCTTTGTTGCAAGAATCAGTGTTGTCCAAGCCACCTCCAAAGTATTTAAATAACAATATAGGAGGATTAAAAAAAAATGGCCTTTTTCTTGGCCAAATCCATTGATAATGGTTCACGCTCAAGAATATGAATAGTGTAGGCCAGAAGATTTATGGGAACGCCTTCGAGCCTCATGATTGGTCATGTTAACACAATAAAAATACTGAAGATGATGTCAACAATGCATACTAAGCATTGTCTCTATAGTGAATACAATCGATAGATGGTAATGTTTATGGCTAATATTACGTAATTAAAAGGAAAATATAATAATAAGGGGTAGTTGGCATAGAACCCTAGGCATACTCATGATAAAGTATAAATACACATGAGTATCATTATATTGGTGGGTATTAGATTGTATTGTCTTATAGCAAGCATGGCTTATGGAATAATTCCTTCCATAAGGAATAATTGATGGTGTTACCCTACCCTGAGCAATTTTTCTCTACAATCTTGTGTTGTCTATGGTGACGTTTTGGCATATTTGATGTTCAAGGGTTTTATTTTTTATGTTTTGTGGTTGATTATTCAAATTTTGTACAAAATGTTTCAGAAATTGACATAAATGCTACCATCTTCTTTTTTCCACCAAAAATCTATAATAATAATAAATAAATAAATATCCCAATCCATGTCCAAGAAAGAGTTATGATAACACTTGTTGTAAAACATGGAAGATATAAGAGAGAATCAACCACAAAACGTCGGAAATTAAACCCTTGAACATCAAAAATGCTAAAACATGCACCATACACAACACAAGAATGTAGCGCAAAACCCTTAGGGTAGGATAACACCACCAATTATTCCTTATGGAAGGAATCACTCTACAAGTCATGCTTGCTAAAAGACAATGCAATCCAATACCCACCAATACAATGATACTCATGTGTATTTATACTTCCACATGAGTATTCCTAGGAGTATATGCCAACTACCCCTTGTTATTATATTATTTCCTTTTAATTACATAGTGGCCATATTATTTCATTTTAATTACATAGTAGGTCTATTCCATTATTATGGCCACATTACATTCATTATCCCCTTGGGTACCTCCCTAGGTACCCCATATTATCCTCCCTAGGTACATTACAAAACTCTAGAGGATAGCATCATTCAACCTAGCCAAAGTGTTTTCTCTTCACTATTGTTGATGATTTACAAAAAGCATGTTCCAGGGCATATATGTCTAGATTATAGAGAGATCAATAAGATCACCATTAAAGATGAGTTTTCCACTCATATCATTGATTACTTATTAAATGAATTGCAAGGAGAAATTTTCTTTACCAAGTTGGATCATAGTTTAGGTTATCATCAAATTAGAATGAGGGACGAAGATATCCCCAAAATAACCTTTAGAACACATGAAGGTAATTATCAGTTTTTTGTGATGTTCTTTGGTCTTACTAATGTATCTTCCACATTTCAAATCTTGATGAATTATATTTTCATACTCTCATACAAAAACACTGTGTTAGTATTTTTTGATGATATACTAATCACAACAAAACTTGGGAATAGCATGTACAATGTGTTGACATGGGCTTAAAAAAATGGAGGAGAATAAAACTATATGTAAAACGTTCCAAGTGTACCCTTGGTGTTGAATAAGTGGAATATTTGGATCATATTGTATCTCATGAGGGTGTAAAAGAGGACCCTAATAAAATTAAATCTATGGTGGAATGACCATTGACCAATTCCCCAAACCTTGAAAATGTTATAGGATTATTAGGATTGGGTTGACGGGTCCAAATGGCTTATTAATCAGGTAAGAGAGAATGCCCAATGGCAGGTCCCAATTAGACCTACTCTCATTTGGTGTAGTGTTTTCGACTAGTATGTGGGCCTAGTTTCCAATAAGAATTAAGAGAATAAAAATGGGATAGATAGTAGACGGTCCCCCAAAGAGTTCTAATTAATTATAAACCTACTATAAACTAAAAACAAACTAATCTACAACTACTGATTCCAACCTATCCTATGGGAGAAAAACTAATAAACGATCACAATTTTAAATGATATTTTGATAGCAAAAATAGTTCACGACAGCCAAAAATATGTTAACATAATAATATTTCAAATATCATCTCAAATAGTTGCATAGGAGACATGTAACATCATCCATGTACTCATTAGAAATCACAATAGCATAAGAATTATAAATACTAAGCACAAAAACAATCCATATGATCAGCACCCAGAAAACTTAAACAACAAATACATGTGTAGAGTAATCCCACAAGCATTTGAAAATAGTTATGACTTCAAAACACCTTCTACTCTTCATATATTAAAAAATAAGAGTATTATCAGTCCATACAATGGGAAAAAGTCTCTCATTGCATCCAATGAGTCCTCTTTTATAAGACAAGAGAGACTAGTTAGTTCTCGTGACTATTCAGTTTGTTTTTTATTTGTTGTGTCAGTATACAACTCCTAATTTCTATTACATTTTAGAAAATGAACGTGTGATTGTTACAAACAGAATCTAAAGAGATTCTTTAGTGGTTGTTCTTTCCCTAAGGCATTTCATAAATGGTATTCATTTATACATATTATTCACTTGGCTTGTTCCTATCTTCTTCTATTCCCCGTGATGTTTCTAGGCATTTCCAGTGTTTGTCTATTGATTAAGATCATCATGTATTCTTATCCTCTGTCTCATACGTCAATCATCATCTTTCTAGTCTAATTTCAAATCTTGTAGCTTTAGATCTTACTGCTTAAACATTGCACAACTCGTTCTTCAATTAAATTCAGGCCTCTTCAGTTTTCTACATTTTTTTAGAACTTCCACCCTCAAACTGTCAATACTTGTTGTGGTATCATGTTCCACTCTCTTCTATATTTTTATTGAGCTATCCTAGGCCTAATTTTATTGCATGTGACTCCATATATGGTCGTCTGAAGTTTGCACAGTCCATTTTTCCCCCGAATTTGTGACCTTTTGTTTTCCTCGTTTTCTGGGGTTTTCATTATTGTTTTGGCTTGAATACCTCTACCACTACATTATACGATTAGATAACTTTCCAAAGAGGTATCCTGGGCTCAATTATAACACATGCATCCCAATATATGCCCATTTGAAAAATGGTGCTCAACAGCCCTTGATCTGCTTGTGGGTGAATCTGGGTCGTTGATCTTTAACCTGAAAATAAAAATCACACTTGCATAAGGAAATCCAAAACTGAATGGTTAATGTAGCTTTATACCCTTTAGCTTATTTATATAAGAACCTAGGGAAGGTATATGACCTAGGGCTTGTTATGTAATTTTGGCCAATTACTGTCCTAGAAATTGGGAAAATAATAAAAAAGAAATGAAACAAGAAATTAATTAGATTAAACTCCATAAAATACAATTAATAAAAATACCCCAAATCCACGTGAAAATAACAAAAATAAAAAATAAAAATCAAATATTAATTCCTCACGAAAATACCCCCCCTCCCCCACATGAAATATAACCAAAGTCCAAAAGTTATAAAAATAATAAAAAATTGTGTGGTAAATAAGCCATCAAAGTCTAATGGTCGGAGTGGTAAAATTGACGTGAGCTAACCCACTCCGATGGGCTATCAGAGTGAGTCCATCCCAATGGGTAAAGCCTCTCTGATGGTAAATAAAACATTAAAATAATCCAACCTTCGACGGGTGCACTTTTCCTCACAATTAATATTAAATAATACAAATTCTAATGGGTGTACATTTCCAAAAAAAAATATTAAATTAATGCCAATTTTGATGGGTTCTCATCGGATTCTGATGGTCAGAGGTTAAGTTTAAGGAGTGTATCTCACTCTGATGATATGAGTCCGATGATCGGGAGGTGAAATTGAAGAGTGAAGTGTGGAGTCTGATGGCCTCATTCCGATGGTTTAAAAATATTAAAATAATGCTAAGGCTAGATCGCGATGAGTTAGGTTTTGAAATATTAATAAAATATTCATGTGTTTTCTAAAGGTGTTCGGGAGGATGGGATAAGGGATTCCATGAAGATAGGAGGTGTACCTTATATGGTAATTTTCAATGAAATTTACCTTGAATTGGATATGTAGACCAATGGAGAGATTCATGGAGAGGTCTCATGGGATATTATGTTGAATTTTAAGGAGTGAGGAAAAAAAATTTAAAAGTTAAATTAAAAACCAAATTAAATGAGAAAAATAAAATGAACATATGTGTGTGTGTGTGTGTGTAGAGAGAGAGAGAGAGAGAGAGAGAGAGAGAGAGAGCCTAATGGTTAAGAACATGTGTTTCCTCTTAAGGGTCACAAGTTCAAATCCAAAGGGGGTTAGGGTATGTATACCTCTGTAGACTTTACCAGTCAAATTGTTGGGCGGAGGGGGTCCCTTGTCCCACAAACAAGGGGGTCTCATACACCAATTTAGTGTTAGTCTTGGTCATGACCTTAAAATTAGAAGATTATTATTATTATTATATATAATTCGTTACAAGATGTGTTTATATATATATATATATATATATATATATATATTGTAACAAATAGTGTATCCATGTGAAAACCAATTTGACCCATGTAAAAAACATTTTTTAAATGAACTTTATTTACCCCGTGTAAAAAATAAATATCTAGATTAACTCTAGGGAAAACCACGGGGAATGAAAACCCATGGGCAAATTACCATGTGATTTTGCAAAACCAAGGGTAAAATGGAAATAAATGATTACAAAAATAATAAATGAGAATAAAAATAAAAATGTAATGAAAATATAAAAATTATGTAAATAAGGTCATGTTACACATGAATTAGGGTTCCATGCCCGTCATGGTTCCACCAATAAGGGTTTCGCGCCTAGGGACCATAAAATAGGAGTAAGGTATAACATGTAGATTTCAAGTAATTGGGTGTCAAGGTGGATAGCTTGGTCATATGGTGATCAAGAACACTCAAATTCAAATGTGACGAATGGAAAGTGACCAAGGGGAAGAAGACGACATGTCATGCAACAAATCAATGTCACAATTGCGACGAATGGTAAAAGGAGATTGAGACCAACCAAATGCATGACACGGGTCAATCTAGTCAGGTTGAACATCTCGGAGGGTAGACCTACTAAGATCGCAAATATAGGGAATATGATCATATCAAGGAATATTTTATTACGCTAGACCACAATGTGTGATATTGATTATGACAGATAGCAAGCAAGCATTGGGAGATGACACGACAAGGATATGCAACCAAGAAGCTCAATAGGCCTTTGAATTGGGTTTAGGCGAGAGGGAAGACCGAAAAAGGAACCTGGTAGAGATCAATCTAAAGAGGCTCGGGGACAGGTATGCGGGAAAGGTGGATTTGATAGCCTTGGGAGATTTGGACCTCAAGGCAACTATAATCCAAGGTAATTTGCTTCACAATAAGGGAAATCCTAGTAAGGATCAAGGTCAAGGTTATGGATAAGGATTAAGGGATTCCCCTACATGCATCTCAAGACTGGAGGGGTCACGTAAATGAATTGGCTTTGTGAACCTTCTCTTGCAAAATAGAAAAATGAGATCAATCACTCAATTAAAAGGACGCTTTCCATTACACTATAAACATCGTATTCCATGCCTTCAAGTAAGCTTATAAAAGATAATCATGGGTGATTGTAGATTAATGTCCTGAAAACTATATGTGCCAAGTCTCAAATGAAAAGGAAGGATCAGTGATTTTGTGAATGAAGAGTATGATCAAGACATGAGAGCATAAAGATGAAGACAATAAGCATAATATGGAAGCAAGAGGATGCATAATTTAAGTGATTCATTTAGAAAATACTCAGCAATAAACTCATTCAAGACAATCATCAATCAATATCAAACCCCCAACTTCCTCAAGGTAGATAAATAATTGGAATTATGCTCAAACAGTATAGGGTAGACATTAGGATTGAAATTTTAGTAGGGGGGGCCTTTCCTTTCGCTTGTAAAAGAAAAAGTAAAGGGGGGGTTGTTGTGGCCTCAATAGATTGATGGGGTATTACCATAAATTTGTCAAGAATTATGGTTAAATAGTATCACCTCTAACAACATTATTGAAAAATGATACATTTTCTTGGACTCAAGAGGCAACCCAAACTTTTGAGAAAATTGAGGAAGTTGTGTGTCGAACTCCTATGTTGGCCACACCTTACTTCACAAAAACCTTTACCTCAAGACAAAACATTGGTGAAATTTAAATGCAAGAAGGAAGGTCACTTGCATTCAAAGTTTCTAGCTTAAAGGAATGAACTTACTCAAACCCATTTATGAGAAAGAAATATTGACCATGCTACATTTAGCTTAACAAGGGTGCCCTTACTTAATAGGAAGACACTTCAAGGTAGAAATGGATCATGATAGTTTGAAATATGTCTTGGAACAAAGATTGTCTTCAAAAGAAGAAGAAAAATGGGTTACAAAGATGCTAGGTTATAACTTTGAAATTATCTATAAAAAAAAAGGGAAACAAAATGTGGTGGTGGATATAATTTCAAGGAAAGAAGAAAACATTGTGTTATTTTCATTTTGCAAGTTGATTAGGTGGAAAAGGAAAAGATAAAAGGACAAAAGGACCATAATGCATTGAATCCTATTCAACAACTACAACACGACTCTAATGCATCAAAAAAAATTGTGTGGAATAATGACTGACTCCAATATAAGGATTACCTATACTTATGTAATAATTCCAAAATCGAATAGAAGGTTCTTTTAAAACTACACACATATCCTATAGGGGGGAACTCGGGATTTTGAAAATTTACCACAAGATCTAGAATGATTTTTTCTATGAAGTTCTTAAAATTGATGTTCAAAAGTTTGTGGAAAAAAGTTTGGTTTACCAACATAAAAAAGGAGAGACAATCAAGACCCTTGGTATTCTAGAACCATTATTCATTCCACGTCAACAATGGGAAGAGGTCTCAATGGATTTTATTATAGGTCTGCCAAAGTTTGAAGGAAAGAATGTCATCATGGTGGTGGTGGATTAACTTACAAAGTATGACACTTTTTCTCTCTTTTTCATCCTTTTAAACAAATTGCAGTAGCTACAACATTTATGGAAACAATTCATAAGTTACGTGGAAACACCAAGATTATTGTAAGTTATAGAGATCCAATTTTCATGGGTAATTTTTGGGTCTGGTTGTATTCTTGTTTGAGAAGTCAATTGGCTCATAACTCATCTCACTATCCTCAATATAATGGACAAACTAAGGTTGTGAATAAGTTTCTAGAAGGTATGTCTTTATTTCTTTGCATATGATAAACAAACACAATGTGTAAAGTGGTTACTCTTAGTTGAATGATGGTACAACACTTCATTCATGTAAGGTACTAGATGTAATATAATATGTAGAAACAAGAATAGTCAGCATATATCAATGTAACAACAAAATATTGAGAAGGGAAATTTACCAGAAATAATACCTTTATTCAAAGAAAGCAATGTTCACTTGCTTCTTAGGGGGGGAAACCTCCAATAGAGTAGATCTCTATTAGAATAATTCTCAAGACAAAAATTTATCATGCCTCCTAATCGTATTTATACTAATTATATATTCTAAAGAACACTCTAGAGGAAGATATTTCTATAATTGGAAGCTTCCATTAGGTCTTCTTACATTTACTTGTTCATATTTATTAAATATACCTTATTGATTAATGTCAGCCTTTATTACATGGAAAATATATTATTCTATCTATGTGAGGGGTTAGGTAGGTTAGGTCCTTAACACTTCAATACTTCATCCAAAATGTCCCCATTTATGTCACTTTGTGGGTATCATCCTCCATCAGTCACATCACTCTTGAGAGAGAAAGATAAGGTTCAAGTAGTGAAAGATCACATAGAACACCAATAAGAGCTTCTCCAACTATTGAAGGACAAATTTGTTATAGCACAAAACAATATGAAACAACAAGATAATCAAAATCACAATGAAGGAAATTTGAAGTGGGTGACTGGGTATTTTTTAGGCTTAAGCCATATAAATAGATGTCCCTCGAGAAAAAAAGAAGGACAATAAATTAGCACCTAAGTAATATGGTCCATGTAAGGTGTTGTAGTGGATTAGCAGCATGGTTTCCAAACTGGATTTTCCTCCATTTTCACGTGTTCATTTGGTCTTTCATGTTTCTTATTTAAATAATGTAATCAATGACAATATTTCAATTCAAAATACTTTTCCAAAGATTGATGAAGAAGGGAAAATCATACAAGAACTTGAAACAATCCTTGAAACACAGATCAAGCAACTACATAATCAAGTAATTACTGACTATCTCACCATGTAGATGAACCTTCCAATAGAATATGCAACATGGGAATATGAGTTATTCATACAAAAACATCCATAGTTAATCATGTGTTGAGGGAAACACTTGTTTGAAGGGGAGGGGTAGTTAAGCCCCAGATATTGGGACATTACATTTCTATTGTTATATTAGTGTTGTAATATATACCAAGGAGACCTAATTTTAGAGATAATATCATCTTGTGCATTTTTTATATTGTAAAAGGAGGTTGTCCCTTCGAAGAGGCTTCTTATTCATTCATTATATTTCATTATCAAGGCATGGAGTTACTTCTTCTTTCTATTTTTATGTTATTTTGGGTATTTGGTACATAACAAGGAAGCACTTAACTCTCCCACAAAAACAAGTGGACATAGGATTAAAAATATCACTATGACCCAAATCAATATGATGATAAGCTCACCCATATTTGTCCTTAGAAAAGGACTCTTGATGGTGTTTCCCCAACACAAACCTTTTCATAGACACCACTAAGTGGATCAATCTATGGAATATCATCAACCATGTGTATATGAATCATATGCTACAAAGACCCAAAGTTTGTGTGTCCCAAAATTTGATGATATAGCATTCTGGGGTTGTTGGCATTGGATTCCATAGCAACAAATCCTTTCTATCCCAAGGAAGAAAGAGGCTTCCCCATCTTGTACAAATGATCAAATTCATTACAATATCTTGAGGAATGATCCAAAATGGATCACATTATAAATTATCATCTATTTTGATACTTTATAAGTGGAAAAATTGGATCCATGGACTTGTAGGGCCCATTTTAGGGGAATATTCATTTTGGAGGTGATTTGGGGCCCTGAAACTTATAGAGCCCATTTCAAGTATTAAATGGCTATCCCTAGGTCAAAACTTTGTAAACAAAGTTTTTATCCCTCTAACACTATTATACTCATCAAGAACTTTCCAACAATTTAAAGATCACCTCAATTGGAGTCTGTTTGAGGAAGTTATTCCTCATAAAATTTGATCTATGTTTTGAACACCATGCCACGTATAATTACTCACACATGTGGAGCTAACCACTTGTGTACTTTCAATAATATTCTAGAGGGTCCAAAATCCTAACCCTAATTGGGAGTTAAGGCATGCAAAAACCATAACACTAATCCTAGATGGCTATTAAGACTTGTTGGGTAAGGAAGGGGTTCCATTTCTATTGTCTTGATTTGATGTTCCATAGTTGAGAAAAACAATGGAGTGGGATGTTATGAGTAGAATATTAGAAGTAGAAGACCTTGTAGCACCCATTTAGGTCACAAATTCTAGTGCAACTCCATTGTGAGCCCATATTTCTTTGTATTTGCTCTTTATAACTAAGAAGAAAAGAGAAAGGCATGGTTCTCACCTTTTGGGTAGGTTTTCCAATATTGGCTTTCCTAGGGTACATCTTGTGTCCATTATGTGCATGGTGTGGTCATTTTATTGTTGTAACTTCTTTTTCATGTTCAAAAATTTATTTTCAGTATTTTGAGCACTAAGATTTCAATATTGATCTTTATTATAACTAAACACAACATAATAGAGGATAACAGAGTAGTATTGAAACAACTTATAATACCTATTGCAATGAACTATCTAATGGAATATCCATAATAACTTATAAATCATATTGGTATCAAAGCAATTTTTCTTTGGGGTTTTGTGGGATATTGTAGGATCTAGAAATTTGTTTAAAGAAAGAAGTCTCAAACTCTATCCATGGAGGATGACTACAATAGAAATCAAAGGGATGAATCAGAGGAGAGATTCATAAAAATGGAATAACATGTCTCTAACATATCCCACAATATGAATATACTAATGGTAGCTCTAGAGAGAAAGTTTGGACCTTTTGGGGAGTTTGGAACCTCTAAATTGTAAATTGGCTCTAATGAGGAATTTGAAGATAAAGAAAAATTAGAGAAGGAGATGTTAAAGGAGATAGAGAAAGATTGACCAAGTTCCAACATCACATTTCCCATTATGTGTTCAAAGTGGAAGTGAAAGTGGGCATTAAACCCTATCAAGGTGAGATCGATGCTTTCATGTTGAATCAATGGTTGTAATTGTTAGAAGTTTATTTCAATGTGCATATCATAAGAGAAGAGAAGAATATATCAATAGCCTAATTGAAGTTATATGGCCATGCTCAAACGTGGTGGGAAATCCACATAAAGATTCTTAGCAGGAGGGTGATCCCCTCGTAACTAAGTGGGAGGTTTGTAAAACCCTCATTAAGTCTTAGTTTTACCCTATTTGGGTACAAAGAGAACCCATGGATCCATTGGAATTGACTTTTACAGAAGTGAGGGAAAATTGTGCAAGCATAAACCATTGATTTTAGAGAACAAGCCATTATGTTGAAAATATGATTTCCCAATAACTTGGATGTACTCCTCAAGTATCTAGTTTTTCTCCATAGTAATTTAAGGAGGAAAGTGTTTCTCTTTAAACCTAGGGCCGTTGACAAGGCTTATGTTCAAGTACAATATTTGGATATGGACAAGAATAAAATACAACAAAAAGGTTCCAAGTAGATTGACCAATAGGGTACTTCAAAGGAGGGAAATAAGAGGTGGAAAGGAAAGGGTAAGAATACAACAACCATTGCACCATAGTGCAAGGATCCAAGCAATAGTTGTAATATTTATGTTCATATAAAAAATAATCATTATAAGCCACATCTAGAGACAAATCCAAAGAACCAAAAGGAGGTCAAGAAGAAGAATATGTTAACCATGGATTCAAGAAACTGAGTAGAGAGTGATTTCGATCTAGATGAGAAAATCGTTTTCACTATAGTGCAGAAGGAGGTGAACTTGAGTACCCTCCACCCCAAGGAAGAGAAGGAGATGGATAAACTCTTCTATATCAAGATCCAAGTCAATATTACAAAAGTGGATGCTATATTTAACTATAGTTTGCAATCCAATCTCATAGTAGAGGATTTTGTGAGCAAGCTTGGATTGGAAGTTCATGACTATCCTTGCCCATACTCATTGGCATGAATAAATACGGATGTAGAGATTATAATCACTCAACAGTGTAAGATCAAATTTCCATTGAAAATACATTGATGAGGTGGAGGTAGATGTGGTACCACTTGAAGTGTGATGTGTAGTGTTTGGATTTGGTACCACTTGAAGTGTGATGTGTAGTGTTTGGATTTGGTACCACTTGAAGTGTGATGTGTAGTGTTTGGAAGCCAATACCACATGTACATGAGGGATGTAATATTTAATAGGAGAACAGACCAATGTGTCCTATTCAAGGATGGGAAGTCCTTCATCATCAATTCACACAAAGGTAGATCTAATATCTCTCTGGTAAGTGCTAACCAAGCCAAGAAATTAATTAGCTCAAGTAGGAAGTTTGCAGTGCTCTTCTTGAGACATAATCAACAAGGAGGTGAATTGGTAAAAGTAAATGCATCTCTAAAGAGATGTACTAAAATGTAGAAACACCAATTGGAGGATATTTTATTAATTTACAAATAAGTGTTCCAAAATTCTAAAGGATTACCACCTAAGACAGAAGTGGAGCACAAGATATAGTGGTTTCTTGACTCTCCATTTATAAGCATAGGACTATATAAACAACCCATACTGGAAGTGGATTAAGTGAAGAAATAATTGTAGTAATTGTTGGATCCAAGAGTAATTCAACCAAGTACCTCACCTTGTGGATCACTTATCATCATAGTTCCCAAGAAGGATGGGATTTGGAGAATGTGTATTGACTATAGAGCTCTAATCAAGATCACGCTTAAGAATCAATACCCTCCACCCAGGAATCTCAAAGATGATTTTAGGGGCTAAATTCCTCTCATGGGTTAGTTTTCCATGGTTTTTCCAAAAACAAGAATCGCTATTTTAAAAATGATTCGCCCAAATTCTATAGGATAAAATTATTTTACCTTAAAAATCGCCAAAATTTAATAAAAACTATATAAAATCCTTAGAAATTTGAATATGTTTATAAAAACATCGTCAATCATTTATAGTTGGCATATGAAGGATTAGTTAGATTCGCCAAGGTTTCTACATTTTAAAATAAATTTCCATCCTTAAAATCATCCCTGCCCAGGATTGATGGTTTCTTGGATTGGTTGTAGAATGGTAAGAACTTCACCAACTTGATATTAAATCAACATACAACTAGGTATTATTAAAAGAAGAAGATACTTGGAAGATCATCTTTGAGAAAAGGAAAGTTTTAAATGAATGGTTGGTAATGCCTTTTCGTTTATCTATTTCACCAACAATATTTATATGTTTGATGAATTATGTTTTATGACCCTTTCTAGATTCATTTGTAGTAGTGTACTTGGACAATATATTGATCTTTAGTTGTACCCAGGAAGAGCATATGTCACATCATGCAAGTTTTATATACCTTGAAAAAACATCAACTATTGGAAAACCTTAAGAAATGTGAATTTTCCCAATAGTCCTTGGTGTACTTAGGGTATGTGATTGGTATAAGGGAACCCTAGATTGATCCTCTAAAGATGGAGGCCATCATCAAGTGGCCAACTCCTACCAATTTCACTAAAGTTGGGATCTTTTGGGGAGTGTGACACTACCTTTAGAATTTTATAGCATCATTTTCAGTTATTGTTGCACCATTATGTACCATAACAACCATCAACTATAGTAAATTCTAGTGGGAAAAGAATCAACTACATGATTTTGACAAGATGAAACAAAATATTAGTCAAATGCTAGTTCTTGCATTACCCAATTTACAAAATCCATTCAAAGTGGATGTGTTATGGGAGTAGTCTTGATGCAAGGAGGTAAGCCAATATGTTATCATTATGAATTGTTTCATGGCATAGTCTTGAACTACCCCACATATGACAAGGATATCTATGTTCTAGTGCAATCTATTAATAAGTGGAATAAATATCTGATGGGAAAGGAGACCATCTAATCCGCAAAAGATCTATTAATGATTGTGGTTGAGTTTTTTAATTGCATGTGATTATTAACCATTTAAGAAGCTAATGAAAGAGGATGAAGATGAGATAATATATCACAGCCATAATACAAAATACAGATCTGAACTAAATCAATAAGAACAACAAACCATAACAAGAGAAGTGATAACGGAGTTCCACACAAAATTGCCTACGTCTCCGGGCCTTTGTCTCGGTGGGGGAGGCTTATTTATTTATGTTCAAAGCTTAAAAAGTACATCACAACAGTGCCATTAGGCTACAATACTGATCTGTTCATGTTCTTACAGATCTCAAGAACCCAACAGAAGAAATGGCATGCAAAACAGATGATCGGAGCTCCCAGAAATGGCACGCAAAACGGATGATCGGAGCTCCCAGAAATGGCCCGCAAGCATCTTCTCCTCAACAGCTTCCCTGCATAAAAATGGCTTTGGCTTGGCTTCCCTTCAGCATAACTTTTCTCTGACTATCCTTCATGGCCTCAAAAAGGCCTAGTTTTTATAGATCTGAAGTTGGTTATCACTCCCCAACTTCCTCCCAAAATTTGGGCTCAAAAAGAGCCCAATATCTCCCAATAATGGCCCAAAAAACCAATTTCTAGGCATAATATCAGTCAAAATCCACAAAAACTATACAAAAAACCCACTTTTATTTAAAAATACACAGTAATCCCCCTTGGGCTATGCGGGCGCCCTCTAAAACTGGTCATATGAAGTCCATATGGCCAAGTGCCAACCCTTTGGGTTATGCACTGGCATTGGATAGGCTCCAGCCCTTGGTCGTAGGCGCGTTCCATGGGACCTATGGTCTATACATACACCCTCGTGCGCTAATATAGTGATAATACCCCTGGTTTTGTGGGATCTCCCCAAGATCCGAGGGCTAGGGCCTATCTCATACCCCCCGTGCTCCGTGGTTATGTGGTCACATGCGTTGACAAAATCGTGGGCTGGGGCTATGCCCCAGCCCCCTTCCGCTCCAATACATATTATATTTAAACTTAAATATATTAATTATGGATTGTTAAAACAAGCACTACCCAATGGCGCATTGGTAAAGAGACCTTTCCCAAGTCGTTGCTCCTCCACAGGTCATGAGTTCAAAACTTGAGGAAGTCATAACAACTTTTGCATGTGCTATCGAGCCAACCATAGGGTGCCACGTGGCACCTCCCCATTCAAGGAACCAATGCCACTTATCAACCGTTGATTGGTCCAGTTGCCTGCCACATGTCTGCCTTGTCAGCAAACCTGCCTAGTCACCACCTGCCATGTGTCTGATGACGTACCTACCAGTGCCAAATTAACATATCGTACTGTTGACATCAGCATTGATTGTTGACCAGTTGACCTTTGACTTTTTTTTCCTGTTCAAGTTTTTTATCAGAACGTGATAACTTTCGCATACGGTGCCCATTTGAGAAAGTGAATATATGTTCAGAATCAACGCGATGATGTGATCGCAATGGAATTGGTTTCGTCTAATTCTAAGAACTTTCATTTTTGAGCCTTTTTTAGCACTGTCAGGCTCCTGGATCCGATTCTGGATCACCATCATACACATCAATCATTAATTGTTTCAATACTTGCAAGTCCACAGTAATATTCGATAAGAAAGGCACTAGAAGTCGATGGAATTTTGTAATGGTTTCATCTTATCATTAGGTATAATAAGGGAAGTACTAATAAGTTGGTAGACACACTTTTAAGGCCACCAAAATCCAATACCATAACTTTGGGTACTCTTATGCACATGGACCCTTTCACCCATGATGCATATAAAAAGGAATACATAGAAGATGTAGAAGAGTAGGCCTTCAAGGAGATATTTCAATAACTACAATGCCAAGTTTGTGAAGAAGAATGTGATAGTAAGGCTAACTACCATATCCGAGATGGGTTTCTCTACAAGCTAGATAAACCTTGTGTGCCCAATGGTGAAATATTGAAACCTATCAAAGAGGCTCACACCTCCAAATTTGCAGGTCATTTTGGTGTTGGGAAAACAATGACCAACTTATATAAGTATCTATGTTGGCCTAGAATACAAGAAGATGTAGCTTAGTTTATTCAAGGATGCATACTTTGTTGTACCAACAAACCCAATAATAGGAATAAAGGTCTATATTGTCCCTTGTACCTACTAGGCCAAGAGATAAAATTTCCATGGATTATGTGGGTGGTTTTCCAAGAACTAAGTAGGGATATGACTGTCTATTTGCACTATTGGACAAATTTACTAAGATGTCCATTACCATGACTTGTAAAAATACCATTAGGGGAAAATATGCAACAATCATGTTCTTTGAAATGGTGTGATCTCATTTTGGGATACGAGGGAGCATCATCTTAGAAAAAGATACCAAATTTCTCAGTGCCTTTTGAAGTAAACTTTGGGAGAATATGGACACCAAGTTGAAGAGATATACAACTTTCCATCCACAAATGAATGGACATATAGAAGTGGTGAACATGAAATTATTTCAACTTTTGAGGGGTTACAATCAAAATCATTCAAGAACCTAGGATGATAACTTGATCCATACTCAATACTCTTATAAGAAAGCAGTCCACACTTCCATTGGTAAGTCCCCTTTTGAAACTTGCTTTGGATATTTTCCACACTTTCCTTTATATATTTCATATGGAAAACATGTAGGAGAGAAGGAAGACATGACAGGAGAAGCATTAAAGCATGAAAGGTTTATTGACATGACTAGGTAGATCCATTTATAGGTAAATGAGACACCAAAGAATTCATAGGAAAAATATAAGGCTAGGCATGACCAACACATAATTAATAAGACATTCAAGGTAGGATATCGAGTACAACTACACCTGAAAAAATAAAGGCTACAAGTTCCTGGTAAGAATACCAAGGGTGTGTGATATGTTCATTTTGAAGTGTTGGGATAGGTAGGTGATAGTGCCTATATACCTACTTTACCTCTGTACATGTGTATTTACTCAGTAGTGAATGTAGAAAAATTGAAACTCTATGAGCCTTCCATTCTAGATCAAGAAAATGAGGGGAAATTGTTACCTACCATAGAGGACTTAGAACTAGAATCTTAGGTAGAGTTAATAGAGGATATAATTTTGCAGAATAAGTCCAAAACAAATAGACAAGGGCAACAAGAACTCTAGCAAGTTGTGTTAAAACAAAATATTCTAGGCAAATTCAAATGGTACTCTAAGGAGAAGGTTAAGAAAATATTTCCTCGCTTCTTAATTAATAAAACATTAGGGACTAAATTCTCTTAAAATGGGGAGGTACAGTGTGAAATGGACCACTATATAATTTGTCATATGTTTTGGTACTTTCTGAGTGGAAAAAATTGGAGCCAGAGACTTACAGGGCAATTTTAGGGATAGATCCTATTTTGGTTATTTGGGGTCTTGAAACTATTGGAGCCCATATTTGGGATTGAATGACCACTTTTGGGATTAAAGATTTGAAAACAAATTTTTCAACCCTCTCACATTGTTATACTAGTTGAGTGATTTCCAATTGTTCAAAGATAATCTCAATTAGAGTCCATACTAGGAAGTTATGCCTCCTACAACTTGACCTATGCTTTGACCACCACATCAGCTCCTGTTACTCGCATATTTTGAGCTACTCGTGAGTGGACTTCTAATAAGATTCTAAAGGCTCTAGGACCCACCTTATTGAGAGTTCATGCATGCAAAAACCATGACCCTAACCCTACATGCCTATCAAGACATGTTAAACAGTAAGTCACTAGGAAAATAAATTAGGGTTTTATTCCTATTTTATTGATTTACTATTCTATAGTTGAGCAAATCGAAGGAATGGGATGTTATGAGAATAACAAAGTAAGTAGAAGACCCTATAATATCCATTCAAGACACAATGTCTATTGCAACTCCATTGTGAATCCATCTTTCTTTATATTCACATTTTATAATTGAGAAGAAAAGAGCAAGGTGTTTTCATTTTATTGTTGTATCTTCTTTTTCATATTCTTACTTGATTTTTAGTATTTTGAGAACTAGCTTGTAATACTATAATTTTATCATAGTTAGAGGATATCCTCACCATATTGCAACAACTTGTAATATTTGTTGTCATGAAGTGTCTAGGGGAGTATCCACAATAGTTTACAAGTCTAGGCAACAATTTAAAACTCTTATTCATATCCTTTACAACTCAACAATATGACCAAAACTCCACCCTTTTGTTGTTTTGT
>ML804615.1:0-51635 GCA_009831015.1 Picea engelmannii | reverse complement strand
GACTCTAATGCATCAAAAAAAATTGTGTGGAATAATGACTGACTCCAATATAAGGATTACCTATACTTATGTAATAATTCCAAAATCGAATAGAAGGTTCTTTTAAAACTACACACATATCCTATAGGGGGGAACTCGGGATTTTGAAAATTTACCACAAGATCTAGAATGATTTTTTCTATGAAGTTCTTAAAATTGATGTTCAAAAGTTTGTGGAAAAAAGTTTGGTTTACCAACATAAAAAAGGAGAGACAATCAAGACCCTTGGTATTCTAGAACCATTATTCATTCCACGTCAACAATGGGAAGAGGTCTCAATGGATTTTATTATAGGTCTGCCAAAGTTTGAAGGAAAGAATGTCATCATGGTGGTGGTGGATTAACTTACAAAGTATGACACTTTTTCTCTCTTTTTCATCCTTTTAAACAAATTGCAGTAGCTACAACATTTATGGAAACAATTCATAAGTTACGTGGAAACACCAAGATTATTGTAAGTTATAGAGATCCAATTTTCATGGGTAATTTTTGGGTCTGGTTGTATTCTTGTTTGAGAAGTCAATTGGCTCATAACTCATCTCACTATCCTCAATATAATGGACAAACTAAGGTTGTGAATAAGTTTCTAGAAGGTATGTCTTTATTTCTTTGCATATGATAAACAAACACAATGTGTAAAGTGGTTACTCTTAGTTGAATGATGGTACAACACTTCATTCATGTAAGGTACTAGATGTAATATAATATGTAGAAACAAGAATAGTCAGCATATATCAATGTAACAACAAAATATTGAGAAGGGAAATTTACCAGAAATAATACCTTTATTCAAAGAAAGCAATGTTCACTTGCTTCTTAGGGGGGGAAACCTCCAATAGAGTAGATCTCTATTAGAATAATTCTCAAGACAAAAATTTATCATGCCTCCTAATCGTATTTATACTAATTATATATTCTAAAGAACACTCTAGAGGAAGATATTTCTATAATTGGAAGCTTCCATTAGGTCTTCTTACATTTACTTGTTCATATTTATTAAATATACCTTATTGATTAATGTCAGCCTTTATTACATGGAAAATATATTATTCTATCTATGTGAGGGGTTAGGTAGGTTAGGTCCTTAACACTTCAATACTTCATCCAAAATGTCCCCATTTATGTCACTTTGTGGGTATCATCCTCCATCAGTCACATCACTCTTGAGAGAGAAAGATAAGGTTCAAGTAGTGAAAGATCACATAGAACACCAATAAGAGCTTCTCCAACTATTGAAGGACAAATTTGTTATAGCACAAAACAATATGAAACAACAAGATAATCAAAATCACAATGAAGGAAATTTGAAGTGGGTGACTGGGTATTTTTTAGGCTTAAGCCATATAAATAGATGTCCCTCGAGAAAAAAAGAAGGACAATAAATTAGCACCTAAGTAATATGGTCCATGTAAGGTGTTGTAGTGGATTAGCAGCATGGTTTCCAAACTGGATTTTCCTCCATTTTCACGTGTTCATTTGGTCTTTCATGTTTCTTATTTAAATAATGTAATCAATGACAATATTTCAATTCAAAATACTTTTCCAAAGATTGATGAAGAAGGGAAAATCATACAAGAACTTGAAACAATCCTTGAAACACAGATCAAGCAACTACATAATCAAGTAATTACTGACTATCTCACCATGTAGATGAACCTTCCAATAGAATATGCAACATGGGAATATGAGTTATTCATACAAAAACATCCATAGTTAATCATGTGTTGAGGGAAACACTTGTTTGAAGGGGAGGGGTAGTTAAGCCCCAGATATTGGGACATTACATTTCTATTGTTATATTAGTGTTGTAATATATACCAAGGAGACCTAATTTTAGAGATAATATCATCTTGTGCATTTTTTATATTGTAAAAGGAGGTTGTCCCTTCGAAGAGGCTTCTTATTCATTCATTATATTTCATTATCAAGGCATGGAGTTACTTCTTCTTTCTATTTTTATGTTATTTTGGGTATTTGGTACATAACAAGGAAGCACTTAACTCTCCCACAAAAACAAGTGGACATAGGATTAAAAATATCACTATGACCCAAATCAATATGATGATAAGCTCACCCATATTTGTCCTTAGAAAAGGACTCTTGATGGTGTTTCCCCAACACAAACCTTTTCATAGACACCACTAAGTGGATCAATCTATGGAATATCATCAACCATGTGTATATGAATCATATGCTACAAAGACCCAAAGTTTGTGTGTCCCAAAATTTGATGATATAGCATTCTGGGGTTGTTGGCATTGGATTCCATAGCAACAAATCCTTTCTATCCCAAGGAAGAAAGAGGCTTCCCCATCTTGTACAAATGATCAAATTCATTACAATATCTTGAGGAATGATCCAAAATGGATCACATTATAAATTATCATCTATTTTGATACTTTATAAGTGGAAAAATTGGATCCATGGACTTGTAGGGCCCATTTTAGGGGAATATTCATTTTGGAGGTGATTTGGGGCCCTGAAACTTATAGAGCCCATTTCAAGTATTAAATGGCTATCCCTAGGTCAAAACTTTGTAAACAAAGTTTTTATCCCTCTAACACTATTATACTCATCAAGAACTTTCCAACAATTTAAAGATCACCTCAATTGGAGTCTGTTTGAGGAAGTTATTCCTCATAAAATTTGATCTATGTTTTGAACACCATGCCACGTATAATTACTCACACATGTGGAGCTAACCACTTGTGTACTTTCAATAATATTCTAGAGGGTCCAAAATCCTAACCCTAATTGGGAGTTAAGGCATGCAAAAACCATAACACTAATCCTAGATGGCTATTAAGACTTGTTGGGTAAGGAAGGGGTTCCATTTCTATTGTCTTGATTTGATGTTCCATAGTTGAGAAAAACAATGGAGTGGGATGTTATGAGTAGAATATTAGAAGTAGAAGACCTTGTAGCACCCATTTAGGTCACAAATTCTAGTGCAACTCCATTGTGAGCCCATATTTCTTTGTATTTGCTCTTTATAACTAAGAAGAAAAGAGAAAGGCATGGTTCTCACCTTTTGGGTAGGTTTTCCAATATTGGCTTTCCTAGGGTACATCTTGTGTCCATTATGTGCATGGTGTGGTCATTTTATTGTTGTAACTTCTTTTTCATGTTCAAAAATTTATTTTCAGTATTTTGAGCACTAAGATTTCAATATTGATCTTTATTATAACTAAACACAACATAATAGAGGATAACAGAGTAGTATTGAAACAACTTATAATACCTATTGCAATGAACTATCTAATGGAATATCCATAATAACTTATAAATCATATTGGTATCAAAGCAATTTTTCTTTGGGGTTTTGTGGGATATTGTAGGATCTAGAAATTTGTTTAAAGAAAGAAGTCTCAAACTCTATCCATGGAGGATGACTACAATAGAAATCAAAGGGATGAATCAGAGGAGAGATTCATAAAAATGGAATAACATGTCTCTAACATATCCCACAATATGAATATACTAATGGTAGCTCTAGAGAGAAAGTTTGGACCTTTTGGGGAGTTTGGAACCTCTAAATTGTAAATTGGCTCTAATGAGGAATTTGAAGATAAAGAAAAATTAGAGAAGGAGATGTTAAAGGAGATAGAGAAAGATTGACCAAGTTCCAACATCACATTTCCCATTATGTGTTCAAAGTGGAAGTGAAAGTGGGCATTAAACCCTATCAAGGTGAGATCGATGCTTTCATGTTGAATCAATGGTTGTAATTGTTAGAAGTTTATTTCAATGTGCATATCATAAGAGAAGAGAAGAATATATCAATAGCCTAATTGAAGTTATATGGCCATGCTCAAACGTGGTGGGAAATCCACATAAAGATTCTTAGCAGGAGGGTGATCCCCTCGTAACTAAGTGGGAGGTTTGTAAAACCCTCATTAAGTCTTAGTTTTACCCTATTTGGGTACAAAGAGAACCCATGGATCCATTGGAATTGACTTTTACAGAAGTGAGGGAAAATTGTGCAAGCATAAACCATTGATTTTAGAGAACAAGCCATTATGTTGAAAATATGATTTCCCAATAACTTGGATGTACTCCTCAAGTATCTAGTTTTTCTCCATAGTAATTTAAGGAGGAAAGTGTTTCTCTTTAAACCTAGGGCCGTTGACAAGGCTTATGTTCAAGTACAATATTTGGATATGGACAAGAATAAAATACAACAAAAAGGTTCCAAGTAGATTGACCAATAGGGTACTTCAAAGGAGGGAAATAAGAGGTGGAAAGGAAAGGGTAAGAATACAACAACCATTGCACCATAGTGCAAGGATCCAAGCAATAGTTGTAATATTTATGTTCATATAAAAAATAATCATTATAAGCCACATCTAGAGACAAATCCAAAGAACCAAAAGGAGGTCAAGAAGAAGAATATGTTAACCATGGATTCAAGAAACTGAGTAGAGAGTGATTTCGATCTAGATGAGAAAATCGTTTTCACTATAGTGCAGAAGGAGGTGAACTTGAGTACCCTCCACCCCAAGGAAGAGAAGGAGATGGATAAACTCTTCTATATCAAGATCCAAGTCAATATTACAAAAGTGGATGCTATATTTAACTATAGTTTGCAATCCAATCTCATAGTAGAGGATTTTGTGAGCAAGCTTGGATTGGAAGTTCATGACTATCCTTGCCCATACTCATTGGCATGAATAAATACGGATGTAGAGATTATAATCACTCAACAGTGTAAGATCAAATTTCCATTGAAAATACATTGATGAGGTGGAGGTAGATGTGGTACCACTTGAAGTGTGATGTGTAGTGTTTGGATTTGGTACCACTTGAAGTGTGATGTGTAGTGTTTGGATTTGGTACCACTTGAAGTGTGATGTGTAGTGTTTGGAAGCCAATACCACATGTACATGAGGGATGTAATATTTAATAGGAGAACAGACCAATGTGTCCTATTCAAGGATGGGAAGTCCTTCATCATCAATTCACACAAAGGTAGATCTAATATCTCTCTGGTAAGTGCTAACCAAGCCAAGAAATTAATTAGCTCAAGTAGGAAGTTTGCAGTGCTCTTCTTGAGACATAATCAACAAGGAGGTGAATTGGTAAAAGTAAATGCATCTCTAAAGAGATGTACTAAAATGTAGAAACACCAATTGGAGGATATTTTATTAATTTACAAATAAGTGTTCCAAAATTCTAAAGGATTACCACCTAAGACAGAAGTGGAGCACAAGATATAGTGGTTTCTTGACTCTCCATTTATAAGCATAGGACTATATAAACAACCCATACTGGAAGTGGATTAAGTGAAGAAATAATTGTAGTAATTGTTGGATCCAAGAGTAATTCAACCAAGTACCTCACCTTGTGGATCACTTATCATCATAGTTCCCAAGAAGGATGGGATTTGGAGAATGTGTATTGACTATAGAGCTCTAATCAAGATCACGCTTAAGAATCAATACCCTCCACCCAGGAATCTCAAAGATGATTTTAGGGGCTAAATTCCTCTCATGGGTTAGTTTTCCATGGTTTTTCCAAAAACAAGAATCGCTATTTTAAAAATGATTCGCCCAAATTCTATAGGATAAAATTATTTTACCTTAAAAATCGCCAAAATTTAATAAAAACTATATAAAATCCTTAGAAATTTGAATATGTTTATAAAAACATCGTCAATCATTTATAGTTGGCATATGAAGGATTAGTTAGATTCGCCAAGGTTTCTACATTTTAAAATAAATTTCCATCCTTAAAATCATCCCTGCCCAGGATTGATGGTTTCTTGGATTGGTTGTAGAATGGTAAGAACTTCACCAACTTGATATTAAATCAACATACAACTAGGTATTATTAAAAGAAGAAGATACTTGGAAGATCATCTTTGAGAAAAGGAAAGTTTTAAATGAATGGTTGGTAATGCCTTTTCGTTTATCTATTTCACCAACAATATTTATATGTTTGATGAATTATGTTTTATGACCCTTTCTAGATTCATTTGTAGTAGTGTACTTGGACAATATATTGATCTTTAGTTGTACCCAGGAAGAGCATATGTCACATCATGCAAGTTTTATATACCTTGAAAAAACATCAACTATTGGAAAACCTTAAGAAATGTGAATTTTCCCAATAGTCCTTGGTGTACTTAGGGTATGTGATTGGTATAAGGGAACCCTAGATTGATCCTCTAAAGATGGAGGCCATCATCAAGTGGCCAACTCCTACCAATTTCACTAAAGTTGGGATCTTTTGGGGAGTGTGACACTACCTTTAGAATTTTATAGCATCATTTTCAGTTATTGTTGCACCATTATGTACCATAACAACCATCAACTATAGTAAATTCTAGTGGGAAAAGAATCAACTACATGATTTTGACAAGATGAAACAAAATATTAGTCAAATGCTAGTTCTTGCATTACCCAATTTACAAAATCCATTCAAAGTGGATGTGTTATGGGAGTAGTCTTGATGCAAGGAGGTAAGCCAATATGTTATCATTATGAATTGTTTCATGGCATAGTCTTGAACTACCCCACATATGACAAGGATATCTATGTTCTAGTGCAATCTATTAATAAGTGGAATAAATATCTGATGGGAAAGGAGACCATCTAATCCGCAAAAGATCTATTAATGATTGTGGTTGAGTTTTTTAATTGCATGTGATTATTAACCATTTAAGAAGCTAATGAAAGAGGATGAAGATGAGATAATATATCACAGCCATAATACAAAATACAGATCTGAACTAAATCAATAAGAACAACAAACCATAACAAGAGAAGTGATAACGGAGTTCCACACAAAATTGCCTACGTCTCCGGGCCTTTGTCTCGGTGGGGGAGGCTTATTTATTTATGTTCAAAGCTTAAAAAGTACATCACAACAGTGCCATTAGGCTACAATACTGATCTGTTCATGTTCTTACAGATCTCAAGAACCCAACAGAAGAAATGGCATGCAAAACAGATGATCGGAGCTCCCAGAAATGGCACGCAAAACGGATGATCGGAGCTCCCAGAAATGGCCCGCAAGCATCTTCTCCTCAACAGCTTCCCTGCATAAAAATGGCTTTGGCTTGGCTTCCCTTCAGCATAACTTTTCTCTGACTATCCTTCATGGCCTCAAAAAGGCCTAGTTTTTATAGATCTGAAGTTGGTTATCACTCCCCAACTTCCTCCCAAAATTTGGGCTCAAAAAGAGCCCAATATCTCCCAATAATGGCCCAAAAAACCAATTTCTAGGCATAATATCAGTCAAAATCCACAAAAACTATACAAAAAACCCACTTTTATTTAAAAATACACAGTAATCCCCCTTGGGCTATGCGGGCGCCCTCTAAAACTGGTCATATGAAGTCCATATGGCCAAGTGCCAACCCTTTGGGTTATGCACTGGCATTGGATAGGCTCCAGCCCTTGGTCGTAGGCGCGTTCCATGGGACCTATGGTCTATACATACACCCTCGTGCGCTAATATAGTGATAATACCCCTGGTTTTGTGGGATCTCCCCAAGATCCGAGGGCTAGGGCCTATCTCATACCCCCCGTGCTCCGTGGTTATGTGGTCACATGCGTTGACAAAATCGTGGGCTGGGGCTATGCCCCAGCCCCCTTCCGCTCCAATACATATTATATTTAAACTTAAATATATTAATTATGGATTGTTAAAACAAGCACTACCCAATGGCGCATTGGTAAAGAGACCTTTCCCAAGTCGTTGCTCCTCCACAGGTCATGAGTTCAAAACTTGAGGAAGTCATAACAACTTTTGCATGTGCTATCGAGCCAACCATAGGGTGCCACGTGGCACCTCCCCATTCAAGGAACCAATGCCACTTATCAACCGTTGATTGGTCCAGTTGCCTGCCACATGTCTGCCTTGTCAGCAAACCTGCCTAGTCACCACCTGCCATGTGTCTGATGACGTACCTACCAGTGCCAAATTAACATATCGTACTGTTGACATCAGCATTGATTGTTGACCAGTTGACCTTTGACTTTTTTTTCCTGTTCAAGTTTTTTATCAGAACGTGATAACTTTCGCATACGGTGCCCATTTGAGAAAGTGAATATATGTTCAGAATCAACGCGATGATGTGATCGCAATGGAATTGGTTTCGTCTAATTCTAAGAACTTTCATTTTTGAGCCTTTTTTAGCACTGTCAGGCTCCTGGATCCGATTCTGGATCACCATCATACACATCAATCATTAATTGTTTCAATACTTGCAAGTCCACAGTAATATTCGATAAGAAAGGCACTAGAAGTCGATGGAATTTTGTAATGGTTTCATCTTATCATTAGGTATAATAAGGGAAGTACTAATAAGTTGGTAGACACACTTTTAAGGCCACCAAAATCCAATACCATAACTTTGGGTACTCTTATGCACATGGACCCTTTCACCCATGATGCATATAAAAAGGAATACATAGAAGATGTAGAAGAGTAGGCCTTCAAGGAGATATTTCAATAACTACAATGCCAAGTTTGTGAAGAAGAATGTGATAGTAAGGCTAACTACCATATCCGAGATGGGTTTCTCTACAAGCTAGATAAACCTTGTGTGCCCAATGGTGAAATATTGAAACCTATCAAAGAGGCTCACACCTCCAAATTTGCAGGTCATTTTGGTGTTGGGAAAACAATGACCAACTTATATAAGTATCTATGTTGGCCTAGAATACAAGAAGATGTAGCTTAGTTTATTCAAGGATGCATACTTTGTTGTACCAACAAACCCAATAATAGGAATAAAGGTCTATATTGTCCCTTGTACCTACTAGGCCAAGAGATAAAATTTCCATGGATTATGTGGGTGGTTTTCCAAGAACTAAGTAGGGATATGACTGTCTATTTGCACTATTGGACAAATTTACTAAGATGTCCATTACCATGACTTGTAAAAATACCATTAGGGGAAAATATGCAACAATCATGTTCTTTGAAATGGTGTGATCTCATTTTGGGATACGAGGGAGCATCATCTTAGAAAAAGATACCAAATTTCTCAGTGCCTTTTGAAGTAAACTTTGGGAGAATATGGACACCAAGTTGAAGAGATATACAACTTTCCATCCACAAATGAATGGACATATAGAAGTGGTGAACATGAAATTATTTCAACTTTTGAGGGGTTACAATCAAAATCATTCAAGAACCTAGGATGATAACTTGATCCATACTCAATACTCTTATAAGAAAGCAGTCCACACTTCCATTGGTAAGTCCCCTTTTGAAACTTGCTTTGGATATTTTCCACACTTTCCTTTATATATTTCATATGGAAAACATGTAGGAGAGAAGGAAGACATGACAGGAGAAGCATTAAAGCATGAAAGGTTTATTGACATGACTAGGTAGATCCATTTATAGGTAAATGAGACACCAAAGAATTCATAGGAAAAATATAAGGCTAGGCATGACCAACACATAATTAATAAGACATTCAAGGTAGGATATCGAGTACAACTACACCTGAAAAAATAAAGGCTACAAGTTCCTGGTAAGAATACCAAGGGTGTGTGATATGTTCATTTTGAAGTGTTGGGATAGGTAGGTGATAGTGCCTATATACCTACTTTACCTCTGTACATGTGTATTTACTCAGTAGTGAATGTAGAAAAATTGAAACTCTATGAGCCTTCCATTCTAGATCAAGAAAATGAGGGGAAATTGTTACCTACCATAGAGGACTTAGAACTAGAATCTTAGGTAGAGTTAATAGAGGATATAATTTTGCAGAATAAGTCCAAAACAAATAGACAAGGGCAACAAGAACTCTAGCAAGTTGTGTTAAAACAAAATATTCTAGGCAAATTCAAATGGTACTCTAAGGAGAAGGTTAAGAAAATATTTCCTCGCTTCTTAATTAATAAAACATTAGGGACTAAATTCTCTTAAAATGGGGAGGTACAGTGTGAAATGGACCACTATATAATTTGTCATATGTTTTGGTACTTTCTGAGTGGAAAAAATTGGAGCCAGAGACTTACAGGGCAATTTTAGGGATAGATCCTATTTTGGTTATTTGGGGTCTTGAAACTATTGGAGCCCATATTTGGGATTGAATGACCACTTTTGGGATTAAAGATTTGAAAACAAATTTTTCAACCCTCTCACATTGTTATACTAGTTGAGTGATTTCCAATTGTTCAAAGATAATCTCAATTAGAGTCCATACTAGGAAGTTATGCCTCCTACAACTTGACCTATGCTTTGACCACCACATCAGCTCCTGTTACTCGCATATTTTGAGCTACTCGTGAGTGGACTTCTAATAAGATTCTAAAGGCTCTAGGACCCACCTTATTGAGAGTTCATGCATGCAAAAACCATGACCCTAACCCTACATGCCTATCAAGACATGTTAAACAGTAAGTCACTAGGAAAATAAATTAGGGTTTTATTCCTATTTTATTGATTTACTATTCTATAGTTGAGCAAATCGAAGGAATGGGATGTTATGAGAATAACAAAGTAAGTAGAAGACCCTATAATATCCATTCAAGACACAATGTCTATTGCAACTCCATTGTGAATCCATCTTTCTTTATATTCACATTTTATAATTGAGAAGAAAAGAGCAAGGTGTTTTCATTTTATTGTTGTATCTTCTTTTTCATATTCTTACTTGATTTTTAGTATTTTGAGAACTAGCTTGTAATACTATAATTTTATCATAGTTAGAGGATATCCTCACCATATTGCAACAACTTGTAATATTTGTTGTCATGAAGTGTCTAGGGGAGTATCCACAATAGTTTACAAGTCTAGGCAACAATTTAAAACTCTTATTCATATCCTTTACAACTCAACAATATGACCAAAACTCCACCCTTTTGTTGTTTTGTTTGATGCAGTATATAGAAAGAAGATTCAATCCAACTCTTGGAACATGGAGGACATCTCCAAATTTGGCAATGCCAATGATGACATCACCACATCAAAAAATTGTAACTTTGAGTTATCAACAATAACCACTTTATCTCCGCTATGTTTCTATCAAGAATTGGAGAGGAGGTGTTGATGCTTGGTCATATGCCTAGTAGCTCAAGAATCAATACTCCATTCCGAAAAATACAAGGACCAATATGTGGAGTGCAAAAACAAATGTGCACTATGAGAAGATCCAACAATACCATATTCAAGAAACCCCTTATTGCAGCATGTTTGTTTTGCAAACTCTTCAATCTTTTGAAGGCAAGAGATGCAAGAGTTGAGAGCATGTCCCTCCCTATGAGTCATGACAATAGTTGGATATATGTTTCTTCTCAGAGTATTTTGGGTTTTCCCTATTAGCCTTCTCAAACTCATACGTAGAATAGATTTTGAATGAGCCGACATTGTGGGAGTATTTCTCTCATATTCCTATATATGACTTGATGCTAGATAAAATTAGTGAAAACTCACTCAAGAGAGGGAGTCTTGCATCTCTTCATAATATAATATATAAAATATGATGGTAAATGATTTGAAAGTGAATATTACACCCCAATAGGGATTAGAGTCATAACATAGGTGGGACTAGAGAAATTAGGCCTATGTTTCATAAATAAGAATGAACTACAAGCCACATGCATATGATAGACATATAAGTAGCATTTTGGAGTGCATCCCAAGACCATCTGAAGAAAATAAAATTTTGACTAACTAAACTCCTAAAAGAGCATTCCCTAAGAAAATTAGGATCTTTGGAGACCCAGGGGAGGATCTCAACTAACTAAAGTCCTAGTCAATGCGCAAGGTCCAAGATAAATCTAGTTAGCAAGGGGGTGACCCAAAAGAGTCCACTAGTGCCAAACATGTGACCAAAGTCTAGGCTAAGGGACCCTACCATGGTGGTAAACATCAAATGGGAGACCATAATCACACATCTAGACCATAGTAAGGAAACTCAAAGGAAGAACTTCAACACATGTGAGTCATCTCTAGGATGCGTTGAAGGACCTTGACATCATCATAAGGTAGGTTTATTATAATTAATGTGCAAAGAAAAATATGTATGATGATATCCAAGGGGATATATGTATGGTTATAATGAAGTGTAAAAAACACACACTATATATGGAAAGTAGGGATTTTAATACATTGTACTCAAACACACACTTCTAGATGGAAAAATTGTCACGACTTAATCATTAAGAATAGGAAAACCCATAGGAGGTTGACGTCAAAGGAACTAAATTTGTTGTCCACAAGTTTTTGTAACGACCCCCATCGTTGCGACAACATGAAACGCACAACAAGTGATTTTTTTTTTTTTTAAAGCAGGGAAGTAACAACAACAACAGTCAACAACACAACTCGATGATGACCATAATGCACACAACCAGGCAACAGACAACATAACGACCCAACATACTAGCACATCATGCAACTGGATGCAACATGCAAAAATCAATTAGACAAAATAAAAACGACTACCCGCCCGTCCTACCCTGCAAGGTTAGGACCTCCAGGACACATAAGCAACGCTCAAGCCCAGGTTCCCATCGATTTTGACCATTTAAGGTCTCAAGGATGGTGACTATTCTGAGGAACAAGGAGGTGTCTATGTGTTGCCCGACACACGCAAGATCACGCCTACTAAGCTAAAAGACAACCTCAATCAATCCAAACACAAAATCTTCGATGACCAGTCACAAGAACCTTCCCGCGAGTGAGAGACAATCACAATAAATTTACAAAAACAAGTACAACCATAAATACAACAACATCTGCATCGGGAGGCATGAGACCCTAAGCCAGGTTTCATATGTGCTATCAATCAATACGCGCAATGATCCGAACTTAAGAAATCATGTCGCCACGGTGCGACAAGCGCACAAGAATCCCAAACGCATTCAAATCTAAACCTTTAACAAACACAACCAGCACATCAAGGTACCAACTTAAACTGTCAGAGTCCTAATACACCAATAACTTGTCCATCGATAGCAACTTATGATGGAATTGAATAACATCTAAAATAATGTAGTTCATTTATAATATCTCATAAATTATTGGATAAACTTCAATTACTATACCTGAATCACTACTTTATTGAATCACTACTTGAAGATCAAATTACATCCCTAGCACCAAACATAATAAAGTGTATGTCTTGTTGAATCAACTATTTATGTTAAGGATCTCTACGTTGTAGATCTATTCACACCCATAGTATCAACATGGCAAGGTGCATCACTTGTCAAATCACATTGTTTATGTTAGTTGCTCCCATTGTATCACACACCTATAAATATCTAAATTCCTTGTAAGGATTCTATAGAAAAAGTTTTCCTAGAAACAATTTGTAGGAAATAAAACAATAATAACTTATATAAACCTTTTGCAAAATTTCTAAAAAGACATCGAAAATTATTGGCAAGGTTGTAGATGCTACAGTTTCATAATATATATAATTTGATGTGTTAACCTCCATAATATACCTTGACCATGTTCCAGCTGCCAAAATCCCAAAAATAGTCTGAAATTACAGAAGTAACAATTATATGTGGGATAAGAGTAGAATTTGTTGTGTTATTGTTGCGCTATAGATACAAATAGTAATAAATCTATGTGTAGTTTTAATTTAAAATTTAGATAGCATTATAATCCCAGTGTATTAATAATTAGAATTCAATGGCAATAAAATCTCGGTGTAGTAATAACTGCAATTCAATTAGCAATAAATTCTTTTGTGTAGCAATAATTAAAATACAAATGACAATAAAAATCTGTGTAGTAATAATTGCAATTCAAATAGCAATTAATTTTTTTGTGTAGTAATAATTGAAATTCAAATGGCAATAAAAATCTGTGTAGTAATAATTGTAAGTCAAATAGGAACAAAATTTTATGTGTTGTAATAATTGAAATTCAAATGTTATTCGCTGCCAAAAAGGGGAAATCAACACCTAGCAAGCCACTCACTTCCGGGATGAATCGTTGTGTTGCAAAGGCTAACTGCTTAAGAGAAATAATTAGGTGAAATAAAATACAAGGACGCAGCCACTTGCCAACCCAAGATTTCAATTTAATTAGTAATAATACTCTTCACGTTCCAATTTGAAAACCTTTAAAGTTGAGTTAACAAAAAAACGATGGCTTGATTTTAATGGCATAAGGCAGAAACTTCCCAAGGGAACCGCCACTACCAAAGCTCAGACTAAAAACACGTTGTTCCATTCTGGACGCGCTCAGGACTATCAAGGAAGGAATTAACAACACGGCAGCTGATTTTCATCAACAATTACATCATATTTGCTCCGTTGTAGTCTGACTGGTCGGCTCTCACTAGAGAGACCTGGGTTCAAGTCCTCGCAATGGAATTTGTTTATTTCTAAACTTTTTTTCAGTAACCGAGACAGTTTTACAATAGGGAAAACGTTTCTCATTTTTTTTATTCTTGTAGTAAATGGTTGGATATTCTTGATGTGTTGGTCGTATCCTTTTCAATAAAAAAAATTTAGTATATTTACTATTTTAAATAGAAATTTGAATATATATAGAAATGAGTGTGAGCATTCAGAAACAGTTCTTTGCCAAAATTAAAACCTTAAAAATCCATAATGCCATTGTTCTTCATCTGGAAGCCCAATTACTACACACATCAAAATGATTTTTCATACAGACTTTTCTAACAAAAATTTGCATCCAGATCTTCTCTGTGGAGAAACAAAATAATGAAACAACACATATTTATGAGCATCTTTCCTGGAATTTTTAGCTAGTTGTTGTGGCTATTATCCTCATTGGGTGTTAATCATATAAGACATATGATAGTGGTTGGGAGATGGGACCTTGCTACTACCTCCTGTAAGGGATCATCATTCAACTTTTAATGAAATACAACTTGACTAAAAGACAAAAATGCAAGGCAAGGAGTGGAAGGCATTACATAAAAATTTACAAATAGATTCCACCTGATGTGCCATAATCGAATATAAAAGAAAAAATCACATTCAAGGAATAAAGAAAATGTAGGTAGGGATTAAAAAAAAAGCAAGGTAGGTTTTGAGTCCGGGGCTCATTCTGGTCACACGAAAACTAGATAGTAACTCCAAAAATAAAATATACACAGAGATAAAAAGAAAAAATTAACAGGTGCAACCATCATCTGTTACAAGAATTAATGAAAATATCAACTCAAACTTATAGTATTGTGTTTATTGATCAACTCAAGTTAACAATGAATTCAATACTGAGTATAATGTCTATTGTTAATGTTTTATTTTATAGCAATCGCAGTACTCAATATAAGTTGACCAGGAATTCATATAAATGAACATTTTTCATTAAACAATAGGGGAATACTGAAACTAATTCATTGCCACAATTTCAATTCTAAGATGGAAATAAAATTATTGAATTACATTTCACCATTGATGTCCAAAACCAATTTCAACCTTCGCCATTATAGATATTCATGTACAGAAAATTTAGACCAAAATTTTCTTTTATTTTTAAACAAAACAATAGTGTTTGCTTACTTGTAACCAACAAAGAATAACTAGAAGTTGCTATCATGCGCTTGCACTCCATCCGAGTCCTGCTTGCGCTCTGTCCAAGTGTTTCTTTCCAACCACTGAGACCTCACCAGTACCTTCCAACCAACGCTATGGGTACTATTCTCCCCCTTGAGCCCCCCAAGCCACAAAGGGGCCATGCACACAATACCAGAGAATGCCAGCTTCCCAGCTCACCTCGCAAGTTTGAGCTACTTCTCGTCACCCAAGTTGGTTATCCCAAGTCCCACAAGACAAAATTCAGTCAAGATAAAATTTCTCCAGCATAACGTTACGCAAGCCAGATTGTATCCATACTCCTCCTCTACCATCCTTTTTATAGAGTTGTCAAGTGATTAGGTTCACAAACCCTCATTAGAATCCTTCTTATTAAATTTAATTAGGACAAAACTCCCTCACACACATGTCACACGATCCCCTAGTTGCACCAGAAAATTAATTTATTAATTAATTAAATTTTCCTATTTCTCTCACCCACCTAAAAGTGTTCCTAAAAACGCTCCTCGGTGTCCCAATATTCCCTTACAATTCTTAAATGACTTACACCTTACTTAAATCCTAGTTGAGTTCATAAGTAGAAAGTTCCAGAGGCTAGATTCCTTACTAACTTTGACATTCCCCTTTTTCTTTAAGTTTCCCTTTTTTTTAAGTTTCCTTTTCTTTTAAGTTTCCTCCTTTTTCTTTTTAACTAAAAAATCAAATTTAGCAAGTGTAGACAAAAACAACCATTTACCCTTTTAATAAATTTAATCCTCCATTATAATTTTTACTTTAATAATTAAAGTTTGAATTTCTTGCCCCCCCTTTCTTGTTACATGTCTATTTAGTTTTTCTTTGTCCACGTGTTCTACTTAGACCTAGGTTTTAATTTCACTAGGTTGGGCGACAATTTTTAAGGGAACTTTTAATTATTAAAATTTACTCATACCATCATCTATTTTAAGGCCGAACAGGTCCTAAGGGGGCATAGTTTTCTAGGCAGTATGTTTATTAACTTACCACGGTTAAAATCGTGACGTGCCCTTCAGAATGCACTACATGCTTCAAGGGTGTCACTCGCCTCTTTATGTTTTATTTGAGCGGCATTCCCTTCAAGACGCACTACGTGCTCCAAGGGTGCCACTCACCTCTTGAAAGAATTTCATAGATGTCAAACCCCTGGAGACAATACTCTGTCAGGTGATTTTGTGGGAGACTAAGGGCCTCTGAGGAATAAAGACCCTGCCTTATTGCACGCCCTTTAGAATCATTGTGAGCGACTATCACAGTCTGCCCTCACGACATCGTGGGTCTTCTCGAACTAGGTAATCGTTAACCTAAAGTTAGAGCCACGTCAGGAGTGCTAGTAGGTTGTGGCAGGGCTACTGCCACACCTCTCCCTTAATGTCTTTGGTTGTCAAGCGTGACCACTTTACTCCAAATGTGAGTCTAGTCAACAAGCTAGCGTCATCTTGCATCCATCAATGAATCATGTCAGCAATAGCAATCAACATCATAATATCTAATCATATGTACATACGTCACATCAACAACATTCAAACCCTAATATTCCACTCCCTTACTCGATCCGGAGTCCACAAAGTTTCATCAATGCCTCGGCATCCTCAAACGTCCAGAGTCCTGCACACTCAGGAGAACTCAGTCAATAGCACTTGTCGATGTAAATACAACAAAAATAACATATCATAAAAGCCACAATATCTCATAATCATAATCAAAACACCCAATCGTATAAAGAACTGGATCACTTTCACGCAAGTGTCCTCAAAGAATAAGTCTTCTCAGTGCGTTCAAGAGTGGGATTTTACATACACCCCCTCTTGTTTTAAATTTTGTTCCGAAGTTTCACAGTATGTAAGTGCCAAAATAAAGTGTATCACAATATCATAGGTCTAGTTATCAAACAAAAATGGAAATTGTTGATGCATATCATATGCGTCCTCTCAGGTCGTCGAGTGCGGACTATAGTTGTCCCACTAGACCTTGACATGATCTACTGTTTGACGCGTTAGCTATCGAATGTGATGGTACAGGATGCGGATTAGCTCCATCGTGAGCGTACCCTTGTCCGATACCTGCAAGGAACTTGTGTTAATAACATGTGTAGGATCATTAACATAATGTCTCAAAACAGATACGTGAAAAACATCATGCATACACCTCAAAGAATCAAGCAAGGCTATTCGATAGGCCACAGGCCCCTTCTTTTCCACAATCTCGAAGGGTCCCACGAACCTAGGAGATAGTTTAGCACCCTTCCCAAAATTGATCGAACTCTTATGCAATTTAACCCGCAAGAAGACTCGATCACGAACTTCATAACTACGATTGACATGATGCGCATCGACATAACTCTTATGTCGATCCTGTGCTTCCTTGATCCTTTGTCTTATTTTTTGCATTTGATATTCCATTTCTCGGATCACTTTTGTTCCCACCAGGACAGTATCCTCAAGATGATCCCATCTCAAAGGCATCCGACACACTCGCCCGTAAAGAAACTCAAAAGGCGTCACCTTAATGGTGCTTTGATAATTGTTGTTGTATGCAAACTCTACCAGTGGCAAGAACTCTTCCCAATGATTTTGTTGGTCCATAACGTACATACGCAACATATCCTCCAATATTTGGTTTGTTCTTTCAGTCTACCCGTCTATCTCCGGGTGATATGTGGTACTAAAGTTAAGTTGGGTTCTCAAGGCCTCTTGGAAACTAGTCCAAAATCATCATGTAAACATTGATCCTCTATCGGATATAATCCTCTTAAGCATTCCATGCAACCTCACTATCTCGCTCAATGATAAAAACTCTAGCTATGTCAGGAGCTTGATACGCCATACGCACAGGAATAAAATGAGCACTCTTCGTTAGAGTGTCGACTACCACAAAAATCGAGTCATGTCTCCTTGTCGTCAGTGGAAATCCAACAATGAAATGCATCGAAATGACCTCCCATTTTGATTCAGGAATAGTGTGTGGATGTAGTAATCCTGTCGAATGTCTATGTTCTGCCTTCACCTGCTGACATTCTAGACATCTCACCACATAGTTGACTACGTCTTCCTTCATTCCTTTCCAGAAGAATAAGGGTTTAAGGTCTTCCCTCATCTTCGTGACTCCCGGGTGAGCCATGTACACTTATCTATGAGCCTCGTTTAGGATCAAACTCCTCAACTTGTCGTTGGGTAGTACGTAAATTCAACTTTTAAATCTCAACAATTCCTCGTTGTCCACAGTAAATCCCTCAAATTTTGGCACCATCATTGTGTTTTGTCTAATAAAATCCTTGACCTCTTCGTACCAGTCATCGTCGCGTTGTAAAGTTAGAATATTTTCACATAGATTCGTCTGAACAGGCATAACCAAAAATATGTGTGGTCTCTAACTCAATACATTAGCCACTCTGTTCATTGTCCCTTTTATGTAAGTAATCTCGAAATCGTACTCATTAAAAAATTATGACCAACGTCGTTGTCACACATTCAAGTCGCTTTGCACAAAGATGTGTTATATACCACAGTGGTCCATTTTTATTTTGAATTTTCATCCAATCAGGTAATGTCTCCAAATTCTCAAGGCATATACAATGGCTAACAACTCCAAATCGTTCATCGCATAGTTCTCCTCATGCCTTCTCAACTTTCTCGAAATGTAAGCGATCACTCGACCGTCTTGCATCAAGACTCTGCCTAAGCCTTCCTTGGATGCATCAATGCATACTAGGAAGTCCTCATCCATGTCAGGGACCTTTAGTATCAGTGTTTTTGTCAATAGGTCCTTGAGCCTATGAAATGTCTCCGCGCATTTCTCAGTCCAAACAAACTTCTTATTCTTTTTCTGCAATTCCGTGATCGGATTTGCTATCTTAAAAAAACCCTCGACGAAATGTCGATAGTATCCCGCTAAACCCATGAAGCTACGCACTTATGGGACATTTGTCGGTGCAGGCCATTCCATAATAGCCTCGACCTTTGTTGGAACCACAGTGATACCTTCGTCGGAGATGGCATGCCCTAATTAGTGAATCTTCGATTGATAAAAAGAGCATTTAGACAACTTCCCATAAAATTTGTTCTCTTATAGACATTGTAATACCATGCGCAAGTGCTCGTCATCCTCCTCCATCGTTCAAGAGTAAATCAAAATATCATCAATGAATACTTGGACGAACTAGTCCAAGTATTCGCAGAAAACCCCATTCATCAAACTCATAAATACCACAGGGGCATTCGTTAGTCCAAACGGTAAAACAGTAAACTCATAATGTACAAACCTCGTCTTAAAGGTGGTCTTAGGGATGTCGTCCTCCTTGATCTGTAACTGGTGATACCCTGATCTCAAGTCAATCTTTGAAAACATTGTCGCACCCTTCATCTGATCAAACAGATCATCAATCATTAGCAACGAATACTGATTCTTGATCATTGACTTGTTCAATTGACGATAATAAATGCAAATTCTCCACGACCCATCCCTCTTTCGTATGAAGATAATAGGTGCACCCCATGGTGACACACTTGGACGTATAAGTGTTAGGTCCAGCAACTCCTTCAGTTTCATTTTCAACTCCTGTAACTTTGGGGTCGACATCTGATAAGGCATTCTTTCTATCGGTTTAGTTTCTGATTTTAGGTCGATGGTAAATTCCAATCCCCTCTTCGGCGGCATCCCAGGTAACTCCTCAGGGAAGACGTCCGCAAACTGTCGTACCACCAAAAGGTTTTCTAGACCTTCCACTACTCCCTTCTCGTTTAATGCAAGGATGGCATAAAGCTTACATTCCTTATGCATGCTCTTCCATAGTTGCAAGGAAGAGACAAACCTCAGGGAAACTCGCTGGTTCTGACCTACAATCACGCGTCTATGTCCCTCATCATCAACCAAGCTCAACCATTTCGTCTTATAGTTGAGTATCACCTCATGCGACCCCAACCAGTCCATATCGATCATGATGTCATAGTATCCTAATATTGTCACGTACAGGTTGGCCCTTGTGACAAAATCTTCCAAGTTAAGGCTACAACCCATCACCTTCCCTCTAACCTTCTATTTGGCTCCCGAAACCATTTCTACAAAGCTAAACTCGTCCTATTTGAAATCCTTTACCTTAATTCTTTTTAGCGTTGCACTAGAGATAAAACTCTTTGTAGCACCTAGATCTATCAAAATACTAAGGGTATGGTCAGCGACGGTACCTAACGTCTCGAGAACAGTCGATTGGTGCTCTACCTGGCGGTTATTCACTGCTGCATGAATCCAATGGGCCTTGCCCAAATATCCCAAGGTAGTGGGTCGGGCTGATCCAAATGCTCTGGTCCTCTCCATTGGGTAGTCACACTGGTAATGTGGTTCTCCACATGTCCAATACCCTTTCTTCAGTCAAGTACTCCTGGTACCCGAAGTAGAAGTTGATGGCCCACCAGCCTGGAACCCTAGTCTGTTCTACTGAACAGCCCTAAACTGTTGTTGTTGCAGTCGACGTTGTTGTGGTTCTCTATAAGGAGTCCGCTGCTAAGGCGTTGGTCGTCAAGGTGTAGTGAAAGTGGATCCTCTCTGGAAGCCATGATATATTGGTGAATGTCTAGCTAGTGTCTATTTTTGTGGCGCACCAGATGACGCTTGTCACGCTAGTCTCGCTGAAGTCCTACTCTGACCCCCGCTAATAAGTTCCTCCTTTGATATGAGGACCTTATGGACAACATCATGCAAGGTTTGAGGCATCAGAATCCACAACTTCGCACGAATGTTGACATTAAGACCAAACACGAACTTGTTGACCTTAAGCTTCTCGGTATTCAGGTGCGGAGCATACCGAAGCAACTCCATAAAACGGGCCTCGTAATCGGGAACCGTACAGTCACCCTGTCGCAAGGCGTTGAACTCGTTGAGCTGACACTCAATGAATTCCTCTGATAGATACCTCTCCCGGAACTGTTCCTCGAACATTTCCCATGACACGTCTTTGACGACCATGTTCAATTGTGGCAGGAGAAACTTCCACCATAGAAGAGCGCTCCCCTTCAGTTGAAATACCGCCATGTGAACCTTCATGTTGGAGGTATAGTCGCGAAGTGAAAATAACATCACCATATTCTCCAACCATGTCTTGGTGGCTATGTCATCCGGGGCACCAAAGAACTCGGGAAACTTGACCTTCTCAAGTTCTCGGTGAATGTTACCAGTACCAATCAGAGTGCGTGGTGGATCCTCAGGGGGTGATGGTGCCCTGCCCTCATCTCTATCCAAATGACTAATTAGTGCCTCAAACATCCGCTGAAAGGACCTCATCATCCCAACCACATCACCCACAACTATATGTTCCTGCCCGACAACCTGTTCGTCTCCATGGGGTTAGACACCTCGAGTGTGGATGCTACTGGGGGCATCTCGCCTCCTCCCCTAGCACCTTGTTGTCTGCCTCCGTAGTGTCCTCTAACCATTATTACCTGCATGAATACCAATCAATTTAATTAGCAACATCATAATCAAATATCTAATCAACAGAAGTCGTAGTGATCCCAAGTCGCGGGTCGAACCTGCTCTAATACCATATGTAATGACCCTCGTCGTTGCGACAACATGCGATGCATAACAAGTACATTTTTTTTTTAAAGCATGGAATTAACAACAACAATAGTCAACAACGCAACTCGATGACGAACATGACGCACGCAACCAGGCAACAGACAACATAACAACCCAACATACTATCACATCATGCAACTGGATGCAACATGCGAAAATCAATTAGACAAAATAAAAACAACTACCTTCTCATCCTACCCTGCAAGGTTAGGACCTCCAGGACACATAAGCAACACTCAAGCCTAGGTTCCCATTGATTTTTACCATTTAAGGTCTCAAGGCTGGCGATTGTTCTGAGGAACAAGGAGGTGTCTATGTCCCACCTGACACACGCAATATCACACCTACTAAGCTAAAAGACAACCTCAATCAATCCAAACACAAAAGCTTCAAAGACCAGTCCCAAGAACCTTCCTAGTGAGCGAGAGACAATCACAATAAAGTTACAAAAACAAGTACAACCATAAATACAACAACATCCACATCGGGAGGCACGAGACCCTAAGCCAGGTTTCATATGCGCTATTGATCAACGCATGCAATGATCTAAACTTAAGAAATCATGTCACCACGGTGCGACGAGCGCACAAGAATCCCAAGCGCATTCAAATCTAAACCTTTAACAAACAGAACTAGCGCGTCAAGGTACCAACTTAAACTGTCAAAGTCCTAATACACCAATAACTTGTCCATTGATAGCAACTTATGATGGACTTGAATAACATCTAAAATAGTGTAGTTCATTTATAATATCTCATAAATTCTTGGATAAACTCCAAGAACTAAAACTGAATCACTACTTGAAGATCAAATTACATCCCTAGTACCAAACATAATAAAGTGTATGTCTTGTTGAAACAACTATTTATGTTAAGGATCTCTACTTTGTAAATCTATTCACACCCATAGTATCAACATGGCAAGGTGCATCACTTGTCAAATCACATTGTTTATGTTAGTTTCTCCCATTGTATCACGCACCTATAAATATCTAAATTCCTTGTAAGGATTCTATAGAAAAAGCTTTTCCTAGAAACAATTTGTAGGCAATAAAACAATAATAACTTATATAAAAATTTTGCAGAAATATTAAAAAGACATCGAAAATTATTGGCAAGGTTGTTGATGCTACAGTTTCATATATATATAATTTGATGTGTTAACCTCCATAATAGACCCCGGCCATATTCTAGCTGCCAAAATCCCAAAAATAGTACGAAATTACAAAAGTAACAATTATCTGTGGGATAAGAGTAGAATTCGATGTGTTATTGTTGCGCTACAGATACAGATAGTAATAAATCTATGTGTAGTTTTAATTTAAAATTTAGATAGCATTATAATCCCGGTGTATTAATAATTAGAATTCAATGGCAATAAAATCTCTATGTAGTAATAACTGCAATTCAATTAGCAATAAATTTTATGTGTAGCAATAATTAAAATTAAAATGGCAATAAATATCTATGTAGTAATAATTGCAATTCAAATAGCAATTAAATTTTCTATGTAAATATAATTGAAATTCAAATGGCAATAAAAATCTGTGTAGTAATAATTGTAAGTAAAATAGCAACAAAATTTTCTATGTAATAATAATTGAAATTCAAATGGTATTCCCTGCCAAAAAGGGGAAATCAACACCTGAAAAACCACTCACTTCCGAGACCAATCATTGTGCTGCAACGGATGACTGTTTAAGAGAAAAAATTAGGTGAAATAAAATCCAAGGCGCAACCACTTGCCAACCCAAGATTTCAATTTAATTAGTAATAAGACTCTTCACATTCCAATTTGAAAACCTTTAAAGTTGAGTTAACAAAAAACGATGGCTCGACTTTAATGGCATAAGTCATAAACCTCCCAAGGGAACCGCCACTGCCAAAGCTCAGACTAAAAACACGTTGCTCTATTCTGGACACGCTCAGGACTGTAAAGGTGGGAATTAACAACCCGCCAATTGATTGTCATCAACAATTACTTCATATTTTCTCCGTTGTAGTCTGACTAGTCAACTCTCACCAGAGAGACCCGGGTTCAAGTCCCCACAATGGAATTTTTTTATTTCTAAACTTTTTTGTAGTAACCAAGACAATTTTACAACAGGGCAAAAATTTCTCATTTGTTTTTATTCTTGTAGTAAACGGTTGGATATTCTTGATGTGTTGACTATATCCTTTTCAATAAAAAAAAATTGTATATTTACTATTTTAAATAGAAATTTGAATATATATATATATATAGCAATGAGCATGAGCATTCAGAAACAGTTCTTTGTCAATATCAAAACCTTAGAGAGACATGATGCCATTGTTCTTCGTCCTGAAGCCCAATTACTACACACATCAAAACGATTTGTCAAATAGAATTTTCTAACAAAAATTTGCATCCAGATCTTCTCCATGGAGAAACAAAATAATGAAACAACACAAATTTATGAGCATCTTTCCTGCAGTTTTTAGCTAGTTGTTGTGGCTAGTATCCTCATTAGGTGTTAATCATATAAGCCATATGATAGTGGATGGGAGATGGGACCTTGCTACTACCTCCTGTGAGGGATCATCGTTCAATTTTTAATGAAATCCAACTTGACTAAAAGACAAAAACACAAGGCAAGGAGTGGAAGGCATTACATAAAAAATTACGAATAGATTCCACTTCATGTCCCATAATCGAATATAAAAGAAAAAATCACATTTAAGGAATAAAGAAAACGTAGGCACGGGTTAAAAAAACACAAGCAAGGTTTTGAGTCTAGAGCTCATTCTGGCCACGTGAAAACTAGACAATGACTCCATAAATAAAAGATACACAGAGATAACAGGAAAAAACTAACAGGTGCAACCATCCTGTGTGACAAGAATTAATGTAAATATCAACTCAAACTTATGGTATTGTTCTTATTGATCAACTCAAGTTAACAAGGAATTCAGTACTGAGTATAATGTCTATCGTTAACGTTTTATTTTATAGCAATCACAGTACTCAATATAAGTTGACCAGGAATTCATATAAACGAACATTTTTCATTAAACAATAGGGGAATACTGAAACTAATTCATTGCCACGATTTCAATTCTAAGATAGAAATAAAAATTTTGAATTACATTTCACCATTGCTGTCCAAAATCAATTCAACCTTTGCCCTTATAAATATTCATGACAGAAAATTTAGACCAAATTTTTATTTTATTTTTAAACAAAACAATAGTGCTTTCTTACATGTAACCGACGATGAATAACCAGAAGTCGTTATCCCGCGCTTGCACTCCATCTGAGTTCTGCTCGCGCACCGTCCAAGTGTTGCTTGTCAACCGTTGAGACCTCAGCAATACCTCCCAGCCAACGCTAGGGGTACTCTTCTTCCCCCTAAGCCTCTCGAGCCGCAAAGAGGCCACACACACAATACTAGAGAATTCTAGCTTCAAAGCTTGCCTTGCAAGGTTGAGCTAGAACTTGTCACCTGAGCTGGGTATCTCAACTCCCACAAGAGAAAATTCAGTCAAAATAAAATTTCGACAGCGTAACATTACACAAGCCAGATGTGATCCATACTCCTCCTCTACCATCCTTTTTACAGAGTTGTCAAGTGATTAGTTTCTCAAACCCTCATTAGAATCCTTCTTATTAAATTTAATTAGGACAAACCTCCCCCGTACACATGTCACTCGATCCCTAGTTGCACCAGAAAATTAATTTATTAATTAATTAAATTTGCCTATTTCTCTCACCCACCTAAAAGTGTTCCTAAAAACGCTCATCGGTGTCCCAATATTCCCTTACAATTCTTAAATGACTTAGGCCTTACTTGAATCCTAGTTGAGTTCATAAATAGAAAGTTCCAAAGGCTATATTCCTTACTAAGTTGGGCATTCCCCTTTCTCTTTAAGTTTCCCCTTTTCTTTAAGTTTCCCTTTCTTTTAAGTTTCCCCCTTTTTCTTTTTAACTAAAAAATCAAATTTAGCAACTGTAGACAAAAACAACCATTTACCCTTTTAATAAATTTAATCCTCCATTACAATTTTTACTTTAATAATTAAAGTTTGAATTTTTTACCCCCCCTTTCTTGTTACATGTCTATTTAGTTTTTCTTTGTCCACATGTTCTACTTAGACCTAGGTTTTAATTTCACTAGGTTGGGCAACCATTTTTAAGGGAACTTTTAGTTATTAAACTTTACTCATACCATCATCTATTTTAAGGTCGACCAGGTCCTAAGGGGGCACAGTTTTCTAGGCACTAGGTTTATTAACTTACCAGGGTTAAAATCATGATGTGCCCTTTAGAACGCACTGCGTGCTTCAAGGGTGCCACTCGCCTCTTTCTATGTTATTTGCGCGATGTGCCCTTCAAGATGCACTACATGCTCCAAGGGTGCCACTCGCCTCTTGACTGAATTTGGTAGACGTCAAACCCCTTGAGTCAATACTTCGTCAGGTGATCTTGTGGGAGATTAAGGGCCTCTAAGGAATAAGGGCCCTGCCTTATTGTGCACCCCTTGGAATCATCGTGAGCGACTGTCACAGTCTGCCCTCATGGCATCGTGGGTCTTCTCGAACTAGGTAATCGTTAACCTACAGTTTGAGCCACGGCGGGAGTGTTAGTTGGTTGTGGCAGGGTCGCTGCCACACCTCTCCCTCCCTTAATGTCTTTGGTTGTCGTGTGTGACCCCTTTACTCCAAATGTGAGTCTGGTCGGCAAGTTATCGCCAACTTGCATCCATCAACGAATCATGTCAGAAATAACAATCAACATCATAATATCTAATCATATGTACATATGTCACATCAACAACATTCAAACCCTAGCAGTCCATTCCCTGACTCGATCTAGAGTCCATGAAGTTTCATCGATGCCTCGACATCCTCAAACATCCAGAGTCTTGCACACTCAAAAGAACCTAGTCAATAACACATGTCGATGTAAATACAACAAAAATAACATATCATCAAATCCACAATATCTCATAATCATAATCAAAACAACCATTCATATAAAGAATCAGATCACTTGCACGCAAGTGTCCTCAAAAAATAAATCTGCTCAATACGTTCAAGAGCAGGATGTTACAATTTTATCTTACAATTGCCAATAGTATCCAAATTATCTTTAAGAATAGAAAAATTGAAAGGATAGTATCCAAATTATCTTTAAGAATAGAAAAATTGAAAGGATGGATGAGTGCATGTGCCCTCATTTAATTTAAATGTAAGTTGAGTTTGAACTAGTGTTTGATGGTTACGTTGGTTGAAGATCACCTTCATGAAAATCGCCTTAAATGGAGAATAACTTTTCAATATAAAAATGAAATATATTTATTGACACATATTTCTAAATTATTTTAACAATTACAACTATAATATTCAAATTAAACTATAATATTTAAATTAAAGTTTATTGAATTGGAAAATCAAATCTTTATTAAATAATAACATAAGTCTATATCATGTTCTTTAAACAAAAAAAAGTTTATACCTAATTTACTAACCTCATAACCCCCCTAAAAAAAGGATTTACACCTAATTTCATAAATAGTAAATGGCATGTATAATATTAAACAAAAAACCTAGCGGCAATTATATACATACTCACTTTATGTTTTCCCACCATAAAAGACAAACAAGGATGGAAGAGATATAATGTGGATAATTTTTAAACAACCCCCTCAATAAGGAAACATATACATGTCTCCATGATTATATAGATGGACTCGGTTTATCTCTTCCCACCATGAAAAGACAAAGGAGCCAATGAGAAATCAAGAGTGTTTAATTTTTTAAACAAAACGCCAATCAGGTCCTCATGGATGGATGGAGACTCTCACTTTATCTTTTCCAACCATAAAGACAGACTAGGAGAGTCAAAAGGTGGATGATTATCAAAGAATCAATTTATCTTGCCATGTCACAATAGGAAGTGATCACTGTTAACCATGACTTGAACGAACTTGTAGACCAAGAAAACACCCACTTGATGAGCATGCGTGGCCATCAATTTTAGCCACGTGGACTGAGGGAGTGTTGATTATGACATAATAAACTTGAGGACCAAGTAGGAAGTGATAAATGTGAGTGGTCATCTGTGTCAACCATGATTTGAACAAACTTTTGGACAAAAAAACACCCACTTGATGAGCATGCGTGGCCATCAATTTCAACCACGTGCACTGAGGGAGTGTTGAATATGACTTAATAAACTTGAGGACCAAGAAACCATCCTTGTGTTGACAAACGAAGCACCATGTTATACACCCTGAAAGCACTCACTAATTCACTAAGGACAAATATGTTATTGAATCTGTATTTGGTTAAAAAAACAATATCACCACTAGATTTATCATTGTCCAAATTCGATGAACACCATCATTTTCGTCATATTTAAATGTATTGAATATTTAGTGTAAATGTTTTTTAGGTGATAGATTCAAATTTAGAAAAAGCAGAGCATGTATCACTTTTTCATCAAATTTTTGAGATGCAAGAGATATCTAATTAAAAAATAATGATATTCTAAATTTGATAAAAATATTATAGGGATGTCAAAGTCTTAGATATAAGATATCTACTTCAATAAAATAAAAATCATTTAAATATTAAAGTAAATTCATTTCATTTAATTTCTTCTATTAAGTAAAAAAAACAAAATATAATATTTTTAATTATTTAAGATGGATTTAGGAATGAATAAAAAAAGAGGTGACAACTTCTTTTTTTTTATGTAAATATCATCTTTACAATAATTTTATTTATATGTAAATTTGGATCTCCGTGTAGTGATTTGACACATACCCTACCCCCTCTAGATTTGATTTTTTAGGAGGAAACACTTGTTCTTCCAAATATTAATACACACCCACACACACATGACCCCTGCGTAGTGATTTGAAACATACTCTACTCCCCTTTGGATTTGACCTCATAGGAGGAAACACATGTTCTTCTAAATATTAATACAAACATATATTTCCATGATATCTTTATTTTGGGGAGAACCTATTTATGATATTATAGCTATAAGTGGTTCTATTATGGGACAATTAATAGTATTTTTGTTCTTGTACTATTCGCCCTTCTATGAAGCATTGTGGAAACCTCGCGTAATAACTTTATTAGTCATACCATATATGTTCTTTTGTTTTTATCAAATTAACAAAGAACCTTCAAGTTCTGAATCTCCACACCTCACAGATTCGATCAACAATCCAAAAATTCTAAGTCTATTTATGGGTGATCTTGATCTAATTCTTCAATTGTTTAATCCCATTCTTTTAGCAAATCCCATATTAACAAGACTGGTGAACCTCTTTCTTTTTCGTTACAACAATAATATATTATTTATTATAAGTAGTTTTTACGGTTGGTTGGGTGGTCATATTCTATTCATCATTTTCGAAAAATTGGTCTCTTTCTGTATAGAACATAATTCACCTATCGATTATACTATATTAAGACATTATATCCATCGGACCTTTAGTCTACTTCTTCTTTATTATTGTTCATTCTATTTAGGTAGGGCCCCATTACCTTTTCTTAAAAGCAAAAATGATGACATCGATGACAAAGATGACCGCTCTATGGTTATGGATAGAGATGAATATCATTGCTCTGTCACTATGGCTAGAGATGAAGATGACCACTCTGTGGTTATGACTAGAGATGAAGATGACAAATTTGTGGTTATGGCTATAGATGAATATGAAGATTACCACTTTGTGGCTATGGCTAGAGATGAAGATGAAGATGATCGCTCTGTAGCTATGGCTAGAGGTGAAGATGAAGATGACCACTATGTGGCTATGGCTAGAGATGAAGATGAAAATGACAACTTTGTGGCTATGGCTAGAGATAAAGATGAAGATGACAACTCTGTGGCTATGGCTATAGATGAATATGAAGATGACCGCTTTGTGGCTATGGCTAGAGATTCGAAAAAATTGAAAGGACTTTTGAAGGAAGAACCATTATCATGGTTCAAGCAACCACGGCTCATTATGTTCTTTGATCATAATAGAGCTTATCAGTCAATACGATATATCAATAATAGCCCATTTACTCACCTAGTTCCTCTTAGGACCGGAGTCTCTCAATAGTTTTTTGGCACATATTCGAGTGATGGAAAATGAAGAATCTCTTTTATGTTTTTACCTAGTGTGTTGGTCCTTGGGGAAAATCTTGGGAAACATAGATATCTTTTAGATACTTCTTTCTCATTTGAGGATCCATACCATGAAAATAAGAAGAGATTATTTAGGGAATTAATTTTTGGATCGAGTGAAAGCTCTAAGCAATGGATCTCCTACTAAAATTGTTATCGAAAGGAGAATGGAATTCTCCAATTCTTAGGGAGATTCTTTTAATGAAATGTATGATCCATTCCTTAATGGGGCATTCCATGAACAATAAACCAACTTGAGTCCCCTTGAATGTTGAACGATTCGATCATTTCGAATCTTTTGGATTTTGTAGAGGTATCTATGAAATACTGTAAAGAGTTATTCCCAAATGATCAATTTAGGTATGGTTAACATTTATCTCATCATTGGCAGGAATCAGAACATGAAAATTTTCGACTACCCTGGGAACCCTTACCTACAGATACTATTCATTCACTTGTTCCGATCACTAAATCATCGGAAAGAGGAAAATTTGAACCAATTTCAAAACGGCTCTATCTATTAGCAAAACAAATAATTCCAAATCAAGCAAGGAAGAAGATCTTTGAAGAGTATTTGTCAAATATGGATTCTTCTTTTGGTAACCTTATATATCAAAAAGATTTGCTAGAAATGCCTTATGATCAGATCCAAGAGATTTATGCAAAAGATTATGATTCGTTGATACATTTCTTATGGTTGGAAATAACATTTCGAGTAGCCTATATAGATATTGTACCAGAAATAGCTTCATGTAATGAATGGATCTACACAAACTAACAACCAAATCAATGGTAGAAATGTTGTGCCCACAAGTACCATAAAATGGGAATTGATCCTTGATATTTTTACTACGAATATGGAACATATATGGGTGAGCATATATAATGGGATGTCTATAAGGGATAAATCTCATACACATCCACTCTGATTAGCAGGCTTGGTTGGAAATCGTACATCTAGAAGAGACCTTATCAATAAATATGTAGAAGCATGTCTAATGCTCGTAATAGAAGTATTACCTATTATCGACGATATCTGAGTTTCCAGAGTCAAGGGGAAAACATTTTTTGAAATGGTTGGATATGAACCATCCCTTAATTATGTGTGTCAATATTATCCAGACAGATCAAATATTAATCAGAAGGTATTGTTCCAAAAGAGATTCCAGATTGGGAATTATTTAGTTTACTCTCTGGTCTTTAACAATTATTCAGTTTACTCTCTGATCTTTATCTAAAAAAGAAATAGAGATATATATTCACTATATTTTATTATAGAGGTAATAATGTGTAAAATGAATCACACTCCTTCATATATGTTAGGGGTCCATTGATGAAAAGGGACTATAGAAAGTTGGATAGAATTCCTACAGTTATGGATATAAGCGCAATCCAAATTCCTAGAGAGTTATACATTTGTGTATCTATGAGACCATTTATTATTTCTTGAAGCTCAATCTTTTCCCTGGATAGACCATATAGCCAAGAAAGACCATAGACCAGAATGTAAGAAAATCAAATGAAACTCTTTCAAATGATCTCAGAGTACAATTGAAAATGAAGTTTTCACTTTTACATATCAGATCATAAATTAGTAATTCCATTCAATCTCCGAAAGAGTAGAAATAGTTTCTAATTTCCAATTTTCGAAATAGGAGATTTACATAATCCTCATGAATAGGATCGAATATTCCTCCATACTCTATCTCCTTATTTATTAAGGAAGCTTTCCCAAGAGGGATTAGTTGATCTATCTATGATTTATGTTCTTTCCTTCTTCTTTTATCTCTTTTGTTCCTATAAACATATTGATCAATCCCGATCCGAACGAGAATCAATTTCTAATTTATTAGGATATGTAAACCCACTATATAGATAGGTAGATCTTGATCTTGTTTATGAATTAACGGAAATGTGAAAAATATTTATTGTCTTATGCCATTCTATGAGTCTCTTCCTTTTTGCGTATAACATTTCCATTCCATCTGGCAGCATCCATTAATTCCTAACTCAATTTGAAATTCATATTTTGACCCAGACGTTTTCAAGATTCCCCTAATAACCAACGAATGGAAAGTACTTTTCCTTGTGTAGATCGTATCTCAATGGGAACTCGATAAGTCGATCCACCCACATGTCTTGTTTTTACTGTTGCATTGGGAGTTACTCTACGTATTGCTTGTGTAGAACAGATAGTGGATTTCTCTCCGTCTTTGGTTGAATATTTTTTATGGCCTGATAAAGAATTTCATAAGCCAATGATTTTTTCTTGTTTTTAATAATACGGTTAACCACCATGTTAACTAATCAATTATGATAAATAGGATCGGATTTTGCAGGGTTTTTTTTGTAGTACTTTGTCATGACATGAGTGTGAAAAAGGTTCAAGAATTTATTTCATAAAGGCTAAATAATTTATTTTGTATTTTTTACTCCATATTGTAGGGTGGATCTCTAAAGGTAGGAAAGATCTCCCTCCAAACCGCACATACGACTTTCGTCGAATACAGATTTCCACATGATTATATCTACATAGATGAAATATATTCTTTATGCATATAATTTTGTTTACCCACTCTCGATTGAGTATCCATTCCTTTTCTTTCTTTTTCTATGATTGGAAATCCGGTATTTTACATATATATCAAGTCCTTAGGTTTAAAAAATAGTGTATAAAAAAAGTGTTTCAAATCATTGTTATTTGACTCGAACATGTTCTAAAAAAGTCAAGGTATTTTTAATTTTTTGTTGAAACAATTAGGAAAAACTTCAAAAATTATTTCGATATTGAACCTTGGACATATAATAGTTCCAAATCTCCTGAAAAATAAGATCGTTTCTTTTATGGTAGCATGCTCTAGTCCCCTTACACAACGTTCATTATTAGGTTACCCATATACTTCACATGTTCCTAGCAATTCACATGGCATCATCATGAAATGATACAAGTCTTAGATAAGTAAGAATACACAATGCACTAGAACACCCTTGTTGATGATCTTTTACTTCGACAACATCTAGGGTTCCTCGAGCAATGTGATATCTCACACCGGGTAAATCTTTAACCCTTCCTCCTCTTACTAATCTACATAATGTTCTGGTAAATTATGGTCAATACCAGCTATGTAAGCAATGATTTCAAATCCAAAAGTTAATCATACTCTAACAACTTTACGTAAGGCATGGCTTGTTTTTTTGGTGGTGATAATGGAAAAGCCAACATATAAGTTGTCTTCACTATCACTTTACAAAACCATACATGAGATTGGCACCTCATACGACTTCTCGTTCATTTTTTTCGAAGTAGGATAGATTGGATTATTTTTGTTGTTCAAGAATCTTCATATTACTTCCTTCATGCATTATTTCTCAAAGAGTAACTAGAACCAATTCAGTCAAACGCATTTTCATGTTCTAACCAAAAACTACTGAATTGAATTTTTTTCGGTCAAAAAGATTATGAAAAATATTTGGGATTTCCTCTTCCTTCTCTATTCCCATCCTATAAGTACAACATCTGAAGAAATATTCTTTTGTATGAATTGACATTATTACATGCTAATTCTTTCTTGGTATCTCGATATATCATTCCTCCAAATACAAATTGGATTAGAAATTGACGGGTTAATGTGAGCTTATCCATGTGGTTATACACTATTTGAATTCGAGCAGGAATCAATTTAATGAAATATCTGATCGAATGTGTAAAGCCTGTGAATATCAATCGATATGGCGAGGGAAAGTATACATAAAAGGAAGTTATTTTTTATCTAATTAGTCAGTGATCTGGCCTGGTGAGTCCTTTCTCTTATGATGTACTGATGAACTGTTGACATCAGTCCTATATATTGTTTATGTGGACCGGTGGAAAAGTGGGGGCTCAACAGGGAGGGGATTGTACCACGAGAGAGTGAAGGGGTCAACCTGTCCCAAAGAGACAACATGGATTTTTGAAATGTAGTTGTACTCTCACATTGATCCAGATCAAGAAGTATTTCCATCCACAGAGGTCAATATTTGCTCGCTAGGTGAGAGGATAGCAATGGTAGTTACAAATTATGTTCCAGTAAGATGTCAATGTATTTATATGAAGTAGTTAACGATTGCATATGGTCTTCTCTTTTCCATTATGTAATGATGGATCATATACGTGTTCCTGAGAACATAAACTTGTTCATTTTTGGGGTCTCAAAGTGGAAACAAATCAAAACTTTTGAATGGAAAAAGATATAAAAGTAGATCTTATTTTTCAGAAATGGTAATATCCTTGGTGCAAGAAGAAAATTTTGATTTGTATCATCTCTGTATAATATTTACTCGGTCCTTTTCTCCTTGTTCTTCCAAACAATCTTGAGTCCTTTCCGCACGCACTAGTGCTAGACCGGATCTGTAATGTCCTTGGCCACCCATGGCTGGGCCACACTACACGAGGGAACACTTTCGTTCTCTCACTGCGAAACATATTGTAACATACCCAGTATTCAACTGAGCTATGCCACATAAATTTTCTCTTCAAACTACATGCAATTATAACATATACATACAACACTCTTGCATAAGCTTTGCATATAAACGTAAACAAACAATTACATTTTGTAAATATACTATTTCATACTGAAATAACAGTAAACCTGGACATGCATCATATACAGTGAAATACCCATAAACATACAGACAGTTATAATCACACATATGATAAACCGTAACATAAGCACGTAAATAACAATGCAGCATGTAAATTTATCACAGGATTAGTACTTATCTTGGAAAGATTGTCACCAACTGCGTGCAAACCATCCACGAACCTCCCAGCCTTAGACTACACTATTCATCACTCTCAATAGTGAGTCACCCCCGAGCTGGGAATAAAATCCACCTGGGTAAAGGGGTTCCTAACCAGGATAAAGTCTCATAGACAACAGGAAAGACTCTGTCTCAGGTGCTCACTCAACTAACAGCCTACAGCCTCTCATTACCCACATGCTTGTCCCACCCAAGGAAGTGTGCCCCTTATCTGCTCAACAGTCCTTCAGCTATCCCACTTCCCTTCTAGGGCTTCAACAACAGGTCGGACAAGAAGTCTTAGAGCACTGTAGTTTTAGTTTAGCACCTTCAAGAAATAAATCCCCAACAATTCTCTCACTCAGAGAATTGCTCACAGGCCTAACAACCCACCTCTTCAATTTCCCACGAGCCTGACAACCCACTTATTCAATCCCGCTCTCAAGATAACCAAGTACACAAACATGAAAAGATTATGGAAACAGGCTTAGATACAGTGAAATGAATGTCTAAAGGATAACTGACTGCATGAGTGAAAATGGTCATGGAATCATTGACTAGATGACTGAATGACAACATGAATCATGGGAGAGATGATCGTCTGAATGATGGTGAAGGTGTCCAAATGAGCTAATATCCCACGATATGTATGCATGTCCCCAACTTGACACTTGTCATGTTGGAAGTTACTTTGGTCCACTTGTCCCCAACTTTAGAACTTAGGATAAAATAATTATCCATACTTTATGTTTTAATAAATATTAATATAATATTCCTTTTTGGCTTAAGCTCTCTAGCTTATCCCTTTCCCTTAACTTTTGGCCCTCCCTTTCCCTAACTCGTGAATTTTATACCCCCATCTCTTTTATCGTGGTCGGTCTGCGCGCAGCGATGTATTTTATATTAATCATGAGACATATACAAAATAGGCACACTGGCCTAATTCCAAGACATAAACATCCAAGCTTATAATAACTGGCTCACCAGCTTATATCACATATCATATACACGAGGTTCACTAACCTCCATACTGCGCACACTTTAGTTACTGCATGTGGTATCTAGGTATGTGCACACTACATCATTTTATTGCACAGTACATGCGTGCACTATGCCATGAAAGGTGCATTACAAAATGATGTCAAAACAACTCACCAACTTAAGTACACTTACATTACATTTACAATTGGGTTCGACTGAGGGATATTACAATCCCCTCCCCTTATGTATGCACTGTCCTCAGTGCATCATATACCCATATACAACAAAATTTTCAAAAATCCTCAAAACGATGTGGGTATTATGTCCGCATTGCATCCTCATGCTCCCAAGTAGCGTCCCCAGGACCGTACCAGGTCCATTGGACCTTTACAAGCCCTATGGCTCAATTCCAAAGATGCTTGATTTTCCAGTCCACAATGCGCACCGGATGCACTTGAAAGCGCCTTCTTGCTCCACTTGAATCACATTCCAATCAATAACATCATCAGCATCATGTATGTATTTCTTTAGCAATGATACATGGAATACATTACGAACAGACATAGATGCGGGAAATCTAATCATATAAGAAGTTGGGCCAATCCTCTCAAGGATTTCAAGTGGCCCAAAAAATCTGGCTGCCAACTTGGCGCAGCTTCCCAGCTTCAGGGAACTCCTGTTAGCTTTCACCTTCAGGAAAACATGATCACCCACTTTGAACTCTCTGTGGGTTTTTTTCTTATCGGCATAGATTTTCTGCTTGTCTTGGGAAACTTTTAAATTCTTTTTAATTTTTATCATTTGGTCCTCCATCTCTTTGAAAAAATCTGGCCCAACTATTGTCCTATCAGTTGGATTATCCTAGCTCACTAGTGTATTGCAATTCCTACCGTAAAGTGATTAAAATGGGCTCATCTTCAACGATGCCTAATACCCATTGTTGAAAGCGAATTCTACCAAGTGAAGGTAGTCCTCCCATTTTGATGGTTTGTCCATCACATACATTCTCAATATGTCTTCTATCACTCTGTTCACCCTCTATGTCTGTCCACCAGACTCAGGATGATAAGTTGTACTAAAGTTCAGATTTGTTCTGAATCCTTCGAACAATCCTTTCCAGAAATTCGAGGTGAATTTCGGGTCTCTATCGGACACAATTGTTTTAGGAATTTCGTGCAATCGTGCCACTTCCTTCATGAAAATATCAGCAACATCTGTTGCCTTGTGAGTAGTTTTCAGTGGAATAAAATGGGCGGATTTTGTAAGCTTGTTCACCACCACCATGATCGAATCATGCAGCTTGCATGTTCTGGGCAATCCCGTAATAAAATCCATTGTCACCACTTCCCATTTCCATTCAGGAATGGACAAAGGTTTCAGCAATCCTGTTGGGTGCCTATGTTCAGCTTTAACTTTCTGGCATTCCATACATCTAGCGATGTATTCAACGATTTCTCTCTTCATACTTGGCCAAAAGTAATGGCTCTTGATCGCTGCCACTGTTTTCTGATATCCAGGGTGCTTTGCATAAGGGGCATTATGCATTTCATGCAAAATCATACATTTCAAGTCTTGGACATTTGGAACAAAAATTATGTTCTTGTGCAACAGTATTTCATCTATTCCCAAATTATAATTATCCACCTTTTGTGGCATCTTACCCTGTTGTAGCTTTACTACCAATTCTCTGTATTGTAGATCTGCATTTGCAGCCTCCAGAATTTTGTTTTTAATATCATTCGGATACATGCTAATGGTTGTAGTATGTAGTTCATGCACCCTCCTGCTGAGTGCATCATCCACTTTATTATCTTTCCCCTTGATATGCTTTATATCAAAGTCATATTCGCTTATAAATTCTAACCATCTGCTTTTCCTATCATTTAGATTTGGTTGATCAAATAAATATTTCAGACCATTGTGGTCTGTTCTTAGCTCAAACCTCTTCCCCATGAGGTAGTGTCTCCATTTCCTCAAGGCATGCACTATGGCTACCAACTCCAAATCATGAGTGGCATAGTTTTGTTCATGCTCTTTCAACTTCCTTGATTCATAACATATAACAATCCCATTTTGACCAAGGACTCCATCAAGTCCTTCATTACATGCATCCGTGCATACAATGAAGTCTTCATTTGGGTCTGCAATCCTTAATATTGGAGCACTTGTCAATAATTGTTTCAAGTGTTGGAAACTCTTTTCGCAATCCAATGTCCACTGAAACTTCACCCCCTTTCTTTGCAAGGAAGTGATTGGGTGTGCAATCTTTGAGAATCCTTCAATAAATCTTATGTAGTAGCCTGCAAGACCCATAAATGATCTCACCTCTGTCACATTCTTTGGCGCAGACCATTCTCTAATGGCTTCTATCTTCTCAAGATCCACTGTTATCCCATCCTTTGAAATCATATGCCCCAAATAATGAATTTGTTTCTGATAAAATGAGCACTTGCTCAATTTGGCATACAACTGATGCTCCCTTAATACTTGCAACACCATTCTCAAATGATGTTCATTCTCTTCCTCTGACTTAGAATATATAAGAATTTCATCCAAAAAGACAATGACAAACTTGTCCAGATATTCTCGGAAAACACCATTCATTAAGCACATGAAAACAACTGGTGCATTTGACAACCCAAATGGCACCACTATGAACTCATAATGACCATACCTTGTCCTGAAGGCAATCTTGCTGATATCTTCTTCTTTAATCCTTACCTAATGGTATCCTGATCTGAGATCTATCTTGGAAAATATCTTTGCATCCTTCAATTGATCAAAGAGATCATCAATTCTTGGCAAAGGATACTTGTTCTTAACAGTCACTTTATTCAACTGTTTGAAGTCAATGCACAATCTTAACATTCCATCTTTCTTTTTCACAAACAAGACTTGGGCACCCCAAGGTGACACACTTGGGCGTATATACCCCTTCTTCAGAAGTTCTTCAAGCCGCATTTGCAACTCCTTCAATTCTGGTGTACTCATTCTGTAAGGAGTCTTTGACACTGAAGTTTCTCCGGGCATTAGATTTATTGAGAAATCAATGTCTCTTTTTGGGGGTAGTCCTGGTGCTTCCTTGAACACATCTTCAAATTCTTTCAAGACTGCATAATCTTCCAAATTTGGCACCTTATCCTTAGGTGTCTCTTCTATATGAGATGAAAATATTTGACACCCTTTTCTGTAACATTTCTTCAGTTGCAATGCTAAATTTTTTCTAAAGGTTACTACTCTGGAAATTCCCTGCACTTTACTTAGTTTCCCTTCCTCATCCAAGCAAGTAAATGCTTTGTTATGACAGTCCAGGAGAGCATGATGTTGGTCTAACCAATCCATCCCAATTAGACAATCATAGGAACCTAAAGGCAAGATGTTCAAATCTACCTTGGTGTTCAGTCCATTCATGTCCATGAGGCATGACTTAACCATCTCATTAACTGTTCTTCTGGCTCCTGTAGCCAGCTGCACCGACCAAGATTTCCCATGCTTGCTTCTTGGAAAATGCAAACTTTCCACCATCTTAGGGTCTATATAACTATGGATAGCTCCTGAATCAATTAAAATAGCAATGGTTTGGTTGTTGATCATACCTTCCACTTCAATCATGTGGGACTGATACTCTTCTTGCTTGTTGTCCAGGGCTGCATAGATCCTTGGCACACTTATGCCCATGTCCTCCACTGTTTCAGTTTGTTGTACATTGTGAATAACCCTTTCTTTTTCACTTTTGTGAGGACAATCTATGAACCTATGATCTCCTTTACAACCCCAACATTGAATAGGTGGTTGCCTTGGCTTTTGACTCCATATGTCAATCTTTTTGGGTTCTTTAGGTGTTTGTTGTCCCTGTGGATTATTTCTGAAGAATGGTGGCTTAGCTCCCTTCTTCCTCTGATCCATCTTGAATCTCTTTTCGTCTTCCCAAACCTTTTGGAAAGTTGGCCTTGATTTCTGTTGATCATATAGGCATTTAGCTTGCCTTATGGTCTCTTCCAATGTCTTGGGTTCATCATATTGTATTTTGTCACTGATGAATGATGGCAATCCACTCAAATACCTTTGAATTTTGACTGTCTTGTCCTTGATGAATGAGACACACTTCAGCAGTTCTAGAAACCTTCTCTCATATTCATCTACGGTCATACTTCCAAGCTTGAGTTCAAAGAACTCTTTCATTTTCTTGTCATAGTATCTCTTAGTCAAGTATTTCTTCTCAAAATACTTCTTGAATTCCCTCCAAGTAACACTTTTCTTTTTAATGTGTTGCACTTGCACGAGCTAATCCCACCACATGGAGGCCTTTCCCTTGAGTTGATAGATAACAATTCTACCTTCTGCATGAGAAGAATAATTATGCAATTGAAAGTACTTTCTCATGCCCGACAACCATGTTTTTTCATCTTCATCCTTCTTGTGCTCACCATCAAATGTAGGAGGTTTGATTTTGTTCATTTATCCTCTTATCTCATCCACCCCAGACCTCTTATGCCTTCTGACAGGGGATGGACTTGAGATGCTGCCAGATCTCTTATTGGAATGCCTTGGACAGTGATGGTGGTGTCTGCTAACACTTCTTGTTTTTATTTTCTCATCTGAAGGCTTGTGACTTCTAGATTTGCTTGAGCCACTCTCCTTATCCAATTTCTTTTCTATTATGTTCAATCCCTCTAATAAATTCATGTTGAATTTGTCTCGCTGCTCCTTGGCTCTCATAAGCCTTTGATTATTAGCCTTATGGCTTTGGACATCCTTCTGCAAATTTTTAATGGTCTCTGCCATATTCATGTTTTCATTCCTTTCTACTCCACATCCATTGAAGTTTGTTCCTTCAATGCCCAAATGGACATTCATCCCTCTGCTCTCATCTCGCTGACTGTAATTCCCCTGTGCCTCTTCCATTCCTATGGACTCTGCACTGATCTGATCTAATCTAGTTGTTGTTAATTTTGCAAAACGTGCATCCATCTAAACTTATCAGGCTAACTAATTCAACAATTCATGAAAAATATGAACCATTTTGGTTCCATATATACATCGGAATTATCTCTCCTGATTTCCTGGTGTTATCACCATGACAATTATAGATAAGACCCAAGTCTTAAGATACATCGAGACGAAAGGCAATTTGTCAAAACCACTTTTGCCAAAGTTTTGATGTCATGTGATTCAATATGTCAAAACCACCACTCGTGGGACAAGTGACGGCTAGTCAGATCACCCCGTTCACTCGTTCAGTACTTCACAACCGTCTGATGTCAAGTGCACACGGCCATATAACGAACTCAAAAGCTAATCATTTGAAATGGATTAACCGTGCATGGAAAACCAATGTATTTGTACGTAAGTCTGTCTGTGAATCATGATTGGGACTCTATAAATACCAATTCTCAAGTATGGAGGCTTCATCTTATCCATAAATGGAGTAGTCTCCAAATTTGCTCGACCTTCTGATCTCTGTAAAAACATTTTGGTGTCCACGAAATCGAGGTACATGGACAAAGCTACGCCCAGTGAAACTGGTGCTTTTGGCAACATGGTAGATTTTCCTTCAAGTAAGGAGGAAAGGGTAATTGCGCATATACTAGTGACTAAGTTTCACACAGAACCTGCCACAAACTTGAAAATGGAAGAAAGGTTGAATCCCGTTATGAGGGATCTGATAATCAACAGACCAGTTGTTAAGAAGAAACTGAGCAAGCGATAGAAGAAAGAAACCATTGCTAAAACGACTGAAAGTCTTAAAGAGAATCAATTGGTCTGGTTAGGTACTTTAAAGGAGGAGATCGCTAAGCTGAAATGAGTCCTCGAATAAAAGTACCTTTCAACAATTTTTGGAACAGAGGGTAGCAGAGGTAAGGGGCTCCAAAGATGATATGCCTGTTCTTAAACGGTCTCTTTACTATAGGATAACTGTTATCATTCCCTTTTTGTAATTTTGGGATTAATATGATTATATAAATGCAGAAGCAAATTTTGGACTGTTTATTACAAGATTCTAACTGGTGATGATATTAGTCTTGTTTTCTTTCTTAGTATGCATTTCTTGTAAGCTTATATTTCACTTCCATCTGTCTGAATCGGAGGAATATAAAAATTAGAATTCATTTCTGAGATGCTCTCAGCTTATCAATTTAGGCTATATTTATTTCTTTTCAAACCAACTCTGAATTCATTTTAAATAATGCTTTGATGCGGTTGTGTGTTTCTTATTCCTCTAATACCATGCAAATTTTCTGTTAAACTCAGACTCATCGCCTTCCAAACGACTTCGTGCACATAAAAATTCAACCTATACACCCATATTTATCGTGCACAACAACACCACAAGGTAGATCGTGCTTCCGCGCACCTATATCCATTATGCATTTCTCCTCTGTCGCGCCAATAACTTGCGCGCACTACTTTTGCATTGTGCGCCAATATCCACTGTGCACAGTTTTGATATGGTGCACTGATATTCCACATGAATTTCACCCTATGCATTGCACCATGCTGAATTTCAATATGCCCCACCATGCACAATAATATGCACGCACCATTGACTACACTGTCGTGAGACAACTTATACTCATACTGCGCGCGCACCAACCAAACTCCTCTTTGTTTTGCAATACTGCACACACCACGTGCACATTACTATGTGTGCGCTCACTGCACAATGATAAATTTAGTGTGCGCATCTACACACAATACTCTTCTGCGCGACGCCACAATTTATCGCACCCACCTACACGCCAACATTTTCCGCACGGTGCAAAAATTTACCGCACACGCCTGCACGCCAACATTTTCCATGGATGCTCTGTGACTTGAAATTTGGTCACTTCAAAATTAATCTTCTGTGAATATTCGCTTCAATTGAACCTTTCCGACCCCTCTAGGCTCAGTGTTGGAACTGAAGCTCTGATACCATGTTGTAACATCCCCGGCCACCCATGGTCGGGCCATGCTACACAAGGGAACACTCTCGCTCTCTCACTGCGGAACATACTGTAACATACCCAGTATTCAACTGAGCTATGCCACATAAATTTTCTCTCCAAACTGCATGCAATTATAACATATACATACAACACTCTTGCGGAAGCTTTACATCTAAATGTAAACAAACAATTACATTATGTAAATATACGATTTCATACTGAAATAACAGTAAACCCAGGCATGCAACATATACAAGGAAATACCCATAAACATACAAACAGTTATAATCACACATATGATAAACCATAACATAAGCACGTAAATAACAATGCATCATGTAAATTTGTCACACGATTGGTACTTATCTTGGAAATATTGTCACGAACTACGTGCAAACCATCCACGAACCTCCCAGCCTTAGACTACATTGTTCATCACTCTCAACAGTGAGTCACCCCCAAGCTAGGACTAAACTCCACCCGGGTAAAGGGGTTCCTAACCAAGCTAAAGGCTCATAGACAACAGGAAAGACTCTGTCTCAGGTGCTCACTCAACTAACAGTCTACAGCCTCTCATTCCCCACATGCCTATCCCACCCAAGGAAGTGTGCCCCTTCTCTGCTCAACAGTCCTCTGGATGCCCCACTTCCCTTCCAGGGATTCAACAACAGGCCAGATAGGAAGTCTCAGAGCACTGTAGTTGCAGTTTAGCACCTTCAGGAAATCAATCCCCAACAATTCTCTCGCTCAGAGAATTGCTCACGTGCCTGAAAACCCACCTCTTCAATTTCCCACGGGCCTGACAACCCACTTCTTCAATTCCGCTCCCAAGCTAACCAGCTACACCAACAGGAAAAGGTTATGGAAACAGGCTCAGATATAGTGAAATGAATGTCTGAAGGATAACTGACTGCGTGAGTGAAAATGGTCATGGAATCATTGTTAATGTTTAAGCCATTATTATATTTCTTTGCATTTCAATAGATAACAGCAACATAAAACAAGATCACTAAGAAATACACAATCACAAGAGACACAACATTTATCCTGGGAAACCCTTGAGGGGAAGAAAACCCAGCAAAAATTCCTTATTATAGATAGCCAATACAATGCCAAGAGATAACTCAAACAAGTACAGAATGTCCTCTCCAAAAGATGCACCTCTCTCTCTCTCTCTCTTCTCTAATTGCAGTTCCGAAACTTTTCTCTCAATGAACAAGTGAGTGTATGTCTAAGTGAGGTGCTAGCCTCCTTATTTATACAAGACTGGCACATGTGGGAATGTCCTTTCACTATCAGGGCCGACTTCTTCTCCTGGGTGGTTATAACCACCTTTATTATATTCAGCGGCCTCTTCGATATATTCTGGGGCCGACTTCTCTTTCTGCCTATTACAATTACATTATGACCAATCCGCAAAAGGGGATTTGGTCATTTTACAATAGCCGACATGATCATTCCACAATGGGGATTGATCCAATAAATAATATATCAAATAATAATACAAATACACTTTTCAGTTACATTATTTCAACACTCCCCCTTAACAAGAAGGGTATTCTTCAACAACATCAGACGAGAGAGAGTCCTTTATCATCAACAACATCAGGAGGACAACATCATCAATATCATCTTGGAACACTGACTGGCGTATCTATAAATCATCAAAAGCTTTCTTTATCAACAACATCATCATTCTCAAAGGAATGCAATCATCATATGCATCAATATGTATTAGTATAAAACTAATACATCATCATCATCACAACACGAGGTTGGCTCATCATAATATGTGACTGGCTTTACGTCACAGCTGTAAGCCTGGAAGCTCAGTACTCGTCTTTCTTTACGTCACAACAATCAAGCTGGAAGCAAGATACTAAACTGGTTTTACGTCACAGCTTCTCAAGCTGGAAGCACAGTACTAGTCTTATCTCAACGTCTTGCTTTACGTCACAACACTCAAGATAGAAGCAAGATACTAGATTGGCTTTGCGTCACAGCTTCTCAAGCTGGAAGCACAGTACTAGTCTCATCTCAACGTCTTCCTTTACGTCACAACACTCAAGTTGGAAGCAAGATACTAGACTGGCTTTACGTCACAGTTATCAAGTCGGAAGCACAGTACTAGTCTCATCACATCGTCTTGCTTTACGTCACAACCATCAGGTTGGAGGCAAGATACTAGAATGGCTTTACATCACAGCTTTCAAGACGGAAGCACAATACTAGTCTCATCACATCATCTTTATTTATGTCACAACCATCAGGTTGGAAGCAAGATACTAGACTAGAGTTACGTCATAGCTATCAAGCTGGAAGCATAGTACTAGTCTCATCTCATTGTCTTGCTTTACATCACAACACTCAAGCTGGAAGCAAGATACTCGACCTGCTTTACATCACAACAATCAAGCTAGAAGCAGGATACTATATTGGCTTTATGTCACAACTGTCAAGCCGGAAGCACAGTTCTAGTCTCATCACATCGTCTTGATTTACGTCACAGCAATAAAGTTGGAAGCAAGAGATGTCTCATCACAGAAACTACTCCCCCTTTCGAGGAAGATCCTTTCGGACTATACCAAGCCTATCTCGAAAGTTCTCAAACTTTACACGAGATAGAGACTTGGTCAACACATCAACAACTTGTTCATCTACGCTAACGTACTGGAGCTTTATGGCTCCTCTCTGCACCATGTCACGGATGTAATGATATCATATCTCTATGTGCTTCGACCTGTCATGGAATACATGATTCTCTATCATCTTTATGCAGCTCTAGTTGTCACATAGGATCGTGGTTTCTTCCATCTCTAGGTCAAATAGACCGGTCAACAACTTTCGAAACCATTTAGCTTCACAGCTGGCAGAACATGCAGCAATGTATTATGCTTCCACTGTGCTGAGAGAAATGTTGGATTGATTTATACTCTGCCATGAGATCATGGCTGATCCCAAACTGAAACAACATCCTAAAGTGCTTTTCATGTCAGAAACACTTCCTGCCCAATCTGAATCAGTGTACCCACTCAATCTGAAATCATGATCTCCATCATAATTGAGACCACAATCTAATGTACCCTTAAGGTGCCTCATCACAAATTTTGCAACCACAAGGTGAACATGTCTGGGTTATAACAAAAACTGACTCAAGGTGTTCACAACAAAACAAATATCTGGTCTATTGTTCCTCAGGTACATCAACGATCCAATAATCTGTGTATACAGTGTGGCATCAATCAATTCTGATGAAGTATCGACCAATAGCTTCAGCTTCATTTCCATGGGTGTATTCATGGGCTTGCACTCTAACATGTCGAATCTCTTCAAGATTTCGACTGCATACTTCCCTTGGTTAAGGAAGATCCTCTCTGGACTCTACCATACCTCAAAACCTAAGAAATAGTGCATTAGGCCAAGGTCTTTCATCTCAAATTCTGAAGCGAGTCTCTTCTTACATTCAGTGATGAGATTTTCTTCTCCAGTTAAGAATAAGTCATCCACATACAGTAATAGTATTACTGGCTCATCGTTCATAACCTTGAAGTAGAGGTTAGAATTTTCTTTACTCTTGGTAAATCCCAAGCTCGTCAGAAAGCTGTCTATCCGGCCATACCAAGCTCTAGGAGCTTGCTTCAATCCGTACAAGGCTTTCTTCAACTTGCAGACATGAGACTTCCTATATTCAACTTCAAATCCTTGAGGTTGCTCTATATACACTTCCTCTTCAATAACACCATTTAGGAAAGTTGTCTTTACGTCCATTTGTTGTAACTTCCACTTCATCTTAGCTGCAAGGGCTATGATGGTTCTGATCGAAGTGTATCTGGCTACACAAGCGAATGTCTCTTCATAGTCAATGCCTTCTTTTTGAGAAAATGCACAAGCTACAAATCTTGCTTTATACTTCTCAATACTTCCATCAACAACATGTTTTATTTTGAAGAGCCATCTGGACAATAACACATCCTTGATATTCAGTCTGGGAACTATTTTCCATACATCGTTCTTTATTATGGATTGGTATTCTTCTGTCATGGCATCTGCCCATTCTTTATTCTGAATGGATTCTTCAAAGTAGGTAGGCTCCTATTCTAGGAGATCACATGTCAAAGCCATATAACTGGAGAATGGATTAGGTCTCTTCACATGTCTCGTGGTTCCTTCGGGAACACCATATTTCTCTCCATTTTAAATAATCTCTCTAGCACAAGTTGGCTTTCTTTTATGGGAGATTGTCATCTGAGGAGGTTCTTGAAACTCTACTACGTCACAATCTTCTAGAATTTCCTCCTCAGGGGAAGTTACGACTGCCCTCACTGGTTCAGCATCTTTGGGAACCTCCCTCACTGATTCTGCAACTCTGGGGATTACGGGTTCCTCTTCATATACCTCTTCAAGATGGCATTTTCTCGATTTTTGGAGCACTGCATCTTCATCAAAGGTCACATCCCTGCTGATCTCAATGTGACGGTGACCTGGTATATAGATCCTGAAGGCCTTGGAGACCTCACAGTATCCCACAAATATTCCCTTCTTTCCTGAGGGTTCCATCTTGTTTCTTTTCTCTTTCGGTATATGTATAAAAACTGGACAGCCAAATATTTTGAGATGGCTTACCTCTGGCTTCTTTCCGATGAACATCTCTTCTAGGGTCTTGAACCCAAGTGCACTATGGGACAATCAGTTTTTCAAATATATGTTGGTTGTGGAGCCTGATTATCTTCCTGATTTAGAGGTCTTTTACTTTCAGTCGTGTTTATACCCCATGAAGTATTTACACACCAGAAGTATGTACACTCTTCCACGCGGGGGAGTGCAGAGGGGGGGTACCCCCTCTGCGGGGTCCGGGGGGGATATCCCCTCGGCTGGGGGGTCTGAGGGCAAGCAGGCCCCTGAAGAAAAAATTGCCTTGTAAAAGTATATTGTAATTTCATTGTAAATCTGGACCGTTCATTATAAGGTCGCAGATCTAATGATAGATATTATGTTAGGGTTTTTTGCCCTAAAAGGCAACCCTCTTTTATGAGGGAAATGTATTGTGGCTATGCATGTTGGCGAGTATTATATTCTGAGAGAGGATACTGTGAGAGAAAGAAGAGGTCCCTCTCCAGCTTATCTAACGGCTGTTGTGCTCCTCCTCCTCAACTTTGACACCTTTCTTCCCAGACTTGGAATATTTTGATGCTTCAAAGGCCTCGACCTTTTCTTTCTCTGTGATCCCTGTGACCTTGGGTCTCACCTGCGTTCTTGCAACACTATCCTTCCTAAGCTTTTGAATCTTTACTCAATTCTAAGGGAACTCGATCATATGCTTCCTTAGAAGACTTCTGGTGGCCCTCCTAGCACACTTTGCGCTTATCTCTTCTGAGCTTGGTTCTTAGGGGATTTCGAGTTTCCACATACTCTTGCAGTAATCTGCTTGTGTCAGATCAACGGTCTATGACCTTCCTTGATCTAATAGTCCATATCACATTACAACTTTGAGTTTCAGAAGTTTTAGTCACACCAACGTGTGAATCCCCGATCTCGCCAATCCGACGATCAAGGATGGTCCCGATAGATTCTTAGATCTACGGTCTATGTCATTTCGTGATGTCAGACGTTGGAGGTTTTGGCCACTCCAACTCACAATTTTCCCAAAGAGCGAATCTTCGATCTCGTAGATCAGACGGTCAAGAAGGACCCCGAAGGATCCAAATACCCATGGTCCAGATCCTTTCGCGACTTCGGACATCAGAGGTTTTACTTCCCTTATGAAAGATTCACTCAATTCGCCGAACTTGCAAAGACTGAAGGAGTCGAGGTGTTAACACCTACGCTCCTTCTTCAAATCTAATAGTCATGATAGACCTTGGAACCTCCCGAACCGATTTCATCCGTTCATCTCCAAACGAAAGGATGTTCCTTTTTGGTACTTAAAACTCGTTATCCTTCCTGAGCTTCGTTAGTTATGAAGGACTTAAGAGTGTTGCTCTCTTTCTCCTGGACTTAATCACTTAGAAGGGTCTTCTGCACATCTCTTGCGCTCCTTCATCAAGTCTAGGACTTGAGTGGTTCTTGGTCTCTGCTAGCCTCGCAGAGAGCCTGTCCGTATATGAACTACCTCTCCTGAGCTTAACCCACTCCGTCCTCCAAGGGACTCAGAACAATGGGAGGGTCGACATGCGTACATGAAACTATACCTAAGGTTGACGAACTCACAGTTCGTGGCTCTGGCTTAAGCCACCATGGAACGCAAGCATTTATGAGAACAAGTCATGAACGAACCATATAATTTCTTACTTGCCTAATTACACAACCAAGCAGAAATAGAAGGGATACAGTATATCCATTAAGAAAACATGCACATTTATGAAAACATTCACAGTATATCCAATTTCAATACACAGTTACAACTCAATTACATAGGGTAGGAGAATACTTATATATTACAAGTTGCCACCAACTAACTGACTTTGGGTGTTCGTCCTTCCACCCTACCATAGGATCAAAGGTATTCACTCTTAGCACTCTGGACACCCTCGTGCCAAGCCATGATATCACCAGGGAACTCTCGTAGTTCTCAAGGATTCTTTCTTTGTTCATCTTCCACTCGGGTTCTGTTCTCTGCAACTTTCAGAGATTTCTCTTTGTTATGGCCTCAACGAGGTTTATCAGATGCTCACTCAACATCAAGTTTGCAACCTTCTATTCATTATCCCCCTAGAGAGCTCCGTGCATCTCCCTTACGAGCTTGCGCCCTCGTTTGCTTTTTGCCCCTTCTCTTCCCGTTCTCGTGTGTATGTATCTTACCTTTCTTCTGTCAGAAGGAAGCTTGGGTCTTCTTGGTCTACCAGACCCTACGGTAATTTGGGATGACGTTCTGTAGTTAGACCATGCTCCCATTCATCGGGGTGGTTGATAATTCATCCACTGGTCCTTTCTTCATTAACTGATTTCTTTCCTTGGGATCCGAAGGAGGTTTATCATCCACATCAAGGGAAATTTGGGGTTATTTGACATAATGAACCCTCTCGTATAGTTTTCACATTCTTCCTCTAGTGATATCATGGCCAATACTTTCAAGGCTTCACCCCCACAGTCAGTTATTGACAACTCAAACAATAATGCATTTACATTGTCCACATGCCTTAGCATGGAAACTCCTATTTTATGATTAATTACAATTTGGGGGAAATAGGGTGTTACAGGACTAAAACATTCTGGGTTTGTGTTATTTGTTGAGACTAATTCTATTGTTTGGTCTTGGGATAATAAATGAGGGAAAGTCACTGCAAAATAGGCCTATGAGGTACAATGCTTAGATGATAATAAGGATTTTTCAGAGGATTGGATGTTTGATGTTTGGAACTGGCATATTCCTATGAGAATTAAATTATTTTACTGGTTGGTGTTTGAAAATAGAATTTTAACATGGGATAATATGTCAAAAAGAGGTTTGTATGGTCCTAGTAGATGTGTGTTGTGTGGAGAGGGGGAGGAATCAATCAAACATTTGATGGTTCATTGTTCTTTACCCAAAGAAGTTTGGAAGTTTATCTTAAATGTTTTTCATTTACAGAGAGATTGGGGAAGTGGTCAACTCTGTGATTGTTTCCAGGTTTGGATTAAGGAGATGGAAAACTTGAAAGAATTATCTTGTTTCGTCTCTTGGGAGGTTTAGAGACATATAAATCTAATTATTTTTTAAGATCGAAAATTTTCTCTTCCTAGGGTGTGTAATAGAATTCTGCAAGATATGGGCGAGGTAGATAAAGTCCTTTATGTTTAGTCTCAAAGAATAGTTCATCCTCCCTTGCTAGATTGGAATATGGCTGTTGGTTTTTTTGATGGAGCTTCTCAAAATAGGGGAGTGAGATGTGGAGCAGGTACTAYACTRAAATGCCYAGTTTTGGGTGTCTACAATATTAAAATGAATTGTGGTTCTTGAACTAATACAAGGGGGGAACTTTTGGCCTTATGGAGTATCTTGTTTTTTGCACATTTCAAACAATTTCTTCTCTAAGTTGGTTGGAGACTCAAAATTTATTGTTCACTGGTTTTCTTTTAAAAGGTACAACCTTGGATGACAAAAATTCATCAATAGAATGAAAATTTTCATACATTGAAAGTTCAACATATAGATGTCTAAGCATGCTTTACAATTGGATGAAGGTGTCTTATATTATGCAAAAGGGATAGGAGCACAAGTTAAACTTTTTGAAAAAATAACTTTAGTATAAACTAGTTTGAATAGAATGATGATATTGGTTTTTGTATAAGAACCATTAAAAAATGTATTTTTTGTTTCTTTGTAAAGTTTTTTTTTTTCTAGATAGATTATTTTGGAATGATGATATAAAGTTAACTTTATATTTTTTAATATAAGATTTTTTTTCTATTAAAAAAAACTAACCAATGAAATCACTATATATTAAAAAAACAAAGAAATCACTATATATTAAAAAAAAAAGATTTTATATGTCAATTTAACATTACATTCAACTAAATTAAATTATTTTTATTTTTAACATTAGAAGAAATAATCATAAATTATTTCTTCTCTTTCATGTCCGCACTGTGCATTATCATATAATATTAGTAAGTCGATGGGAACATGCGCTACAAATCAGCGGACGAATCTGTTCTCTTAAAGTATTCAAATTATTTGGGAAAAATCCAA
>ML804614.1:400441-442609 GCA_009831015.1 Picea engelmannii | reverse complement strand
ATGTGTGCGCAGAAGAAGAGATTGAATCGCTTCCTAGTATAATCTACATGAGGAATCGAGGGTTGAACCTATGTCTGCAAGTTATTCACAGCGTCGACGACACGTTAATTTACGTATGAGGTCGAGGATATGAAATTAGGCGCATTTTAATGTTTTTCTGTTTCTGTTGTCAAAACAGAGAATCTATTCCGGATCGAGAGTGGAAGTAAATGAAAAAAGAATTTTCATTTGAAGAAAAAAAAAACTGCTGTACGTATTGTTTTGCTAGACTGTAGAATCGAACCCAGATCGACGTCGCAGCATGGCATTGGCAGAAGAGACGCATCAAGCATTTATCGCCGCTTGTAGAATTTTGCAAAAGAGATAGATTGGTTCCCAATCCTGTGATTATGAGTTGTATACACAGGCCAGATTGATATTAAATGACGTGAACGTTGAACGGTTTGACTGTGGGTCGGATTAATAGATAGTTTCCCCTTTGTGCACCCTGTGTGGGGAGGGATTTTGAGTCTGTTTTACGGTTTTACCATAACTCAAAGGCCCAGTAAAGGTCTCGGAAGGAATACCTTTGAATTATTTATCGATATTATTAAAAACGTGTCAACTAATTTACCATGGGGTTGCATGCACTAAATTTAGATTGTGTATGCATGCACATTGTAGTGAACAGGTTGTGTAATTGTCCGATTTATTTATGATCAGTTCGTGTAATTTTGTGATAGATGTTATATATACGAGTATACCCATAGAGGTGAATGTGCAATGTGTGAGCAAAAGGGAATATTGAGAAGTGTGGTGTGTGCTTAGTGAAGAGAGGCTGGTTGTATGCCCATTATCATTGCCCCATGGTTTTTTCCCATATTGGGTTTCGACATAAATCACTCTGTCAATTGTGTGATTGTTGTTCTCGGCTTAATCTTGGTTTTATTTTCTTTGCCATTAAAATCTTCTTACGTTTATGCTTTCACTACCTAACTAGTGGTGTCAAAGCACAGACTTGAAGGATCAAAAAGCAAAAGAGAATAGAATCTGGTCACTGGATAGTAGAGCAGGTTAATTGAAGTGAGCCAAGTAAAATGGATCGACCTAGAATAAATTTTATTACATTCTCATAGGTTTTCGCTCTTACAAATTTTATTACATTCGCATAGGTTTTCCCTCTTACACAGTGCGACACTCGCAGGAACACTTAAAGAATTTTCAATTTCTGCAAAGTGTCACAGATGATACATATTATAGAGTGCAACAATTTGTGGAAAGTGTCGCACGTGATACATATTCATAGTATAACAATTTTCAAAATTCTCGCATGCTATCCTTGTCACGACAACCATTGTTTAAATCCAAAATAAACAATTTTTTGGAAGGTCTAAGAACGCGACTTTAATTTATTAAGCTCAACATATTAAAACAAGTGCTGCATAGCCGCGTAGTCTCTGCCAGGTTGAAATGGGAATAAATGCATTGTTACGGCGGGATTGAGTACAAACACATCGAAAGAAGACTGAAATACATGTGGTATCCATGCAGAGGATGACTTTGTGGCAGCGTGTCACTGGCCAGTGACAAGACATTTGGTTTGTAGATGACCCTCTAAGGTTACAGTTTTTTCCTGGGGTGTTTATAGTTCAAACATGGGATTTAGAATTTTTTTGTCTAAATGAATTGCAAGAAACGTTCCTGGAGAAAGGGACCAGGAAGCAAAAACATTAAACATTCAAATATGGTAAACACAATTTCCTGACATCCAGCATAGTTGAATGCACATTCGAATTTGTTTTCTTCAAAATTTATCAAATATTAATAACACACACAGTAACATTCTAAAATAATAAACACAATTTCTTGACATCCAACATAGTTGAAGGAAAATAAATTTAGCATTTCTGAATTAGTTTTCTTTGAAATCTATCAAAAATTAATAATGTATGTTACATATTTATGGAATCTGTTCCATATTTCTGGAAATTTAAATGTGTTTGTCATATAGACTGGGATTGAGGCTCACGCGAACCATAAAATAAATAATTACAAGAAATAGCATTGTTGAAAGAAGAAGTGTGAAGTGCGTGACAGTAAAGAGGAAGACCTGAAAATAAGAAATTAGAAGTTATTAGTCTTTGGTTAGAGATTTCTATTTAAACATGTATAATAACTTGATTGATAAAGAAAACAAGATGACATCAGTATAGACTTACTATGAAGAGGATGCATTTTTGTTGGTGTCGTCGACGGTCGCTAGAATCGTGCCAACTGGTTGTTTCCCTTCGTCAATGAGGCTATCCATTCTCCATTGGAACCATTCTTCAATGTAGCTTCTCATGGGCGCCACACTAATTTCAACCTGTATTTCTATGTTGAGAAGCTCATTTTCTAATTTCCTTAGATCCATAGAAATACTATGCAGAGCTTGTTCAATTTCTTAATTATGTGCCAAATAGTACAATAGCCAGTTCTCGGCCTCATCTACACTATATTCAACTATGTTGTTAAACTTTTCAAAAGACAACCCCTTTAAAATATCAAGTTGTTCATCGAAGGCTTCTGTGGTCATTGACAAGGATTTGAGGATTAAGTTTGGGTCTTAAACCTCGTTGATACTTCCGGCTAAGTCTATTTGGGCCAGGTTACTGAATAATTCTTCTGTTTCTGATATGGCTTGTTCAAATGATTCGACAATGAGATGCAAGTTCTTAATTTTCTTTTGCCAGCATCCTTTTATTTTTTTGGTGTGCTTTAGGGAGGGGAGACCGTCTTGTCTTCTTTTCAGTTCTGAGTTGTTGATGGCATGGTTGGAAAAAGGGGTCAGTATCTGGTCATAGAAACATTGATCATATTTTAAATTCATCTGCAAATGTTGGTGTACATCATCTTCCCTCTTTCGAAAGGAAGCTATATTTTGTGATGTTTCCTAGGCTTCAATAACTATATGCATTATTTTCTTAATGTTATTCTCTATAATGGTTCTACACGATGCGAGGAAGTTGGGGGGTCCTTTTAACTTGGCTATAGGGGTAGCAGGCACATTTTTTTCTAAAGGACTGACAAACATGGGGGTAGCAATGCAATATTCCTCCAATTCCTTGACACTGTTGTTCAGTCTGGCATTCTCCCCTTCAATTCCTCCAATGGAATCATGAAGAGAATCACCGGTAATACGGTGAAATACAAAGATTTATGATGGCCTCATTTTCCTAAAATTAATCTCTGTACAAGATTTGGATTTCTTATTTGTTACATCTCTCTTTTCAATGACGATAGTTTTAGATTGGTTGTCAAAAACAATGCTCTGGAATACGAAGGATTCATCTTCGTAAAAAATGTCAGTCTCAGCTATTTCCATTACGGAACTATGGTGCACGACGTCTGCGGACGAGCCAATTTTGTGTATGTGCTCAATTTCAACTTCAACTTGCATTTGATCACTCTTAATTTCGGGTTCGTCCCCCTACCCTACAATGTTTTTAATTTTCTTCGTCAAGGGAACTTTGTGAGAACTATCCATTTTTGTACAAGGAGGGTTCTTATCTCCTCCTTCATTTGAATATTTATGGGTTTCTTTCTTACTGGGGTGGGCCATTGAAGCGATGCTCTGTGATGTCGTGCTCTTGGGAGTGTTGGCAAAGGACTGGCCACTCTTCTCACTGGATACTTTTCCTTCTTGTCTGTAAAACTCAGTCATGCTTTGCAATGTCTTTACCTCGCAATCATCAAAAGCAGGAGTATTGTCGTCACTGTCTCTATCTTCAGCCAGACGTCTATTGATAAAAGAGATTCTAAAGCCAATTGATAGTAAATGTTCTCAAAAAATCTCATTAGGGTCAAACTCTTTTATCCTTTCAACATATGTCAGGTTCAAGTTCTTGAAATGTCTTGTGGATTTGTCAATGTTGTTGACATTTCTGAACACGAAGTCCCCAACTTTTCAAGGCAGAGGAATGAACTGTTTTTTTTTCTTGTCATGGAAAAAATGCAACCAGTATTTGTATTGCCTTGCTATTTCTATAACGAACATATTGTCCGTGATGTGGCATGGAAGGAAAGAAAGATTTTCCTTCGATCCAAAGATCATTAGCACACTGTGATTTTCCTTTTGTTCAAGTGTGCCCTTCTTGTTCAAAAACCTGGCTTCCTAGACAAACATCCGAGGAGCATCCTTTCCTAACAATAAATCTTTGAAAACTGAGACAAAGCCATTAAAAACCTCATATAAACAATGGGAGTCCTTGTGCCTCCAAAGGGCCTAGTACCAAAATGTTACTAGGTCGAATTCATAGTTTATTTTCTTGGAAAGAGATAGTTTTGGAAACAGGCAACAATGCACTATTGTGAAAATCAAGTAGGAAGACATAAAATTTATTCGATTCTTTGAATCGTGACAGTTGGGAACATATTTCAATGGAAATTAGCTTGCCCCAATTGAAAATGAATTGTTCATTGACTGTGAAGAACAAAATATAAGTAACCATATCAGAAATGCTTGCCAAGGATTCCTGTCTCGTTATTCTTGTAAACAACCAAGCAATTTTCCAGAATGGATTTCTAAAGGAGCTTACCTGCAACTTTGTGATATCTTCAGGAATTGTTGTCGTGTCTTCCAGTAACTAGGGTAACATGTCCAACCCATTATCATGCTTTTCTAGGAACTGCTTGCAGTCTTCTCCTCTGAAGGTCAATGTTGGCTCTAACAATCTTAACATCTTGTCGAAGACCTGAGGTGACAAAAAAATAGGAGAATGGTCATGCAACAGAATGATTCTTTGGCTTGAAATATATTTTTCAACACACTAGGAGACCAACTCCTTACAGTAAAAAACCTCAGGGACATAGCCTGCACGAGTGATTCCAGAGGTCCAAATCACTTTGTTCTGGGCAGAACGGGATGAATAGTAAGAGTATGCCTTGGACCACTGGAATTTTTGGTCCTAACATCCAAAGATATTGACTGTATCTCCACAACAATGTTGTCAACCTGTTTCCATAAGTTTACAAGAACATTTGTTTTCTCCAGATGATGTTTGAAATGAATATTTGGAAGGGATAATATAACGCTGCAAAAATCTTGGTCCAATGTGTGTGAATGGGATATTTCCTCGAGACTTTCGCTCATTAATTACAATTTTGACGGTTGTTGCATGATGCGTTGTTAGCATTAAAGACTAGTAATTTCATACATAGAAGTGCAAACATGGCAGATATGACAATTAGAAATTAAGCATTAGATATTTCCCGAACGGTCTAACGTGCTGACCCGTGTTTGAGATGAACAATCGAAAGGGACAAGATAACTCTATGCAGATATTGGTTTAATGCGTATTAATGGGAGATCTCCTCAAGCATTTTGCTTGTTAATAAAAATGTTGACGGTTCCTATATGATGAGGTTTTGGCATGAAAGGTTACTAATTGAATATTAAGAAAGAAGTAGGAAGGTTGTGGGGATGTTAAAGATAAATCAAGGAGTGTCTAATTATCAAAAGCGGTCGGGCGGGCTTCATAACAGTGTTACAAGGGATCATTGTTGGAGGTGAGGGATCGAGGGTCAAATTGTATGTATCAGAGAGGGCATGATAGGACAATCCAGAGGTCTATTTGAAAATCGTGGAAGTCTGGGTAATGTTTGCAAGACATGGAACAATGGAGGTGCAAACGTTGGCTGCCAATCCTGGAACCCGCAATCAAAAAAATGGCTCAAGTATGGAATAGAGAAATGACTGGGCAGATTCGTTTTCACCAATATATTGAAAGATATAATATATATCCCATTGAACCTTGGTTGGGTATAGTAAACAGTGACTAATAAGTGGATATTTCATGAACCTCCCAACGTGAGGTACCATGAAAGATATTCCATGAAATCAAAAAATATGGAAATCCATCAGACGGGCTTCATAATCAGAGTGACAATGGTTCTCCAGGAGACATGACTTCCCGAAGGTCAAATTATATATTGTGAAACTCCGTGAATGAAAAATGTGTACCATGGAAGAGGGGATGATATTGGAGTCCGACAGTCAATTTGTATGTCATACCCTTTCACTCATTAATGACATGTTTAAGGTTCATGCAAGATGAAGTGCTAGCATTAAAGCTTGCAAATTGAATTTTCAGAGAGCAGTAAGGTGGTGGTGACAAGGAACAATAAGTAAGGAATGGCTAAGTATCGAAAGCAGTTGACAATGCTTCGTAATAGGGCAACAAGATACAACCAACAAAAGTGGGGGGTCTAGGGTCAAATTGTATTTCTCAGGAGTGTTGACCACAGAACATGTAGCATGGAAGAGGGCATGGTGATGCATTCCTATGCAAAAATTGTATATCGCAGAATTGCGGGTACTGTTTGCTAGTCGTGGAACATTGGAAACACAATCCTGAGCCCACCATTTCGACAACCCACAATGGAAAAAATGTGTAAGTATGAAACAACGAAAGGGCAGGGCAGAATCGATACACAACACATGTACAATGCAATGGAGATACAACCAACCTGGGGCTAAGTATTGAAACGAACAATAGATGGCTAGGTTCATGACGGTGCATTCATTTAATATGGAAGAGGGCGTGGTGATGGATTCTTGTGCATAAATTGTATATCGCGGAATTGCAGGTGATGTTTGCTAGTCATGGAAAATTGGAAACACAATCCTGAGCCTGCTAGCTTGGTAACCCCCAATGGAAAAAATGTCTAAGTATGAAACAGGGAAAGGGCAGGGCAGACTCGATACACAACACATGTACAATGCAATGGAGATACAACCAACCTGGGGCTAAGTATTGAAACAAACGATGGACGGATGGGTTCGTGAAGGGGCATTCCAACGAACAAATTGTATATAGCGGAACTCCGGGCACTATTTGCAAGTCACGGGAGATTCAAAACACAATTTTGAGGCAGTCAATCCAGGAAACGAAAATCGAAAAAGTGTCCAAGTATTGAATAGGGAAACACTGGGCCGGATGTGTTTTCACTAAGGGTCAAATTGTATTTCTTGGGAGTGTTGACCAAAGAACATGCAACATGGAAGAGGACATGATGAAGCATTCCTGCAGACAAATTGTATATCGTGGAATTACGGGTATTGTTTTCTTGTCGTGGAACATTAGAAACACAATGTTGAGCCCGCCAGTCCGACAACCCACAATCGAAAAAATGTCTAAGTATGAAATAGGGAAAGGGCAGGGTAGACTCGATACACAACACATGTACAATTCCATGGAGATACAACCAACCCGGGGCTAAGTATTGAAATGAACAACTTACAGTTGGGCTCGTGACAGGGCATTCCAGTGGACAAATTGTATATCGCAGAACTCTGGTCACTGTTTACAAGTCGTGGGAGGTTCAAAACACAATTTTGAGGCTGTAATCAGGGAACCTGCAATTGAAAAAGATTCCCAAGTATTGAATAGGGAAACATTGGGCCGGACTTGTTTTTGCTAATATATTGAAATTTGTAATGGAATATCTTCTTTGCATGTTTCTGGAAAAGTTTTGTAGGGATGGTTAGACCTCGAGACTTTTTCATATTAATGACGATATTTACAGTTGTTGCATGATAGCATTTTAGTATTAAACCTTTGGTGTTTCATATTTGGAAATAAGTACGAGGATGGCTGGAACATGAAACAATGTATAAGAATTGGAGATTTCGTGAACCCGCCAATACGAGGATCCAAAATATGGTGACAAGGTCTCCCCTAAAGACGTGAGGCCCCGACGATCAAATTTTTTCACTCACAACATTTGAATGCATAATCTATGACATAGAAGAGGGGACGATGTCAGAGTTCGACAATCAATTTTTTTATGGTGGACGTCCGGGTGCCAATTTTTTCGTACCAGTGTGTTCATTTTTCACTAGTAAGATCATAATTGATGTATATTAAGAAGGACACGAAGTCAGTGGGGATGGAAGGCCATGACAGATACTTTGAAACATTTGTGAGGCTTGGTAGAGTGAAGATTGTGAGTTGGAGGAGTCCGTGGTGGAATTGTATATCACATATGTTTTGATTGTAATATGTATATCACGGAACAAGAAGTAGCAGAGTTCGAAAGTGCCATCCCAGCAACCACAACCATAAAATTGGCTATGTATGGAAAGGAATAGTAGACCGACAGTCAATTTGTATATGGCAGATGTCCGGGTGCCAATTTTTTGGTACCAATGTGGTCAGTTGTCACTAGCAAGACCATAATTAATGTATATTAGGAAGGACATGAAGTCAGTGGAGATGGAAGGAAAAGACACATATTTTGAAACATTTTGTGATGCTTGGTAGAGTGAAGATCGCGAGTTCGAGGAGTCTACGGTGGAATTGTAGATCATGAAAGTTTTGAGTGAAATATGTATATCACAAAACAAGAAGCAACAGAGTTCAAAAGTGCCAACCCGACAACCGCAACCATAAAATTAGCTAAGTATGGAAAGGAACAATGGTTGGTCAGATTCGTCATGTGACAATATTGATGGAGATGAAGATATGTCAGGCTGCCAATGCTGGAACCCATGATCATAGAAAGGAAACTAAGTATATAACCAGAAAGCGATAATAGAGGGGAAGAAGAAAAGGGAAAAAAGGATAAGTATCTCACAGTAGAACATCCATTGTTCATTTATTAATGCCAATCTTTTTGAACACCTAGTGAGTTATTACTGGTAAAAGAATAAATTGCAAATCATAGTTCTTTGGGTGCAAGATGTATATGACGAAACAAGGGACAAAAGTGATGGATACCGCAAACCCAGGACCCGATGGTCAGATAATTGGATAAGTAATGAAAGGGACCGAGGTTGGTCGGGATCATGGTGTGTAGATATAGATAAATATAAGCATCTTTCAATATGCGAATCCAGGAATGGTTCACAAATTACATTCAAATTCATAAGAAATAGAAAGAAAAAAAAGTAGCGGACGGTTGGGCTCGTGACAGGGCATTCCAATGGACAAATTGTATATCACGGAACTCTGGGAACTATTTGCAAGTCACGAAAGATTCGAAACACAATTCTGAGGCTGTCAATCTAGGAACCCACAATCAAAAAAGTATCCAAGTATGAAATAGGGAAACGCTGACCCAGACTTGTATTCAAATTATATTGAAATTTGTAATAGCTCTGCCATTACCTGGGAAGATCTTTGCATGTTCTTGGACAAGTTTTGTAGGGATGGTTAGTACTCTATACTTTTTCTTATTAATGACGATATTTATAGTTGTTTCATATTTGGAAAGAAGTATAATGATGGGCGGAACATGAGACAATGACCAGTAATTGGAGATTTCGTGAACCTGCCAATGCGTTTGTATATGGTGGAGGTGCGAGTGCTAATTGTTTCGTACCACTGTGTTCATTTTTCACTAGTAATACCATAATTAATGTATATTAGGAAGGACGCGAAGTACTTTGACACATCTTGGGAGTTCAAGGAGTCTACGGTGGAATTGTAGATCACCGAACTTTTTAGTGCAAGGTGTAAATCATGGAGAAAGAAGTAGTAGAGTTTGAAAGCGCAAACTCGACAACTGCGGCCATAAAATTGGCCAAGTATGGAAAGGAACAACAATCGATCAGATTCTTCATGTGAGGATATAGATGGAGATGAAGATATGTCAGCCCGACAAACCCTGGAGGTCGCGATCATAGAAATGGGACTAAGTATATAACCAGAAAATGATAATAGATGGGAAGAAGAAAAGGGGAAAAGGACTAAGTATCTCACAGAAGAAAATCCATTGTTCGTTTATTAATGCCAATCTTTTCGAACACCTGCTGAGTTCTCACTAGTAAAAGAATAAATTGGACATCATGGAAGCTCTTTGGCTACAAGATGTATATGACGGAATAGGGGACATAAGTGTTAGATACCACAAACCTGGTGGTAAGATAATTAGCTAAGTATTGGCCAAGAGAGTTTTTATATTTATTCCAATAGTATTCATATTAATATATATTAGTAGATTATTTGTGGTTCAAATGTAAATCATCTTCCAATTTGCATAATGCTATTCGATTTGAAAATTTCGTTGAAACCAATAAGCAATAGAAAGAAAAGATAAGAAAAAATTAATATATATATATATATTCTGCAACAATTTTGTATATGCATGGATATTATCAAATAGAAGAAGTTGTAATATATGGAAATCACTGAACATGAACATGATGCCAACACTTGAGTTGCCTTGTAATAGTCATTAATTCATTCTATTTACAGGACCCCGATGAATGAAAGCAGAACAGGTCCTTCCATTTCTTTCTTTAAGTATAGGGCAGGTGCCACATAAGTATGGCCCATGACAAATTATTCTTCCATGTAAAATGTAAGGAATTAATAGAGTATCATTTATTTATATCGAAGTGTTGAGAAGTAGAAACAAAATCTTGTTGTCCATGTTTAACGAAAGCCATAAAAAATGTACAAAATAAAATAAAAAGAAATACCAGAGATTGGAAAACACCATAAAAAAAACCCACAAATATTGTATATTCAAATAAGCTAGGTTACAAAATATAGTTGAGATTATTTGTTACAATGACTGCGATTTGGACTGCCACCGACCCAAAAAAAAAAAACATCAAAGAAAACTTAGAAATGTGATTCAGGGCCAATCTAAAGATCAGGGAGTGGTTTAATATGTCGTCGGCTTTAGCAGCAACAAATCCTGCTAGGCAACAAAAGCTGAGACAAAAAATAAATTCAAGTATGTTTTTGACTGCTATTCTCCCTGCATTCGATCATCTGTTTGGTTGAAAAACATGTCTGAAGATTTGTATGTTTAACTTTTTTTTTTATTACTGTAAATTAGAAGGGACATCCAAGGTAGCTGTAAAATGTATCTCTATTGAAGTACATAGCTTCTTCCAACAGTACAAATCTAGCAAGTGTATCCAATGTTGCAGATCATATCATAATATATTGCTTGTCATAGGGGTGGCAGACATGGTGGCCCACAAAAAATGGTCTGGAATGTTTGGAAGTGACGCCAAAGATTACTCCATGTTCAAATACACCTAGAAGGAAAGTATAAAATTTGATACCCACGAACGCGAAAAACTATATGGGCATTTGACTCAACATTCTAAAATTACAGAACATTTTATTCCAAAGATGGACCAGAATTGAGAGACAAGCAGTTTCTATTTCAAAGAGTGTTAAGGGACCTTTGGATGCAGTAACATACTCGACATACAATCCACTTTTGATCTCTATTGATACTAATGTCAAGTGTAATAAGTTGTGATCGCAGGTTCCAAGTAGTTTGACCTCTAGGCATCCACATTGGCGGTGACCCCATGCTCTAGATAGCTTCGTCATTGGAATTTGGCATTGGCGTTGGCAATGGGAACAATGTTATTGACTGAAGTGAGAAGGTTCGGTGAGGGATGTCATTTTCAACGCACTTAAACTGCAAGATTGTCAAACCTTCAAAGAAAAATGACTTTAGTGTTTCTTTCCCACGCCAACTAAAATGTTTCTTAGAGTCCATAAATATTTTGGCGTTGGGTGTTTTATGTGATAATGACCTTGACATCACAAAAGAAATGATTTTTCCTTGTCCAAATAAAGGGAAACAATAGGAAGATTGACATTAGGTGTAAACAACTATGGAATACACCAATACATTAAGGTCTCGTCTAAAGAAAGAAATAAAATCATTACATGAAGGTGGTAGTAAAAGGTGATTTTCAGAAACCAAAGCATTACTTGAACACACGAAACTTCTTGAAGAAGGTGGTAGTATAAATTAATCCTTAGAAAGTGTTTCAAAATCCATAATCCATAACTCCTTCCCATCAAATTTTTTTGTGAAGTCTCTTTCCACACCCAAAAGTAGCTCAACAAACTTTGAAATAGAAACTTTTGTGATTTTAGGATGTTTCTTTAACCACCTATACAGTTTCCTATACTCGTGACAATCGAAATGTATAATTTCCTTCTGATTATATTCGCGAATGAAGTAATAGTTGGCGTCATTTCCAAATATTGCAGACCATTTTGCAAGCAACAACAAGCGTGAATCCTCTGATGGAAGACAAATTATTGTTTTCTCTACATAATTTGACACACTTGCCAAATCTATGTTGTTGTAAGAAACTATATACTTCAATGAAGGAACATTTTGCAGGTGACCTAAAAATATCATCCAACTCCCAGCCAGAAAACAAAGACAATTAATAAACAAATCTCCAGGCAAGCTTTTCAACCAACGAAAGCATAGAACATAGGGAGACCAATATTCAAAAGATACTTGTTTTTTTTTTCTCGTCTGAGTTTTTGTTGGCTAACAAAGATTTTTTTTTCTCAAAACTGATGTTACATAAAACCATTCTATCGTCTTTAAATTGGGCTTCAATGGAATCTCTAAGTTGTCTTGCATGTCCATGACTAGGAACATTAAAACGAAGGCACCTTAAAGCCCAACTCTTTGATGATAGAGAGAAATGGGAATAAGTATTTAAAATCAACCCTGGAGGATGATAGTATAATATTCCGTAGATTTTGGTTTAATTTGTCTTAATGGTAGATGCCCTTGATATTTTCTCTTATTAATGCCAATCTTTTCGAATATGTGCAATGAATAGTCACTAATAGTACGTATTAAAATTCCCATGTCCAAGCAGATTCTCAAATATGACAAACTGTAACATACGCACAGTATTAAAGGGCGACATGACATCAAGACCTCTATGAATGACATGTTCGTGGATGGTAGTGTGGTAGTACAAGATTGCACTATTACTATGATGATGCCTTTAAAAGGCTAAAATAGCCAACATTGTTTCCAAATTCAAAATGCATGCAAAATAATTTATAGGATCCAGTAATATTCACATGTTTATGAATTTTAATGGGAGATGTCCTTGAGCTTTCCTCTTATTAAATCCAATCTTTTCGAACCAATCTGGTCAGTTGTCACTTTTAAGAGAAAAATTAATGTGCATTGGGAAGGATGAAAGGTGGCGGGGATGGAGAGGACAAGAAAAATGCTTTTAAACTTTTTTGAACCCGAGAACACCTGAACCCATGAAAAATTTGAAGAATCGACTAAGTATGGAAAGGCAGTTCGGACAGAAGGAGTCATTGTAGCTAGAGGCAGGGTTGCAAGTTCGAGGATTCCAGGGTCGAATTGTAAAGCACAAAAGTTTTAGGTGCAAGATTTATACCTCGATCATGGGTCACCAGAGTTTGATTGCACCTATCCGCGAACCGCGTTCATAAAATTGGCTAAGTATGAAAATGAACGACGGTCAGTTGGACTCGCGATGTGAAGATATAAATGGAGATAAAAATTTTGCAGTTCTCCATATCGGGAACCCACAAGCACAGAAACGTGACAAAGTATAGACCAAAAACACATAACAAAGGGTAAGAACAAACGAGAAAAACATGCATGTTTAGAAGAAATTGGATAAATATGCAAACAAAAGTTGGTTTGCCGAACTCATGATGTGAATATATAGATGAATATGATGATTTTTCAAATGGCCACCCTAGAAACCCACGACCATGGGAACTTGAAAAACTATAGAACCAAAAATGCATAATAGACAGGAAGAACAAAAGGAAAAAATGGGAAAGCTTATAAGAAGAAAAAGAAAGGGAGACAAGAAATTTATCTCTCACACAACAACACCTACTCTCATAACTATGAACCCATAGAAAGACATTAACAATGGGGAAAACACTATCAGCTATGAAATATAGTTGGAACTCGACAAACTCGGGTTTAGGCCATAAGAGATGTAATTTACATCCATATTAATAGTATTTTCTGGGGAGCCAACTATGAAACCATGTAACAACATATGCAACTCTAGATGCAACACCCCAACATTGCAAAGTTTAGGCAAACAAGAGAAACCAACAAATAAAAACCCAATTAAGAAGCTCCAAAAGGCCCAACTGCAGCCACAAGACCTTAACACTATGCAAGCACCAACCAGTCGACCAAGAAATTCACTACAAACAAGATTGTATCAAAAACTTCAGAGGGAAATGTATTATAACACATATTTTAACCAAATATTTTAGGCTGTGAGACCTACCAGGTAAAATTCAAAGCTGGCAGGACTGTCCAAAGAGTTGCCTCTATGCAAGCAACTAAGAAAAGTGTGGTTTTCCTGGTTGGTATTTTTCAATACTGGGAGGCATAAAATACCTCTTGCAGTCCATCTTTGTATGTGATTACCACGACCATAGAAGTAGGACTGCAATGATGTGTTTGTCTCGTTCCTGATCACCAATGTTCCACACAAAACCTACCTCCATCAGAGCCACAACGACACACAGGAAAAGGGAATCATATTTGTTTTTCACATACAAAGATGTTCTACAAGAGGATTTCGACCCAGGCATCCCCAACAGTCAAATTTCCCACCTACAAACTGAAGATAGCAAGCGAATCTAATCACAACACCCAAACTCGTCCATCAACGGACAACGACAGAAGGCTAATGTTGGACACAGAACCTACCTCCATCACAGCCACAGTGATGCATCACAAGAGGAAATCATATTTTCTCCTCACATACAAAGATGTTCTTCAAGATTATTTCTATTCAGGCATCCCCAGTACTCAAATTTCCCACTTGCAAACTGCAAACAACAAGTGAAGATAAACACGACACCCAAACTTGCCCATTAATGGGGAATGACAGAAGGGTAGTTCCAATCACGGTTGCAAAACCCCAAGCATGAAAACTACAACAAGACCAACAGGAAAACAAGAACAACAACAGGCAAATAATAAATCAGTGACCATGAAAGAAGCAAGCATGAACTAGTGAACCAACAATCCTGTTGAAGAATAATATTGCCGACATTAATTGCAAAGAACATTGCATATAAAAATAACACAAGAAAATGTATTGTAACAGGCCTGTTAAGTAAACATTTAAGTCTATCACGCCGTTTAGGTAAATACTTAAGTCTATTAGAACTGCTCTGAAAACATTTAAGAAAGAATGCACTGTGGCAGATCTCTTACATGCAAAAAAACATTTATTTTATTATTTTATAATAAAAAAATATTGGTAACAATAGTTCGAACAATAGAGCTTATGTAAAGAAAAAATATTTATTCAAAGGATAAACTAATATGAAGTCAACTTATAAAAAACTGACTATCCATCTTCCAAACTTTGGATATCCAAACATTCCAAGAAAAAAACAACTCAGAAATATTGTATATGATCAATAAACTTTGGATGTGGTAACATATAAAACATTGGGAATAGTGAAGCCGGCAATAAGACCTCCAATCTGATATCCAATCAAATCACAACAGATATGGTATTTTTTATTATATAAAAATCAATGTTTTTAGTTCCCTGGTTCCAAGAATAGATATTATGCAAATATTTCTGATCAAACGACAAACTAATATGAAGTCAACGAATTATCAATCGCTATAGTCCCTCTATGCCTACGACAGGGACTAATAAGTGGTTGTATTTATATATGCACAAAGTTTGAGGTAGGATTTCCTTGTTTTATTATGAAGATAAGACAAATCCCACGAAGGGATTGAATTTATGAATGGAGGATCGAATTTATGAATAAAATGGGTGGAGGATGCCCTATTAAAATATTATTTGTGGATCTTTCTTTTGATTTAGTAAAAGGTTTAAAATTTTATATTAATTTTTTTTTATTTATTTAAAATTTTTTAATTAATTTTTTTAGGATTTAAATACAAGTTGTGGTTTCGGGGCGGTTTGTGTTAATGGAAAAAGTTCAAAGTTCTAAGTTTGAGTTGGATAAATCTAGCGATAAGAATAACTTTGAGCTATGAAAGATCAAGATGCAAGATCTTCTTGTGTAACAAGGATTGCAAAAGGATCTGATAGGAAAGTCAAAGAAACCGACAAACATGATAGACAAGGAATTGGAAGATCTAGATGCAAGAGCTATCAGTACCATTCGTTTGTGTTTGGAAGATGAAGTCATGTTTAACATCATTGGAGAGGAGACAAAAATGGGTTTGTGGAACAGACTAGAGAGTATGTATATGACAAAGTCCTTCACGAACATAATCTTATTTAAGAGGCAGTTGTACAACTTACAAATGACAGATGGTACAAAAATTATTGATCACTTAAGTGTTTTCAATACTATGATTTTTCACCCCGGATGGAGTGACATGAAACACTCAAGTGCCATGTCCCACAGGTCCTAGCCAGGCCATAAATAAATATGGACGGCTCCCATCCCCTTGACATTAAAAATGGGAGCCAGCCATAACTCCAAGCCAACAGCCATGGGACTTTTCCCTCGCGCGAATAGCCAGCCGACCACCGAATTTAATGTTAGGGAGGCAGTCATGGATGTTGTCCCTTTACACCTTCTGGTTATTATCCACCTCGGCATCTACCTTCCTCATTTCATTTTTGTCTCGCACCAGGCTCGCAATCTAGAGTTGGGGAGCGGCCATTGCTGCATCCACTGTAAATTCTCCATTAGCTTCATCCTATCGATGCCTCGAGATCATGGAAATCCATGTCGCGACCCAACCTGGTACACCATGCCTACAAGGAAGAAACGACTGCAAAAAATTGAGAGAGCACTCTCAATTTATCACACCCAAAAAGCTCAGCTTGCTCTAAAATATGATAGGGAAAGGATGGCCTGGTCACCTCCAGTAGTTTTTGTGGAGGAGGTCATCCCAGAAGAGGCCATCCAGCTCCCTCTGGAGGACATGCTCTTCATGGTGCCAAAAAATTGGCATCCCCCAACTAGCCTCCCCGGGGACGAAATTCAGGCAAGCACAATGATTCACCATAGTGTAAGAACCATGGCCTCACCAATGGTGGATTTCCCCGTCTATTTCATTGAGGAGGAAATTTCGAACGAGTGCCTCCAAATATCCCAGAATGACATACTCTTGAGGGGTCTCACTCCACTCACAGTCTCAGAGAATGGACCTGGGAGCACATGGACGAGAGCAGAGGGTCAGGTTGAGGAGTGGAGCACGATAACAGGACACTAGGAAGGCATGAAGGATGGAACTTGGGCTACAACAAACAAGGTAGAGGATGGCGCACATCGAAGGAGGGTGGTGCAGTCCTCGTGCCACCTCCCATTCCAACACCCTCAGATCAGTGACGTGTCCCTCCACCCTTCTTCCACTTGAATCATCTCGATTTGGTGCTCGATTTGAGGCACCAGATGGAATACCATGCCTACCATGGAACCCTCATGATCCAATGCATAGACATGCTCTATGAGGCTTTCTCCAACGCACCAACAAAGAAAAGATGTCTGACACGCGTGAGACTATGCCATGCCAACTAGGAACGAGATGGCTAGTGAAGACCTTAACAATGAAGACCTCAACGGGTAATAGCATGGCTAGATTTTCCCTCCTGTTTTGGTTAGATACTCAGCTCCAGTTGGGGTTTATTTATGTTAAAAATCTTCTTTTATGTTTAGTTTCTTTTCAGTTTCAGTTGTCATGGAAAATTCTGCAGATTATAAACTGCCACTTGTCTTGGTTTCCTTAGGGAAGGGAAGATGGCAGTCTTCTTCTTTTTCAGTTTCTTCTTTTTGGCGGAACAGTCGGCAACCCAAGGACAGATGTATATTTTGTCTATGATATAATATAAAGGATAGACCCTCTTTTTTACTTAAAAAAAAAATACTATGATTTGTCAATTATATAATGTGGAAGTAAAGTATGAAGATGAGGACAAGGCAGTTACGCTATCGTGTTAGTTTCTTGAGTCTTGGGATCATCTGGTCACATCTATGTGGTTCAGCTCAACAAATGCAACTGATTATGGCATTGTTGTGGGAGCTTTGTTGTCTGAGGAAATGAGGAGAAGATTCAGTAAATAAACCTCCACAACCAATAGAAGCAATGGTGGTCAGAGGTTGATCTATAGAAGGAGGGAAATATTAGAAAGGTACAACCATGTATAAGTCAAAATACTGTAAAGTTAAGGTAAAATTTTGGTTTTGTGGAAAATATGGGCATCTCAAGAAGGATTGCTCGAAAAAACAACAAGCATCGAAAGAGGACTCCAAAATAGAAGCAAATTCAGCTGCAACAACTTTAGGTTCAGGTATGCTTGATGAATTTGTATATGTCTGTTGTGTCTCACCACATGTGTTCACACAAAAGTTGCATGGCGGTGACTGTTGAGTCACCGTGAAATAAAATAAAAAATAAAAATTGTATTTACTTTGGACATGTAAAAATTATTGATTGCATGTAAATGTGCATACGTCTGTAAGACTTGGATAAGCATGCATACCCCTGGTTTATCAAGTCACCTATGAAAAGTATAAACATAGATTTAGGTAGAATGAATATGTGGGAGGGGGGCATGTATGTTGGGTTAACCTAGAATCGATGAAAGAGTTAATGAGTTATATCTGGTTTTTAGGTCAAATCAAGTGGTTTTTTTGGTCCATGTTTCTAGGTAGCACATGGTATTGTGTCCATGGATTTCATGTAATGAAGCTTATAAAAATCTTGGTGGACTCCATTGTAAATGGGCCTGGAGGTAAGTGGTAAAGGCTTACTTGGCCATCTTGGTCAGATTTGGTCAACGAAATGTTCATGTTAAGGTGGAGCACTGAGACTCTAATGTAAAGTCCCTGGAGGTGAGCGGAAAAGGTTCACTTGTGTTGGTTTGGCCGGATTTGGTCAAATTTGTTTGAATGAAAAGTTCGAGGTGGAGAAGTGTGTCTAGGTTAGAAAGGTGGGTCTCTAGAAACATTGATGTGTTGGTAGGTCAATCAAGTGTTTGAGAATATATGATGAAGGTAGGTTCATATCCATGGAACTTGGAAAGTATTGCAAGGAAACTGGGATCAAATAGGCATGTTCAATAATGCCAAGTTGTCACAATAGTTGTGGACAAAATTGGTTGTGATATATTGTAACTCGGTCACCATCGGTTGCAAAATAGACTGGAAGATTCTGGAAGAGGTATGAATAGGTCATGTGGTAATTACTCAAATTTGAAATTATTTGGTTGTGATGCTTATGTTTTTTATCAGCATTCTAAGTAGGACCCAAATGAAACATGAATATATTTGATATGGTGATGATGTTAAGGGATGCATATTGTGGGATCCTACTACCCACATAATCATCATGGACATAGATGTAGTGTTTGATGAATCTATGTTTATAAAATCAAACATAGTAAAAGATGAAAGGTTCAAAGCATGACTAGTACTAGAAGGGTATTTGAAAGGTATTGATTTCCATGAAAGTTCCTCACCAGTTGTTAAAAACTTATTTCTATTCATGTTGTGTTAGCACTAGTTGTGTTAGTACATCTAGATGTTAAAAATGTTTTACATGGAGTTTTTTGGATAAGGGAATGTATATGAAACGACTAGAATGGTTAGGTTAGAATCACAACAAAAGATTTATTTGCAAACTCGGGAATCATTGTATGGCTTGAAGCATGCCAAGAAAATGGTTCAAGATATTTGATTCCTTCACGGTGAGCCAAAATTTACAAGAAGTGAGTACAACCATTGTGTTTATGGTATATTATTATCTTGGTGTTAAATGTTATGCTTGTAGCAAGCACAAGCATATTTGAGATCAACAGGTTGGCTTAGTTGGTTAGGACAATTATTATGAAGGATCTGGGAGTTACAAAAATAAATACTGGGCATGGAAATACACAAACACAAGAAATATGGTAAGCTTGGTTATCGCAACAGAAGTATGTGGTGAAGATACTCAGGAAATTCGGTATGAATAATGTGAAACCGATAAAATCCCTTTTTTTTTCATTGTATGTTTTCTTCAGGTTTATGTCCTAACTGATGAAGAAGAAAAGGGTTATATGTCTAGAGTATTATATATTAGTAGGAAGTTTGACGATTGAGATGAGAAATGGTCATCATTTCACATGCAGTTGGTATTGTCAGTAAACACATGGAAAAACCAGGTGAAGGGCATGGAAATGGGTGCTTCAAACATAGAAGCAAAAGTATCACCTACAATGGTTGCAATGATTTAGTATGTGGTTATGATTCATGAGATTTGGACAAAAGGAGACCTACCTCAGGTTATGTCTTCCAAGAATGCAATGATCTATTGGGTAAGTTTGGATAGGTACATGATGAGGTGTTATGTGGTTGTCAAAGCGTTGTGCATTTGACTAAAGTTCATGTGTATCAAAATGGGACAAGTGCATTATTTTATTATACAGGTTACTGATTGAGACAGAATGGTCGATACTGGAGTGAATCGTGCAAACATGTTCACGTAACATTACTATTAAAAAAGGTATGGAGTTGTGATGGTGTTTGGTTTCTCTTAGCTTGCAGGAAAGGTGATGAATTAATTCGAGCATGATATATTAGGTAAAATGTTGTCAAGGTGGAGATTGTTGAAAACATGCCAACCAATTTCCCATGTGGTTTCATTCACTAAATTTAGATTGTGCATGCATGCACACTACAATGAACAGGTTGTGTAACCATGCGATCTATTTATGATTAGTTCGTGTAACTGTGTGGTAGATGTTATATATATGAGCATACCCATAGAAGTGATTGTGCATTGTCTGAGCAAGACACAATAATGAGGAGTGTCGTGTGTGTGTAGTGAGGAGAGGATGGTTGTATTCATGTGATTTGCTATTGTAATTATCCCTTGAATAATAAGAATAGCGATTATCATTGCCCCGTGGTTTTTTCTTATATTGGATTTCCACATAAATCATTGTGTCAATTGTGTGATTGTCATTCTTCGTTTAATCTTGATTTTATTTTCTTTTCCTTTAAAATTTGGTTACATTTATGCTTTCGCTACCAAACAAATAAAAAGGAATGGAAACATTTTAGATATACATTTTCATCAATTTTGATATCATAATATCTCAACATAAGCATCATAAAGGATTACCAGTCTATGTTATTCAACCAATACAACATTAAAATCGCTATCCAATATATTAATTGAAAAATAAACATGATTGATAATGCAAACAATGCTCAAAACAAAAAAAAATGGCATATAAATCCATTAAATAATGTATCTTCAACCAAGGTTTTTAGTTCTAGTCTATTCTTCCAAAATAAACTACTTTTCGACCCTATTTTCCAACAAAAAAAAAAAAGATGCCAAAATGCAATACACATTTTCCAAAGAAATAAGATGCCAATTTTTTGAAACTTGACCTCCTACTTGTATCAGAAAGTAGTTTAAAGGGGATTTATATATATATATATATATATATATATATATATATATATATATAACATGAATCTCACGAGAAATAATCAACATATGGTCATTTGGAAGAGATAATAAATAAGAATCTTTCATAGGTATATTTTGAAAGTGCCTTAAGGGACCCCTCCAATAGATGGATTATGAAGAATACTATATTTATATTAAAAACATAACATTAAATTCAAATATAAAATTAAAGAGAAAACAAATAATTATTATGACATGATGTCATTCAAATTAATTTTGAAACTGTCATGCTTTTTATGATGTAATTGATGCACAAGCAGATAACATAAATTTTATTCAGTGTTTAATTATTTATAATTATTACTTACAATTATGGACTAGAACAAGATAAACAAGGAGAGTTGCAAAGTGCAGTAAGTCATTGTCAATTGTGCAAAGGAGATTCAATTCTGTTCCAATTGTGTAGAGAAGGTTCCAAGAGTCTATGCGGAGTGGTTCTAGTACCTAGTGTCAATTCCTTGCCAATTGTGCAGAGGAGGTTCCAAGAGTCTATGTGGAGTGGTTCTAGTACCTAGTGTATGGCTCTAGCAGCTAGTGTCGAGTTGGTTTCTTAGGTTCTTCATGCTTGCATGGAAATTTCCAAAAAAGAGTGCCTTTCAGGTCCGTGGTTCCAACAACATGATTTAAGGGGAAAAACAACTAGAAAATCTAGAATAATGTATTGACATAGACTCCTAGTTGTTTTCATTTCCTTCTACAAGAAGTTTTGGATGAAGTATGCCTTTTTTTTTTTTTTTATGATGTTTTAATGATGATGATTTCTCAGTAGCCTTGGAAAATTTCATAAATTTTGCACCATTTGTGGCACAATATTCTTTTGTGACTGCAACTTTTTCATTGTATGTGAATAACAAGTTGCTCAAGAAGTTCCCTGATTGTAAAGCTATCTTACGACCAAGCTTACACCTTGTATGTTATGATCTTGAAGAGTTTACGAGCCACTGCTAAAACCTAAGAGAAGTGAAAAGGCGGTTGTAATTTTGTGAAAAGTATACTAGAATTTTCAGTTGCCAATCAGTGTAATCATTACTACCAAGCTTCATTTCTAGTTGTTCGAATTTTCATTTGACATCAATCTATTCATTGCTACCAAGCTTCATTTCTAGTTGTTTATTGCTTCCATTAGCAAGTACAGTAACCTCCATTACTTTCAAATTTCAAATTGACTTGACATTATACAGTGCTTTTGTGTATTTTTATATGGGTAGGTGCAATGACATTTTGCAGTGCTTACTTTCAAATTTCAAATTGACTTGACATTATGCAGTGCTTTTGTGTATTTATATATGGGCAAGTGCCATGACATTTTAAAGTGCTTTTGTATATATATATATATATATATATATATATATATATATATATATATAAAAGAAAGTGTTAGATTAGTTCTAAAAAAGCTTTGCATAGGTCCGAGATATACCTTACCGTACTAACTCTTATTCTCATTATTCTAATCCATTAGAATATGTTAGTAAACATGATATTTTTGTTGTTTTTTATTAATTAAAAAATATTATAATCTCATTATTCTCACCCATTATTAGGTTAGATTTTGAATAATTTAAAAAATTTAAATATAAAACCGTAATTACAGAGAAACATATTTACCTAACAATGAATTATATTTTTATTAATTAAAAAATATTATATTCTTATTATTCTCCCCCATTATTATGGTAGATTTTGAACCATTTAAAAAATTTAAATATAAAACCGTAATTATAGAGAAACATATTTAACAATGAATTATAAATTTTGTTTGTAAATATGATATTTTTATTGTTTTTTATTAATTAAAAATTATTATTACACATGTTAATACACTGTTTTCATTATCATTATTTTAAACAATAAAAATTCAACTAATGGATTTTTATATAAATGAAAAGTATTTGGATTTTTATATAAATGAAAAATATTCGTAATTGATAAGATTAATATAAAAAGTTAAATTACTTTTAAAAAATTTGTCACTACTTTACATATTAAATAAAAAAATAAGGCTTGCATTAAATTTTGAAGATTTTATATAAATAAAAAGTATTTGGATTTTTATATAAATGTAAAATATTTGTAATTGATAAGATTAATATAAAAAGTTAAATTAGTTTAAAAAAAATTGCCACTACTTCACGTATTAAATAAATAAAAAATGAGGCTTGCATTAAATTTTGAATATTTTATATAAATAAAAAGTAGTTTAAAAAGTATTTGGATTTTTATATAAATGAAAAATAGTTGTAATTGATAAGATTAATATAAAAAGTTAAAACCCTCGGATGGGGTGATATCTGGCAATAGTAAGAAAGGTGGTGCGCAGGAAGTCTGGGGAATTATTACCCCTAGCCATCGCCCTCATCCCTGCACCATTTAAATGATTGGCCTTACCATTATACTTATGGTAGTGCACTACTCTACCTCCAGAAACTTAATGGATATGCATGAGAACCAACTCTAGAGCTCTGCAGAGGGTACTTGGCCTTGGGATAATGTCACTTCGCCTTCGCCAATATGAAGGTAAGAGCTCCAAGGTATTCTTTCATTCACCAAGTTATGTTGTCTCTCTAGTTCTCTCAACCTCATGTGCATTCATGTGATGAACCTCTTCTCGTCGCCTCCCTCCTTCTGCTAGTCACCTCTCTCATTCTCCTTCTCACCTGTGCAACTCCATTAGCTTGGAATTCGCCTTCATTGCCCCATCTTCTTTGTTATCCTTCAATCATGCCCAGAGAGCATGGGAAACCCAAAAAGGGGGCATTGTATTATAGTTTCGTTGCAAGGCAAAGTCACCCAGACCATTCACAACCACTCTCTTCGACCGACTCCCCTAGAAGAGGCCAGAATTGCACTGAGACTCCGCCTCCCTCCCCTCATGCCCATAACTTGCCTCCATTCCCTTATGAAAATATGCATGGCATGGGAAGATACCCAGTGGAAGAATACATTCCTCCTCCTGTGCAACAACCCTTGAACGCCCCACTCGATCCTAGTATCATCTCCTGACCCCAACCCTCATTGACTTGAAAATTAAGCAGACTATGCCCAACCCTCATCGCCTTTCGGATGACCACCTACAATTAATATTTGATATGCAGAGAGGCCTGGAGGAGCAAACTCAGAATCAATGCACTCTCAATAGGTGCATGGACCTCATCTTCGATGCCTTGTCAGATGATCCGAAGAAAATGCATTGTCTGACCTGCGGACATAAGTTTGTCTTCACCTACATCACTGATGGACGTCTGGGTTTTCCAAATTTCTAAATTCTCTCTCAGTTTACATTTCAAGACTCTATACTTTTTAGTTTTGTTAGGTTTTATGATCTATAGCTACAACTATGGCGTCCATGAGCTCTAGTACATGACAACAAGCACATCTAATGTTAGTAATATGACATCTGACAATCTGAACTATGAAAAACCTGTTAGGATTATTAAATGTTTTGGCGAACCACCCGTTCTGGTTTCCCTGTTGTGGCAGAATAGGTTGAAAGCAAGGATCATTGTACTTTTTTGAATCTCTTAAGGTAATACATATTTTCTCTTTTATTTACAAAAAAAAAATACAAATAGTTAAAATATTTTTAAAAAAATTGTAACTACTTTTCATATTAAATAAAAAAACACCACGCTTGCATTAAATTTTGAACATTTTATATAAATAGAAAATAGTTTTTATTATGAATAAAATTAGTTAACAATAATATTAAAAAAAACATATTGTAGTTTTATTTATTCGTAGAACTCATCGAAACTAATATAAAAAATATATACACATGGATGTGAATGAAGGACACTCAAGAACTAATGAATATGTGTTTTAAAATTGATGGGTTCAATGAGAGTATTAAGATAATATGGGTTTTCATGTCCATACTAATAAATATGTTTTTTAATTCACATATTCAATGACGAGTATTCTTAGAATATTGTTATGTGTGTCCATATTGTTGATTTTTCAATAAGCTAGGTTCAAGCATGAATTTCATTCCAATTTTAGCATTTTACTTGAACCATAGACATCTGTAATTTCACTATTAACAATTTGTTGCAACAACCAATATCACAAGAAGAAAACACCATGCACAAGTACACAAGAAGTATCCTTGGAAACCCTTCTCAACAAGGGAAGAAAACGTAGTCAATCCTTTGATATATTCTTCAAGAGAAATACCTCCCACTCCATAAACCTAGCACACAAAAGGGTGATCACAAAACCCTAGAAGACTAGTGCACAAGAGAGGTGCGCACTTTTCCCATGAACAAGTACTTAGGTGAAATTTATAAACTCACACTTATGTTATGATTCCTCAATGGGGAATTTACCTTTATTTATATTAGACCGAGACTATCAAAAGTAGTGTCTATTGGCACAACAGGGTCGACCTCAATAACTCACAATATAATTAATAATTACCATATTAATTATCTTTTACATTAATTATATTTCACTTTATGGTGGGGCACAACTATACCCTTTACATCAAAAATAGGGTTACAGGTAAGTTTGACTCTTGGAAAATGTAACACACCCAACCCCTGAGTGGATTTCCTAGGGATGGAGCCTCAAAATTTTCGTAAGAGCTCAAAGGTATTCTTTCATTCATCAAGTTATGTTTCCTATCTAGTTCTCTCAGCCTCATGTGAATTCATGTGATGAACCTCCTCTCGTTGCTTCCCTCCCTCGGCTGGTCACCTATCTCATTATCCTTTTCACCTGCGCAACTCCATTAGCTTGGAATTTGCCTTCGTTCCCCCATATTCATTGTTATCCTTCAATCATGCCCAGAAAGCATGGGAAACCCAAAAGTGGGGCATTGTATTATAGTTTCGTTGTGAGGAGCATCCCCCCAGACCCTTCGCAACCACTCCCTCTGACCAACTCCCTTGGAAGAGGAACGAATTGGAATGAGACTCCCCCTCCCTCCCCTCATGCCCATAACTTGCCACTATCCCCTTCTGAAAATATGCATGGCATGGGAAGCATCTCGGTGGAAGAATAAATTCGTCCTCCTGTGCAACAAACCTTCAATGCCCTGCTCGAGCCTAGTATCATCACCAGGCCCCAAGCCCGACCTATGGAGCATGGAATATGAATAGTGGAGGAAGAAATTCCCCTTAGTTGGCTGGTAGATTGGATTTCCAAGAACTCTAGCCCTAGGCTGGATGAGGAAGTGGAAGCAGATGTGGATTTTGATATGGATACAGTTGAAGTGGAAGTAGAAGCGGATGGGAAAATTGAGCAGAATATGCCCAACCCTCATCTCCTTTCGGATGAACACGTGTAATTAATGTTTGATATGTGGAGAATCCTGGAGAAGAAAACTCAAAATCAACGCACTCTCAACTGGTGCATGGAACTTCTGTTCGACACCTTGTCAGATGCCTCGGAGAAAATGCATTGTCTGACCTGCAAACATAAGTTTGTCTTCACCTACAACACTTATGGATGTCCAGGTTTGCCAAATTTCTAGCTTCTCTCAATCTACATTTCAGGACTCGACTCTTTTCAGTTTTGTTAGGTTTTATGATCTATAGCTACAACCATTGTGTCCATGAGCTCTGATGCATGACAACAAACACATCTAATGTTAGTAATATGACATCCGACAAGCTAAACTGTGAAAAAATTGTTAGGATTATTAAATGTTTTGGAGAACCACCCATTCTGGTTTTCCTACTATGGAGGAATAGGTGGAAAGAAAGGATCATTGTACTTTTTTGAAGCTCTTAAGGTAAAACATATTTTCTCTTTTATTTACAAAAAAAAATACAAAAAGTTAAAATATTTAAAAAAAAATTGTAACTACTTTACAGATTAAATAAAAAAATCGCGCTTGCATTAAATTTTGAACATTTTATATAAATATAAAATAGTTTATATTATGAATACAATGTGTTAAGAATGATGTAAAAAAAATAGATTGTAGTTTTATTTATTCATAGAACTTATCGAAACTAATATAAAAAACATATACACACAAATGTGAACGAAGGACACTCAAGAACTAATAAATATGTGTTTTAAAATTCATGGGTTCAATGAGAGTATTAAGATAATATGGTTATGCATGTCCATACTAATAAATATGTTTTTTAATTCACATATTCAATGACGATTATTCTCAGAATATTTTTATGCGTGTCCATACTGTTGATTTTTCAATAATATAGGCTCAAGCATGAAGTTCATTTCAATTTTAGGATTTTACTTGAACCATAGACAATTGAAATTTCACCATTAACAATTTTTTGCAGAAACCAACATCATAAGAAGAAAACACCATGCACAAGTACACAAGAAGTATCAAGGGAAACCCTTCTCAATAAGGGAAAAAAACCCAACCAATCCTTTGTTATATTCTTCAAGAGAAAGACCTCCCACACCATAAAACTAGCACACAAAAGGGTGCTCACAAAACCATAGAAGAATAGCGCCCAAGAGAGGTGCGCACTTTTCCCAAGAACAAGTACTTGGTGAAATTTCCAAACTCCCACTTATGTTGCGATTCCTCAATGCGTAATTTACCTTTATTTATATTAGAGTGAGACGATCAAAAGCAGTGTCTATTGGCACAACAGGGTCGACCTCAATAAATCACAATATAATTAATAATTACCTTATTAATTATATTTTACATTAATTATCTTTCACTTTATGGTGGGGATGACCTATACCTTTTACATCACAAATAGGGTTACATGTAAGTGTGACTCTTGGACAATGTAACACACCCGACCCCTGAGTGGCTTTCCTAGGGATGGGGCCTCAAAATTTTCGTTCTCCTTAGGTTGTCAAATCCTTCATTTGATTTTTCTACTACACTTTACACGTCTCGATTTTTCCAACCACGGTCTCCATGCTCGAAACCGAGCTCATAACCGATGGATATATCTCTCTGAAGTTCTTTGATCATTTATTGGTTGAGGGCCACGTGGCACCCATGTGGATCCACCTCACATGTACTATTTCCAAGTTCCTTCCCCCATGGTAGAAGACCATCCACAACCTGATATCATGACTAGAATTACTCTCTTCCTCCCATGTCAATTGTTGAGGGATTTGGTGCTTCGGTGCTTCGACACTTCATGCCTATTTACTATCTATGCACGAGACCGCTCAAAGTTCCGAACCTCCGAAATCCTGTAATGTCACCACGTGGCTCTGAATTCCAGACAGTTTCGGTCTCTCTACAGTGCTACATCCCTGACCCTCTAAAGTTCTGAAGTCTCAGACTCCCAGTCTCCTGTTCACTCCACCAACCAATTTGTCTAGGTGGACATATATCATGAACTAACATGTAGGAGGGGTTAGGTTACACGTAAGAGGGGTCAAGTGACACGTAGAAGGGGTTAAGGTGACACGTGTTATGTTCCAATGGGCCTATAGGGCATGCGATGCACACAGATCTGAGTGACACGTGTCACATCAATATGGGGTCCATGTCACCCTGGGTCATCACTACACCATGTCACCCCCAAAATCACAAGCTTCTAACATTTCCTCATATCTCATGGTCGAGATCCGGCCACGTATACTTATAGATATATGGATCTAGTTACCTCAGGGATTCATTTTTTGGGAGTTTTGCGATGAAACTCCTCTTATCTCCTGAAGTGCCCAACCTTCGAACAGAAGGGGGATAACACCACGCATCCTCGGTATATCAACTGTTGGGAAGGGACCCGAAGGATCCCTAGATCTATGGTTCTGAGTCCTTCACGGATCCAACCTTTAGGGTTTCATACTCTGGTCTATTTAGTCAAGTAGGTCCACCTAACTACTTGGGGAACTGCCTAACGTCAATCAATCTTACGAGAAATCAAGTCTCTCGGTTACCTTCAGCCAGTATAAGGCTGGTAAGGTTGGTCATACACCAAATTTATGGACTTACTGAGATCTGAAGTCAAGAGGACATAACTTACTTAGGCTTAGCCTAAGGTTCCTAGGTATTGGTCATATGGGTCCTCTCGAAGGGATCTCGTCTGCTCGTATTCCAACTGAAGAGACCTCCCCTTTTCAAGGCTTCGAATTCACTATTCTTCCTGAGATTTACCATGAAATGGTTAAGGAATTGTGACTAGAATTCAGATCAAACGATAAGGGGTCTAGAAGAGGTATCCTCTTCAAACGGATAGGTTTAGGTTGACACAATATCTCTTATCTCATCCATCTTACAAGCTTATGTTCTAGGAAGCCTCAAGAGCTAAGCTTGACATACAAACTATCTGTCAGAAGTGTAAGTTTACAAAGATATGGAGGCATACATGTATCATAACAATTCCAAACAGAAGTAATTTATAAATGAACATATGTATAAATCCAAGCATTCATCCATTATTACAGATCAAAACATAAAACAGGGAAAATACTTATTAGAACCAGATAACGTGAAGCGACTCCTGGAAGGGGTGCTCATTTCCTCCCAACCATAGGCTCAATCACTCCTAATAGATTTACCACTAGCCACCCCCGAGCTAGACCATGATGCTCTGCAACAAAATCCATTCTTCTGTCTTAGTGACAGTAGGGACGAAGGTTACTCTCTTCCTCCCACAGGATCTTGGAAATGGTTTACAGGATACCAATAAAGGAGGACCAACCTCATTATTAGCTTATATAATAACCTTCTCATATATTTCCTACGACCATAACGCTTATCTCTTTAGTTCTTCCTTGAACTCGAGGCCTTAGCTTCTCATCTCTTCACTCTTCGTAGGTATTCCTATGCTCACCACACCTTCCTTTCTTACCTTTATCAGCAAGGTGGTGTGTGGATCGAATACTGAGTCTATGGTCAGGTATGGAAACCTTATATATGGGTTCTTTGCCCCATTCCCTCATTAACTATTGAGGAGGTCTTCCCACCTACCATCCCAACTATAATTCATTTATTGGTCAAAGGACTACTCTGGTCTTGAGCAATTTAAATCCAGTAAGGTACTAGTTTGGTGAAGGTTAACTCAACTATTCATGGTCCCCTTCACCATCTATTTTCATATAATTCGTGGTCTTTCTTAGTACAACCCCCTTTCCAGCAGTCATGCACCACTTATCCATTTTCTAGTAAATAACATAATTTACATTCATTGACCTTTTATACAAAGGTCCATCAAATCAAACATTCACACATATTGATTTTTCCATAGTCTCTTGGCCATTATATTTATATTTACAAACTAGGGGAAACAAGGTGTTACAATTCCCTCCCCCTTAAAGGAACATCACCCTCGATGTTCTATCTGTCAACATGCTCTGTATATACATAAGTGAACAAAAATGAAAATGCATGTCTCATGGCATCCTGCATTTCCCACATAGCCTCATCTAGGCCAAAGTGTTTCCACTGCACCTTGACATGTGCAATGGTTAGGTTCTTGAGTGGGGTTTCCTTCCTGTCTAGTATGCATTGAGGTTCTGGTAGGAATTCTCCCTTTGGATCCACCTGCATCACAGACCAATCAATTATATGATTAAAATCATGTACATATCTCTTCAATAATGAAACATGGAAAACATTATGTTACTTTACTATGGGATGGAGTGCTAGCCTATAGGCTACACGTACCACTCTATTTAAGACCTCAAAGGGTCCACAATATCGAGGTTCCATCTTGGCACAAGCTCTCATTCTCAAGGAACTCTTCCTAGGCATAACTATGAGATAGACATGGTCTCCAGTATTGAACTCTCTGGGACTTCTCTTCTGTTGACGTAACTTTTCTGTCTATCCTAAGAATTTTTCATATTTTTCTTTATTTGAATCACTTGTTGTTCCATTCCTTTCAACATGTTAGGTCCGATTGTAATTCTATCCACTGGATTACTCCAGCTGACTGGAGTCTTTCACAGTCTATCATAGAGGGCTTCAAAAGGGCTCATCTTCAGCGAATCTTGAGAACCGTTGTTGTAGGAAAATTATACCAATGGAAGGTAGTCTTCCCACTTCTTAGGTTGATGCATTACATGAATCCTTAACATGTCTTCTAATATCTGGTTTACTCTTTATGTATGTCCATCGATTTGAGGGTGATAGGTTGTGCTAAACAACAATTTAGTGTCAAAACCAACCATCAAGAGTTTCCAAAAGCTTGAAGTGAATTTTGTATCTCTGTTAGATACAATCTCCCTAGGCATTCCATGTAGTATGAATATCTCCTTCATGAAGATGTTGGAAATATATATTTCCTTGCAATTATATTTGACAGGAACGAAGTGAGCATACTTTCTCAATTTATCCACCACTACCTTGATGGCATCATTATGCTTGGCCAATTTTGGTAAACCAGTGATGAAATCCATGGAGATGGTTTCCCACTTCCATTTGGGAATTGGTAAAGGTTGTAAAAACCCTGTTGGGTGTCGGTGTTCTTCCTTAACTTGTTGGCATTCTATACACTTAGCTAAATAACAAGCTATGTCCTTTTTCAATCTAGGCCAATAGAATTGTTTCGTAGTGGTCGTGATCATTTTTTGATATCATGGGTGACCAATATATAGTCGCTTGTGTAGTTCATCCATTATGAACCTCTTGAAGTTGTCACAACTTGGAATATACAATCTGTTTCTGTAAGTCAGCAGGCCTTCATCGAGCATCTGATAGCCTTCATACTTTATCCCTATAGGCTCTTGCCTTAGGTATGAGGTAACAATCTTAAATAATGCATATGTTTCTTGTGAATTCCCGACACTTTTCCTGACATTTGTTTCACAGGTATTCACCGCTACCAAGTGAATCATTTTCACACTTCTACTAAGGGCATCGACCACCCTATTTTCCTTTCCTTTGATGTGTTTGATTTAGAATTCAAACTCACTAAGGAGAGTCATCCACCTAGCCTGTCTAGCATTGATTTTTGGTTGATCAACAAGTGTCTCAATCCACAGTGGTCTGTCATAAGTACAAATATCCTACACAGAAGGTAATGGCTCCACATTTTTAAGGCATACACTATGGAATCCAACTCTATATCATGGGTCACACAATTGATTTCATGCTCATTTAATTTTTTGGATTCGTAACAAATTACACATCCTTCTTGCATAAGGAATCCTCTGAGTCCTTCCTTGCAAGAATTTGTACACACGAGGAAGTCATTATGAGGGTTTGCAATCTTCATCATAGGTGCGTGGGTCAAAAGGTATTTCAGTGCCTGAAATATTTCTTCACATTATGGTGTCCAAATGAATTTAACCCCCTTTTTTTGAAGGGCAGTGATTGGACAACCAATCTTGGAAAATCCTTTTATGAACCTTCTATAGTATCCTTCTAGGCCCATAAAGGATATAATATTAGATACATCCTTTAGGGTAGGCCATTCCATAACAGATATGATATTTTTGGGGTCTACTTCCACTCCTTCTTTAGAAATGATATGGCCTAAGCAATGGACTTTCTTCTGGAAAAAGTCACACTTGCTAAACTTAGCGTAGAGATGATGCTCTCTTAGTACTTGAAGTACAAGTCTAAGATGTTGTGCATGCTCCTCTCTATTCTTGGATTAGATTAGGATATCATCAATGAAAACCAATAAAAATATGTCTAGGAATTTGTTGAGTACATTATTCATCAAGCACATAAAAGTGGCAGGGGGATTGGTTAATCCAACTGGCACCACCAAAAATTCATAGTGACCATATCTGGTCCTAAAGGTTGTTTTTCGGATGTCTTCATCCTTGATTTAGACTTGATGGTACCCAGAACTTAAGTCAATCTTTGAGAAAATGGAAGCACCCCCTAATTGGTTGAACAAGTCATCGATTCTTGGTAAGGGGTACTTTTTCTTTATGGTTTCCTTATCGAGTTGTCTATAATCTATGAAAAGTCAGAGTGTTCCATCTTTCTTATTCAAAAATAGGACTGGTGCTCCCCATGGGAACACACTGGGCCAGATGTAGCCTTTGTCCATCATTTCCTTTAGTTGTAGCTTGAGCTCAACTAGCTCGGGTGTACTCATCCTATAGGGTGTCCTAGACACTCGCACTGCTCCTGGTGCAAGTTCTATTAAGAAGTCAGTGTCTCTTCTCAGAGGTAGACCTGATACCTCTTCTAGGAACATGTCGCTATAGTCTCTTAATATGGGGTGGTCCTCTAGGTTAAGTATTTTATCCGCAATAGATTCAAACACCTATATTTCATATAGAGTACATCCCTTTCTACAATAATTTTTCATTTGAAGGGATGATATTCGTCTCACTGAGACAGGATTCTGAATCCCTTGGAGGGTCATCTTCCTCCCTTATTCATTTACACATTCTAGGGTTTTATGGTAGAGTCCAACTTAATTTTATATGCAACTATCCATTCCATACCAATCATCATGTCATAAGATCCTAGGGGAAGTATGTTAAGGGTATCTTGGGCTGACAATCCATACATAATGAATTGGCAAGCTGGTATGACCTCTGCTACTTTTCTTTTGGTGCCAATGGCTAGTTGTACTAACCATGACTTCACATGCCTAACTGGTTGTAGTTTACACTTATCAATAGTTTGAGGGGCCACACAAATAAAATTAGAACTAGGGTCAATTAAAATAGAAACTAGATGGTTGACGATCATACCTTCCATATCCACCACTGAAGCTTGGTGGTCATATTTTTTATCATCCACGGCTACATAAATCTGTGGCATACTCCTAGCCACATCATTGATGGTGATAGCTTCTTGGATGTTGTAAACTATCCTACTACTATGTTGTCTGTGTGGATAGTCCATCAGTAGATGTTCTTCTCCACAACCCCAACATTTCAACGGTTCCTTCTTTGGGTTATCCATCTTTCCTGGGGTTGCTCCAAAAGGTTTATTTCCACTCTGGGAGGGGAAATTTTGCTGATATATACTTCTAGTAGAAAGACTATCGCAGAGTCCTTCCTATAATTCTTAAATATTGAGGATTTGAACCCCTTCTTATGGAATATCAAACCACTCTTCTTCCAATCCTCATGAGGTTTTGTCTCACTCTCGAGTTATTCATAAAAATACATCACTTTCTGGATAGTGTCTTCTAAGGTCTTTGGCTCGTCAAACTCAATCCTGTTCTGGTAGGTATGAGGTAACCCACTGATAAATCATTTCACTTTTACCTTTTCATCCTTTATGTAGGGAACATACCTCAACAACTAAAGGAATTTATTAGCATATTCCTCTATGATGAGATGTCCTAGCTTGAGTTCGTAGAACTCCTTATTCTTCCTATCAAAGTATTTCTCAGACATATACTTCTTATTGAATTGTTTCTCAAATTGTTTCCATGATAAGTCCTCTTCACAGATTCCTTTCACATTCTTAAGGTCTTCAAACCAAATGGAATCCATTCCATTTAGGTTGAAGATGGTTATTCGAGCCTTCAAGTTTTTAGAGTAGTCATGAACTCGGAAGTACTTATTTAAACCAAGCAACCAAGATTTTGCCTCTTCCCCCTTTTCAATCTCTCCATTGAAAGAGGGTGGTTTGGATTTCTTGAGCTCTTCAGGGTCATGACTCTTCGAATTATTTCTCTTCTTTCATTTCCTTTGAGAATGTGAGCTAGTTTTGATACTAGAATATTCATCGGATTTTTTAGTTTCCTTTTCAGAGGATTCTCTCAATGAGTGTCCCCGGTCTTTAGGTTAGACCTTCTTCGAGGTACTCCTAGTGTGGTACTTATGGGACTACGTCTTCATATTTTAGGTGGACTTCGACTTCTCTTCATATGTCGTTGATCCACATGACTGGTTGCAAGTCCATGCTACAACTACCTCTGTATATCGGATAAGCTCCACAACAAGACTGCATTACTTTCTGTTTATTTTTCTTTCTCCTTTATCAATATCTCATTGTCGGCCTTGCAACTATGTAATTCGGCCATGAGGCTTCTAATAATTTAAGCCAGATCTGAAGGGGTTTCCCTCGCCCTCTTTTTGTTAGACTCTTTGTCTCTATTATGGGAGCCATTCCCCACCTCATGGAATGTCACCATCCTTTATGCTTGTAGTTTCCCATGATTTACTGACTACTTGAGTGCTGACAAAATAATTTTTGTTAGCTAACAATATATTGGCTCATGAACAACACATGGTTCATATTTCTGAAATACACACACATAATAGAAAGATTTCATTCTTTTCTTCAATATATTTTAACCAGACTTTTTAGGAAAGAGGTAAGGTAGGGCATCACCCTTTAAATTAATTAAACATGGTTTTTACGCAACTCGTCCATGAGCCCAAGCAGTCCAAGTGATATAACCATGCTCTGATACCAATTTGTAACACACCCGACCCCTAAATGGCTTTCCTAGGGATGGGGACTCAAAATTTTTGTTCTCCTTAGGTGATCAAATCCTTCATTATGGGCTTCTAATACTCTCTGATCGTCCTTGTTTTTCCAACCATGGTCTCCATTCTCGAAACCTAGCTTAGAACCGACAGATATATCTCTCTGAAGTTCTTTGGGTGTTTATTGCTTGAGGGCCACATGGTGCCCATGTGGATTCACCTCACACACACTATTTCCAAGTTCTTTCCTACATGGTGGAAGACCATCCACATCCTGATTTCATGAATAGAATTACTCTCTTCCTCCTATGTCAGTTGTGGATGGATTCGACGCTTCGACACTTCACGCCTATTTACTATCTACGCATGAGACTACCCGAAGTTCTGAAACTCCAGAATCCTTTAATATCACCATGTGGATATGGCTTCTGGACCATTTCAGTCTCTCTACAATGCTACATCCCAGACCCTCTGGAGTCCTAGACTCTCGAACTCCCAGTCACTCCACCAACCAAGTTGCCTAGGCGGACACGTATTAGGAATTGACATGTAGGAGGCGTCAAGGTGACAAGTGTTACGTTCCAATTGGTCTATAGGGCATGTGACGCACATGAAATTGAGTGACACATGTCACGTCAAGCTGGGGTCCACATCACCCTGGTGCGTCACTACACCACGTCACCCCTGGACTGACAGGCTTCTAAAATTTCCTCAGATCTCATGGTTGAGATCCAACCATGTAGATCTATATATCTACGACTATGGTTACCTCAGATATTTTTGGTTCAGGAGTGTTGTAATGCAACTCCTCTTATCTCTCGAAGTGTCGAACATATGAACATAATGGAGCTAGCGCCACACATCCTCGGTATATCAATGAATGTGAAGGGAACTAAAGGATCCCTCGATCTACGGTTTTGATTAATTCATAACTCTGGCCTTCAGTGTTTCATATCCTGGTCTAGTTGGTCAGGAAGTTCAACCTAACCACCTCGGGAACTGCCTAACGCCAGTAAATATTATGGGAAACTGAGTCTCCCAGTTACCTTCGACCAATATAAGGCTGGTAAGCTCGGTCATACTCGGAAGTCCCGGACTTCCAAAGCTCTGAAGACAAGGGGACATAGCTTCCTTAGGCTTAACCTAAGGTTCTTAGTTATTGGTCATATGGGTCCTCTCAAACGGATCTCTTCCACTTTTCTTCAAAAGGAAGAGACATCCCCTTTTTAAGGCTTCGACTTCAGTATCCTTCCTAAGATTTACCATGAAATGGTTAAGGACCCGGGACTAGAATTTTGGTCACACGATAAGGAGTATGTAAGAGGTATCCTCTTCAGATGGACAAGTTTAGGTCAACAAGATATCAACTATCTCGACCATCTTACAATCTTATGTCCCAGGAAGCCTTAGTAGCTAAGTTGGGCATACAAACTATCAGTCAGAAATGTAATTTTACAATGAGATGGAGGCATACATGTATCATAACCATTACAAACATAAGTCATTTATAAATACACATATGTATAAATCCAAGCATTTGTCCATTATTCTAGATCAATACATAAAACAAGGAAAATACTTATCAGAACTAGATAACCTGAAGTGACTGTTGGAAGGGGTGCCTGTTTCCTCCCAACCATAGGCTCATTCACTCCTAACGGATTTACCACTAGCCACCCCCGAGCTAGACCATGATGCTCTACAACATAATCCTTTATTCTGACTCAGTGACAATAGGGACAATGGTTACTCTCCTCCTCCTGCAAGATCTTGGAAATGGTTTACACGATACCAAGCAAGGAGGACCAACCCCGTTTATCATCTTGTATCATAACCTTTCATCCATTTCCCGTGACCAGAACACTTATGTCTTCATTCTTCCTTGAACCCAAGGTCTTAGCTTCTCATCTCTGCACTCTTCGCAGGTCTTCCTCTTCCCACCACACGTTCCTTTCTTACCTTTCTCAGCAAGGTTGTGTGTGGCTCGAATCCCCAGTTCATGGTTAGGTATGGAAACCTTACATATGGGTGCTCTGCCCCATCCCCTCATTAACTCTTGAGGAGGTCTTCTTACCTACCAGCCTGACTGTAATTCATTTCTGGATCAGAGGATTGTTCTGGTCCTGAGCAATTTAAATCCAGTAAGGTACTATTTTGGTGAAGGTTAACACAACCATTCTTGTTCCCCTTCACCATTTATTTTCATAGCATTTGTGGTATTTCTTAGTACACCCCCTTTCTAGCATTCATGCAACACTTATCCATTTTATAGTAAATAACATAATTTACATTCATTGACCTTTTATACAAAGGTCCATCAAATCAAACATTCACACATATTGAGTTTTCCATAGTCTTTTGGCCATTATAGTTATATTTACAAACTAGGGGAAATAGGGTGTTACAGAAAATATAGCAATGGATATCATACACCCACTAGTGCTCAGCCACTAGGGGTACATCCATCTTTTCTCAGCCACGGGGTTGTTCATATCTCTATATCACTGCGTCTCACAAGAGAATTACACTCACTAGTGCTTAGCCACTAGGATCACTTTCACCTGTGCTCTGCCACAAGAAAGTCCAACTCAACAGGTCTCTTTCTCACTGCATCTCATAGGGGAATCACACTCACTAGTTCTCAACAACTAGGATCAAATTCACATGTACTCATCCATAGGCATGTCCAACTCAGTAGATCTCTTTCTCATTGTGTCTCACAGGAGAATCATCTGGAGTATCACATCATCTCAAATCTCTACACAAAGGAGACTAGTACATCATTTCATCTACATCTCAAAGATAACAACACACCCAACTCATGGGATTCCCCAGATAGGGGAACAAAACATTCCATACTCATCTCAGAGAGGAACCACACACCCATCTCATGGGCTTCCTCACCCCACATAGGGCACACAATGTTCCATCTCTGTCTCATAGAGGAAGCACACAAACAACTCAAGCGTGCACCTGTAATACCCCAAGGATGTGCCCTGGTTATATTGTGAATTGTAATCATGTTTATGAATTGTAAATCATGTTTTGTAGACTGGTGAGCTGAGTATTGATAAGTTGGTGGGCTTATGTGTTTATTAGGCCGGAGAGCCTAAGTGTTAAAGTTTAGGAGCCTTTTTTTGTATATGTAATTATGAAGATCATTAATATAATGCATAAACATCATTGGGTGCTGACCGACCACAAAGAAAGAGTCATGGGGGACTAAGGATCCATAGAATGGGTAAGGGAGAGGGGGATGAAAGGTTGGAAGAGGGCCTAAGATTGAGGGATTAATTCCTTGTGTTATCACTTAAAATTTTCAAAGCCTTAGGAGTTTGTGGTTTCTACCTAAGTCTACAAATTTTGCCTGTCTCTCCTCCTTTTGCAGACCTGATCATAGGTTTTTCCTCTCGGATTGTAGTTTTCTTCTGTTTTCCCTCATCCGTTTGATCGACCTGTTTTTTCCTTACCATCTTTCCTAAGAAATATTGACCCTTAGCCTTTATGTTTTCCCTCAAGTCGATCATAGGTCGGGACATGTCACTCCTCAAATGATTTACTTAGATCTAAAATCGTCTTTGTAACATTCCCAACCTTCAACAGGCCAGACCATGCTACTATTGAGCACTCTTTCATGCTCAAATACAAATTTGTAACATCCCTGACCATTCATGACAAGCCACGCTACACTGGAGAACACATTCGTTCTCTATGTGGAACATACTGTAACATACTTAGCATCCTAGCTAAGTTATATCTCATATAATTTTCTAATTGGATGCAATTAAAACATATGTACACACATAACACTTGCGGAAGCTTAATATATATATAAAACGTGACCAGAAAAATACGCTATGTAAATGCATGAATTCACACTGAAATAGTGGTAAACATATATAGGAAACATATGTATGCAATACCCATAATCATACAGAAAACTATAATCATGCATAGGATAAACCCATAAAAATAACACATGAATAACAATGAAGCATGTAAATTAATCACACAATTGGCACTTATCTTTGTGAGAATATCACTAACTACGTGCAGACCTTCCACGAACCTCCCAGCCTTAGAACACACTTTTCATCACTCTCAACAGTGAGTCACCCCCAATCTAGGACTAAACTCCACCCGGGTAAAGGGGTTCCTAACAAGGCTAAAGGTTCATGAACAACAAGAAAGACTATGTCTCAGGTGCTCACTCAACTAACAATCTATAGTCTCACATTCCCCACATTCCTGTCCCACCCAAGGAAGTGTGCCCTTCTCTTCTCAACAGTCCCTCAACTGCCCCACTTCCCTTCCAGGGCTTCAGCAACGGGCCAAATAGGAAGTCTTAGAGCCCTGCAACTATAGTTCAGCACATTCAGGAAATCAATCCCCAACAATTCTCTCAACCATAGAATTGCTCACGGGCTTGACAACCTGCCTCTTCAATATCCCACTGGCCTGACAACCTGCTTCATCAATCCCTCTCCCAAGCTAACAATTACCCAATCAAAGGCTTTGGATACGAGTTCAGGTAAAGTCATGAAGATACAATGGATTGTTAAATGGTTGCCAATATTCATAAATGAATGACTGTATATATCAGTGATGGATGAATCAGGGAAAGATGATGGTCAGAATGATGGGGATCCTCCAAAAATGATCCAAGTCCCCACAATAAGTATGCATGTCCCCAACTTGACACTTGTCATGTTGGGAGCTACTTTGGCCCACATGTTCGCAAATTTAAAATTTAGGATAAAATAATTATCCCTACATCATGATTAAAGAAATATTAACATAATATGCCTTTTTGTCTCAAGCTCCCCATCTTATCCCTTTTCCTTAACTTTTAGGCCCCACCCTTTCCCTGACTAGTGGAGTTTAGTCCCCCATATCTGTTATCATGGTCAGTCTACACGCAGGGATGTATCTTATATTAAATATGAGATATGTACAAAAATAGGCACACTGGCCTTTAACATCTAGGCTCTCTAGCCTAATCAAAAAATAAGCATCCTAGCTTATAATAACTGGTTCACCAACCTATAAAACATATCATATACATAAAGTCTCCCTGGCCTCAATATCATGTGCACTTAATAGGTTGCGCGCGGTATCCTGAAACGTGCCAAATTCATCATTTTACTGCGCAGTACATGCGTGCACTATGCCATGAAAGATGTATGCTCAACATATATAAAACAACTCACCAGCTTAAGTACATTTGTATTTACATTTTCAATTGGGTTCGGCCTTAGGGATATTACAATCCCCTCCCTTTATTTATGCATTGTCCTCAGTGCATCATGTATAGATGTAAAAAAAAAAATTCAAAAATCCTCAGTGCATTATATACTGCATACCATTCAAACTCTTTAAAGTCTCCAAGCTTTAGCTATTTAAATCTTTTCACCCATCTAGTGCTCTACTTTCTAGCACGAATTCTGGTACTCATACTGCAACTTGAAGTCAATTGCTCTATTCCATAGAGCTAGTTCAGGAAATAATTCATCTCATTGTTCCTTATTACATGCTTCAATTAACTTCATTGAAGCAAAAACTGGATGTAGATCCATGACGTTCCACCCAGCCTTATATCTCACTGCTAATAAACTTTCAACAACGTACCATTTCCAAGCATGGAATATGACTCCATCAGAACAATGGCTTCCCAAGATAACCACGACCCACAATCAATATCAGCATAGTCTAGGCCAAGGTACCAAACTTCAACAACACTTCAACCAATAGTCTCTCTTCCCCACATGCCTGTACAACCAAAGGTAGTATGCACCTTCACTATCCAACAACTCCTTAGCTTCTCACCTTCCTTTCTAGGCTCCAGTACATGTCGAACAGGAAGTATCAGAGCACCATGGCTCCAAGAGTTCCCACTTTAATCATTATATTTTCATCTCAGCAGGACTCCCACCAATGGTCTCTCTCTCCCCACATGCCTATACAACCTAAGGTAGTATGAACCTTCACTGTTATATAGTTCATCGATTGCCCAACCTCCCCTCCAAGGCTCTAGTACAGCCCGAACATGAAGTATCAGAGCACCATGTCTCCAGGAGTTCCAACTTTAACCAATATCATCTCATCTGCATCACACACATGCAGTTTTCATGAGAGAGCATTATAAAAATTCCATTTTATAAATCGATTAATTTCATAAGGAATTTGACTTTTCTCAAATATGAAATTCTATTTATATTGCATACAACCAACAAATTCTCAGTATTTTCTATATATCATAGTTCATCATGCACGTCACCTTATGCAATGATCTTAGAATTGCCTGGACCTATCAAATCAATCACAATTACCAACAATTCAATCAAATATAATGACTCGTCATTCTATTCATATGCATAATCATAATTAATAAAAATAAGTTCATTCTTCAATTTTCTGAACAAAAATTTCCTGCAGTCACTTTTCCTGTGACTACCTCACTTGCAACTTCCTTGTTGCAATGTTTATCAGAGCCTGAAATGTTCTCAACTTCATGAGTTAGCAACATTTAGACCATTAGTATAATTATTTCCATGCAAAAGCATATATACATGCACTCACAAAATGCATTCGGAAAAAATGCATTTAAGTATACAATTCCATCAGGTATGAGTGCAACTCTGTCACTTACCATGCATGAGTGCAACTATC
>ML804614.1:385657-400341 GCA_009831015.1 Picea engelmannii | reverse complement strand
TTTCTTAGTACAACCCCCTTTCCAGCAGTCATGCACCACTTATCCATTTTCTAGTAAATAACATAATTTACATTCATTGACCTTTTATACAAAGGTCCATCAAATCAAACATTCACACATATTGATTTTTCCATAGTCTCTTGGCCATTATATTTATATTTACAAACTAGGGGAAACAAGGTGTTACAATTCCCTCCCCCTTAAAGGAACATCACCCTCGATGTTCTATCTGTCAACATGCTCTGTATATACATAAGTGAACAAAAATGAAAATGCATGTCTCATGGCATCCTGCATTTCCCACATAGCCTCATCTAGGCCAAAGTGTTTCCACTGCACCTTGACATGTGCAATGGTTAGGTTCTTGAGTGGGGTTTCCTTCCTGTCTAGTATGCATTGAGGTTCTGGTAGGAATTCTCCCTTTGGATCCACCTGCATCACAGACCAATCAATTATATGATTAAAATCATGTACATATCTCTTCAATAATGAAACATGGAAAACATTATGTTACTTTACTATGGGATGGAGTGCTAGCCTATAGGCTACACGTACCACTCTATTTAAGACCTCAAAGGGTCCACAATATCGAGGTTCCATCTTGGCACAAGCTCTCATTCTCAAGGAACTCTTCCTAGGCATAACTATGAGATAGACATGGTCTCCAGTATTGAACTCTCTGGGACTTCTCTTCTGTTGACGTAACTTTTCTGTCTATCCTAAGAATTTTTCATATTTTTCTTTATTTGAATCACTTGTTGTTCCATTCCTTTCAACATGTTAGGTCCGATTGTAATTCTATCCACTGGATTACTCCAGCTGACTGGAGTCTTTCACAGTCTATCATAGAGGGCTTCAAAAGGGCTCATCTTCAGCGAATCTTGAGAACCGTTGTTGTAGGAAAATTATACCAATGGAAGGTAGTCTTCCCACTTCTTAGGTTGATGCATTACATGAATCCTTAACATGTCTTCTAATATCTGGTTTACTCTTTATGTATGTCCATCGATTTGAGGGTGATAGGTTGTGCTAAACAACAATTTAGTGTCAAAACCAACCATCAAGAGTTTCCAAAAGCTTGAAGTGAATTTTGTATCTCTGTTAGATACAATCTCCCTAGGCATTCCATGTAGTATGAATATCTCCTTCATGAAGATGTTGGAAATATATATTTCCTTGCAATTATATTTGACAGGAACGAAGTGAGCATACTTTCTCAATTTATCCACCACTACCTTGATGGCATCATTATGCTTGGCCAATTTTGGTAAACCAGTGATGAAATCCATGGAGATGGTTTCCCACTTCCATTTGGGAATTGGTAAAGGTTGTAAAAACCCTGTTGGGTGTCGGTGTTCTTCCTTAACTTGTTGGCATTCTATACACTTAGCTAAATAACAAGCTATGTCCTTTTTCAATCTAGGCCAATAGAATTGTTTCGTAGTGGTCGTGATCATTTTTTGATATCATGGGTGACCAATATATAGTCGCTTGTGTAGTTCATCCATTATGAACCTCTTGAAGTTGTCACAACTTGGAATATACAATCTGTTTCTGTAAGTCAGCAGGCCTTCATCGAGCATCTGATAGCCTTCATACTTTATCCCTATAGGCTCTTGCCTTAGGTATGAGGTAACAATCTTAAATAATGCATATGTTTCTTGTGAATTCCCGACACTTTTCCTGACATTTGTTTCACAGGTATTCACCGCTACCAAGTGAATCATTTTCACACTTCTACTAAGGGCATCGACCACCCTATTTTCCTTTCCTTTGATGTGTTTGATTTAGAATTCAAACTCACTAAGGAGAGTCATCCACCTAGCCTGTCTAGCATTGATTTTTGGTTGATCAACAAGTGTCTCAATCCACAGTGGTCTGTCATAAGTACAAATATCCTACACAGAAGGTAATGGCTCCACATTTTTAAGGCATACACTATGGAATCCAACTCTATATCATGGGTCACACAATTGATTTCATGCTCATTTAATTTTTTGGATTCGTAACAAATTACACATCCTTCTTGCATAAGGAATCCTCTGAGTCCTTCCTTGCAAGAATTTGTACACACGAGGAAGTCATTATGAGGGTTTGCAATCTTCATCATAGGTGCGTGGGTCAAAAGGTATTTCAGTGCCTGAAATATTTCTTCACATTATGGTGTCCAAATGAATTTAACCCCCTTTTTTTGAAGGGCAGTGATTGGACAACCAATCTTGGAAAATCCTTTTATGAACCTTCTATAGTATCCTTCTAGGCCCATAAAGGATATAATATTAGATACATCCTTTAGGGTAGGCCATTCCATAACAGATATGATATTTTTGGGGTCTACTTCCACTCCTTCTTTAGAAATGATATGGCCTAAGCAATGGACTTTCTTCTGGAAAAAGTCACACTTGCTAAACTTAGCGTAGAGATGATGCTCTCTTAGTACTTGAAGTACAAGTCTAAGATGTTGTGCATGCTCCTCTCTATTCTTGGATTAGATTAGGATATCATCAATGAAAACCAATAAAAATATGTCTAGGAATTTGTTGAGTACATTATTCATCAAGCACATAAAAGTGGCAGGGGGATTGGTTAATCCAACTGGCACCACCAAAAATTCATAGTGACCATATCTGGTCCTAAAGGTTGTTTTTCGGATGTCTTCATCCTTGATTTAGACTTGATGGTACCCAGAACTTAAGTCAATCTTTGAGAAAATGGAAGCACCCCCTAATTGGTTGAACAAGTCATCGATTCTTGGTAAGGGGTACTTTTTCTTTATGGTTTCCTTATCGAGTTGTCTATAATCTATGAAAAGTCAGAGTGTTCCATCTTTCTTATTCAAAAATAGGACTGGTGCTCCCCATGGGAACACACTGGGCCAGATGTAGCCTTTGTCCATCATTTCCTTTAGTTGTAGCTTGAGCTCAACTAGCTCGGGTGTACTCATCCTATAGGGTGTCCTAGACACTCGCACTGCTCCTGGTGCAAGTTCTATTAAGAAGTCAGTGTCTCTTCTCAGAGGTAGACCTGATACCTCTTCTAGGAACATGTCGCTATAGTCTCTTAATATGGGGTGGTCCTCTAGGTTAAGTATTTTATCCGCAATAGATTCAAACACCTATATTTCATATAGAGTACATCCCTTTCTACAATAATTTTTCATTTGAAGGGATGATATTCGTCTCACTGAGACAGGATTCTGAATCCCTTGGAGGGTCATCTTCCTCCCTTATTCATTTACACATTCTAGGGTTTTATGGTAGAGTCCAACTTAATTTTATATGCAACTATCCATTCCATACCAATCATCATGTCATAAGATCCTAGGGGAAGTATGTTAAGGGTATCTTGGGCTGACAATCCATACATAATGAATTGGCAAGCTGGTATGACCTCTGCTACTTTTCTTTTGGTGCCAATGGCTAGTTGTACTAACCATGACTTCACATGCCTAACTGGTTGTAGTTTACACTTATCAATAGTTTGAGGGGCCACACAAATAAAATTAGAACTAGGGTCAATTAAAATAGAAACTAGATGGTTGACGATCATACCTTCCATATCCACCACTGAAGCTTGGTGGTCATATTTTTTATCATCCACGGCTACATAAATCTGTGGCATACTCCTAGCCACATCATTGATGGTGATAGCTTCTTGGATGTTGTAAACTATCCTACTACTATGTTGTCTGTGTGGATAGTCCATCAGTAGATGTTCTTCTCCACAACCCCAACATTTCAACGGTTCCTTCTTTGGGTTATCCATCTTTCCTGGGGTTGCTCCAAAAGGTTTATTTCCACTCTGGGAGGGGAAATTTTGCTGATATATACTTCTAGTAGAAAGACTATCGCAGAGTCCTTCCTATAATTCTTAAATATTGAGGATTTGAACCCCTTCTTATGGAATATCAAACCACTCTTCTTCCAATCCTCATGAGGTTTTGTCTCACTCTCGAGTTATTCATAAAAATACATCACTTTCTGGATAGTGTCTTCTAAGGTCTTTGGCTCGTCAAACTCAATCCTGTTCTGGTAGGTATGAGGTAACCCACTGATAAATCATTTCACTTTTACCTTTTCATCCTTTATGTAGGGAACATACCTCAACAACTAAAGGAATTTATTAGCATATTCCTCTATGATGAGATGTCCTAGCTTGAGTTCGTAGAACTCCTTATTCTTCCTATCAAAGTATTTCTCAGACATATACTTCTTATTGAATTGTTTCTCAAATTGTTTCCATGATAAGTCCTCTTCACAGATTCCTTTCACATTCTTAAGGTCTTCAAACCAAATGGAATCCATTCCATTTAGGTTGAAGATGGTTATTCGAGCCTTCAAGTTTTTAGAGTAGTCATGAACTCGGAAGTACTTATTTAAACCAAGCAACCAAGATTTTGCCTCTTCCCCCTTTTCAATCTCTCCATTGAAAGAGGGTGGTTTGGATTTCTTGAGCTCTTCAGGGTCATGACTCTTCGAATTATTTCTCTTCTTTCATTTCCTTTGAGAATGTGAGCTAGTTTTGATACTAGAATATTCATCGGATTTTTTAGTTTCCTTTTCAGAGGATTCTCTCAATGAGTGTCCCCGGTCTTTAGGTTAGACCTTCTTCGAGGTACTCCTAGTGTGGTACTTATGGGACTACGTCTTCATATTTTAGGTGGACTTCGACTTCTCTTCATATGTCGTTGATCCACATGACTGGTTGCAAGTCCATGCTACAACTACCTCTGTATATCGGATAAGCTCCACAACAAGACTGCATTACTTTCTGTTTATTTTTCTTTCTCCTTTATCAATATCTCATTGTCGGCCTTGCAACTATGTAATTCGGCCATGAGGCTTCTAATAATTTAAGCCAGATCTGAAGGGGTTTCCCTCGCCCTCTTTTTGTTAGACTCTTTGTCTCTATTATGGGAGCCATTCCCCACCTCATGGAATGTCACCATCCTTTATGCTTGTAGTTTCCCATGATTTACTGACTACTTGAGTGCTGACAAAATAATTTTTGTTAGCTAACAATATATTGGCTCATGAACAACACATGGTTCATATTTCTGAAATACACACACATAATAGAAAGATTTCATTCTTTTCTTCAATATATTTTAACCAGACTTTTTAGGAAAGAGGTAAGGTAGGGCATCACCCTTTAAATTAATTAAACATGGTTTTTACGCAACTCGTCCATGAGCCCAAGCAGTCCAAGTGATATAACCATGCTCTGATACCAATTTGTAACACACCCGACCCCTAAATGGCTTTCCTAGGGATGGGGACTCAAAATTTTTGTTCTCCTTAGGTGATCAAATCCTTCATTATGGGCTTCTAATACTCTCTGATCGTCCTTGTTTTTCCAACCATGGTCTCCATTCTCGAAACCTAGCTTAGAACCGACAGATATATCTCTCTGAAGTTCTTTGGGTGTTTATTGCTTGAGGGCCACATGGTGCCCATGTGGATTCACCTCACACACACTATTTCCAAGTTCTTTCCTACATGGTGGAAGACCATCCACATCCTGATTTCATGAATAGAATTACTCTCTTCCTCCTATGTCAGTTGTGGATGGATTCGACGCTTCGACACTTCACGCCTATTTACTATCTACGCATGAGACTACCCGAAGTTCTGAAACTCCAGAATCCTTTAATATCACCATGTGGATATGGCTTCTGGACCATTTCAGTCTCTCTACAATGCTACATCCCAGACCCTCTGGAGTCCTAGACTCTCGAACTCCCAGTCACTCCACCAACCAAGTTGCCTAGGCGGACACGTATTAGGAATTGACATGTAGGAGGCGTCAAGGTGACAAGTGTTACGTTCCAATTGGTCTATAGGGCATGTGACGCACATGAAATTGAGTGACACATGTCACGTCAAGCTGGGGTCCACATCACCCTGGTGCGTCACTACACCACGTCACCCCTGGACTGACAGGCTTCTAAAATTTCCTCAGATCTCATGGTTGAGATCCAACCATGTAGATCTATATATCTACGACTATGGTTACCTCAGATATTTTTGGTTCAGGAGTGTTGTAATGCAACTCCTCTTATCTCTCGAAGTGTCGAACATATGAACATAATGGAGCTAGCGCCACACATCCTCGGTATATCAATGAATGTGAAGGGAACTAAAGGATCCCTCGATCTACGGTTTTGATTAATTCATAACTCTGGCCTTCAGTGTTTCATATCCTGGTCTAGTTGGTCAGGAAGTTCAACCTAACCACCTCGGGAACTGCCTAACGCCAGTAAATATTATGGGAAACTGAGTCTCCCAGTTACCTTCGACCAATATAAGGCTGGTAAGCTCGGTCATACTCGGAAGTCCCGGACTTCCAAAGCTCTGAAGACAAGGGGACATAGCTTCCTTAGGCTTAACCTAAGGTTCTTAGTTATTGGTCATATGGGTCCTCTCAAACGGATCTCTTCCACTTTTCTTCAAAAGGAAGAGACATCCCCTTTTTAAGGCTTCGACTTCAGTATCCTTCCTAAGATTTACCATGAAATGGTTAAGGACCCGGGACTAGAATTTTGGTCACACGATAAGGAGTATGTAAGAGGTATCCTCTTCAGATGGACAAGTTTAGGTCAACAAGATATCAACTATCTCGACCATCTTACAATCTTATGTCCCAGGAAGCCTTAGTAGCTAAGTTGGGCATACAAACTATCAGTCAGAAATGTAATTTTACAATGAGATGGAGGCATACATGTATCATAACCATTACAAACATAAGTCATTTATAAATACACATATGTATAAATCCAAGCATTTGTCCATTATTCTAGATCAATACATAAAACAAGGAAAATACTTATCAGAACTAGATAACCTGAAGTGACTGTTGGAAGGGGTGCCTGTTTCCTCCCAACCATAGGCTCATTCACTCCTAACGGATTTACCACTAGCCACCCCCGAGCTAGACCATGATGCTCTACAACATAATCCTTTATTCTGACTCAGTGACAATAGGGACAATGGTTACTCTCCTCCTCCTGCAAGATCTTGGAAATGGTTTACACGATACCAAGCAAGGAGGACCAACCCCGTTTATCATCTTGTATCATAACCTTTCATCCATTTCCCGTGACCAGAACACTTATGTCTTCATTCTTCCTTGAACCCAAGGTCTTAGCTTCTCATCTCTGCACTCTTCGCAGGTCTTCCTCTTCCCACCACACGTTCCTTTCTTACCTTTCTCAGCAAGGTTGTGTGTGGCTCGAATCCCCAGTTCATGGTTAGGTATGGAAACCTTACATATGGGTGCTCTGCCCCATCCCCTCATTAACTCTTGAGGAGGTCTTCTTACCTACCAGCCTGACTGTAATTCATTTCTGGATCAGAGGATTGTTCTGGTCCTGAGCAATTTAAATCCAGTAAGGTACTATTTTGGTGAAGGTTAACACAACCATTCTTGTTCCCCTTCACCATTTATTTTCATAGCATTTGTGGTATTTCTTAGTACACCCCCTTTCTAGCATTCATGCAACACTTATCCATTTTATAGTAAATAACATAATTTACATTCATTGACCTTTTATACAAAGGTCCATCAAATCAAACATTCACACATATTGAGTTTTCCATAGTCTTTTGGCCATTATAGTTATATTTACAAACTAGGGGAAATAGGGTGTTACAGAAAATATAGCAATGGATATCATACACCCACTAGTGCTCAGCCACTAGGGGTACATCCATCTTTTCTCAGCCACGGGGTTGTTCATATCTCTATATCACTGCGTCTCACAAGAGAATTACACTCACTAGTGCTTAGCCACTAGGATCACTTTCACCTGTGCTCTGCCACAAGAAAGTCCAACTCAACAGGTCTCTTTCTCACTGCATCTCATAGGGGAATCACACTCACTAGTTCTCAACAACTAGGATCAAATTCACATGTACTCATCCATAGGCATGTCCAACTCAGTAGATCTCTTTCTCATTGTGTCTCACAGGAGAATCATCTGGAGTATCACATCATCTCAAATCTCTACACAAAGGAGACTAGTACATCATTTCATCTACATCTCAAAGATAACAACACACCCAACTCATGGGATTCCCCAGATAGGGGAACAAAACATTCCATACTCATCTCAGAGAGGAACCACACACCCATCTCATGGGCTTCCTCACCCCACATAGGGCACACAATGTTCCATCTCTGTCTCATAGAGGAAGCACACAAACAACTCAAGCGTGCACCTGTAATACCCCAAGGATGTGCCCTGGTTATATTGTGAATTGTAATCATGTTTATGAATTGTAAATCATGTTTTGTAGACTGGTGAGCTGAGTATTGATAAGTTGGTGGGCTTATGTGTTTATTAGGCCGGAGAGCCTAAGTGTTAAAGTTTAGGAGCCTTTTTTTGTATATGTAATTATGAAGATCATTAATATAATGCATAAACATCATTGGGTGCTGACCGACCACAAAGAAAGAGTCATGGGGGACTAAGGATCCATAGAATGGGTAAGGGAGAGGGGGATGAAAGGTTGGAAGAGGGCCTAAGATTGAGGGATTAATTCCTTGTGTTATCACTTAAAATTTTCAAAGCCTTAGGAGTTTGTGGTTTCTACCTAAGTCTACAAATTTTGCCTGTCTCTCCTCCTTTTGCAGACCTGATCATAGGTTTTTCCTCTCGGATTGTAGTTTTCTTCTGTTTTCCCTCATCCGTTTGATCGACCTGTTTTTTCCTTACCATCTTTCCTAAGAAATATTGACCCTTAGCCTTTATGTTTTCCCTCAAGTCGATCATAGGTCGGGACATGTCACTCCTCAAATGATTTACTTAGATCTAAAATCGTCTTTGTAACATTCCCAACCTTCAACAGGCCAGACCATGCTACTATTGAGCACTCTTTCATGCTCAAATACAAATTTGTAACATCCCTGACCATTCATGACAAGCCACGCTACACTGGAGAACACATTCGTTCTCTATGTGGAACATACTGTAACATACTTAGCATCCTAGCTAAGTTATATCTCATATAATTTTCTAATTGGATGCAATTAAAACATATGTACACACATAACACTTGCGGAAGCTTAATATATATATAAAACGTGACCAGAAAAATACGCTATGTAAATGCATGAATTCACACTGAAATAGTGGTAAACATATATAGGAAACATATGTATGCAATACCCATAATCATACAGAAAACTATAATCATGCATAGGATAAACCCATAAAAATAACACATGAATAACAATGAAGCATGTAAATTAATCACACAATTGGCACTTATCTTTGTGAGAATATCACTAACTACGTGCAGACCTTCCACGAACCTCCCAGCCTTAGAACACACTTTTCATCACTCTCAACAGTGAGTCACCCCCAATCTAGGACTAAACTCCACCCGGGTAAAGGGGTTCCTAACAAGGCTAAAGGTTCATGAACAACAAGAAAGACTATGTCTCAGGTGCTCACTCAACTAACAATCTATAGTCTCACATTCCCCACATTCCTGTCCCACCCAAGGAAGTGTGCCCTTCTCTTCTCAACAGTCCCTCAACTGCCCCACTTCCCTTCCAGGGCTTCAGCAACGGGCCAAATAGGAAGTCTTAGAGCCCTGCAACTATAGTTCAGCACATTCAGGAAATCAATCCCCAACAATTCTCTCAACCATAGAATTGCTCACGGGCTTGACAACCTGCCTCTTCAATATCCCACTGGCCTGACAACCTGCTTCATCAATCCCTCTCCCAAGCTAACAATTACCCAATCAAAGGCTTTGGATACGAGTTCAGGTAAAGTCATGAAGATACAATGGATTGTTAAATGGTTGCCAATATTCATAAATGAATGACTGTATATATCAGTGATGGATGAATCAGGGAAAGATGATGGTCAGAATGATGGGGATCCTCCAAAAATGATCCAAGTCCCCACAATAAGTATGCATGTCCCCAACTTGACACTTGTCATGTTGGGAGCTACTTTGGCCCACATGTTCGCAAATTTAAAATTTAGGATAAAATAATTATCCCTACATCATGATTAAAGAAATATTAACATAATATGCCTTTTTGTCTCAAGCTCCCCATCTTATCCCTTTTCCTTAACTTTTAGGCCCCACCCTTTCCCTGACTAGTGGAGTTTAGTCCCCCATATCTGTTATCATGGTCAGTCTACACGCAGGGATGTATCTTATATTAAATATGAGATATGTACAAAAATAGGCACACTGGCCTTTAACATCTAGGCTCTCTAGCCTAATCAAAAAATAAGCATCCTAGCTTATAATAACTGGTTCACCAACCTATAAAACATATCATATACATAAAGTCTCCCTGGCCTCAATATCATGTGCACTTAATAGGTTGCGCGCGGTATCCTGAAACGTGCCAAATTCATCATTTTACTGCGCAGTACATGCGTGCACTATGCCATGAAAGATGTATGCTCAACATATATAAAACAACTCACCAGCTTAAGTACATTTGTATTTACATTTTCAATTGGGTTCGGCCTTAGGGATATTACAATCCCCTCCCTTTATTTATGCATTGTCCTCAGTGCATCATGTATAGATGTAAAAAAAAAAATTCAAAAATCCTCAGTGCATTATATACTGCATACCATTCAAACTCTTTAAAGTCTCCAAGCTTTAGCTATTTAAATCTTTTCACCCATCTAGTGCTCTACTTTCTAGCACGAATTCTGGTACTCATACTGCAACTTGAAGTCAATTGCTCTATTCCATAGAGCTAGTTCAGGAAATAATTCATCTCATTGTTCCTTATTACATGCTTCAATTAACTTCATTGAAGCAAAAACTGGATGTAGATCCATGACGTTCCACCCAGCCTTATATCTCACTGCTAATAAACTTTCAACAACGTACCATTTCCAAGCATGGAATATGACTCCATCAGAACAATGGCTTCCCAAGATAACCACGACCCACAATCAATATCAGCATAGTCTAGGCCAAGGTACCAAACTTCAACAACACTTCAACCAATAGTCTCTCTTCCCCACATGCCTGTACAACCAAAGGTAGTATGCACCTTCACTATCCAACAACTCCTTAGCTTCTCACCTTCCTTTCTAGGCTCCAGTACATGTCGAACAGGAAGTATCAGAGCACCATGGCTCCAAGAGTTCCCACTTTAATCATTATATTTTCATCTCAGCAGGACTCCCACCAATGGTCTCTCTCTCCCCACATGCCTATACAACCTAAGGTAGTATGAACCTTCACTGTTATATAGTTCATCGATTGCCCAACCTCCCCTCCAAGGCTCTAGTACAGCCCGAACATGAAGTATCAGAGCACCATGTCTCCAGGAGTTCCAACTTTAACCAATATCATCTCATCTGCATCACACACATGCAGTTTTCATGAGAGAGCATTATAAAAATTCCATTTTATAAATCGATTAATTTCATAAGGAATTTGACTTTTCTCAAATATGAAATTCTATTTATATTGCATACAACCAACAAATTCTCAGTATTTTCTATATATCATAGTTCATCATGCACGTCACCTTATGCAATGATCTTAGAATTGCCTGGACCTATCAAATCAATCACAATTACCAACAATTCAATCAAATATAATGACTCGTCATTCTATTCATATGCATAATCATAATTAATAAAAATAAGTTCATTCTTCAATTTTCTGAACAAAAATTTCCTGCAGTCACTTTTCCTGTGACTACCTCACTTGCAACTTCCTTGTTGCAATGTTTATCAGAGCCTGAAATGTTCTCAACTTCATGAGTTAGCAACATTTAGACCATTAGTATAATTATTTCCATGCAAAAGCATATATACATGCACTCACAAAATGCATTCGGAAAAAATGCATTTAAGTATACAATTCCATCAGGTATGAGTGCAACTCTGTCACTTACCATGCATGAGTGCAACTATCAATGCCTAATTACTCAATTCACCTTTGCATTGACTTTCAGAATGAGCCTTATCTAAGCCATGCATCTCACCATCCATAAACTGTAAATCTGGCCAATGTCTTGGCCCATATCCACACACTTCCCATTGTCTTCACAATTACTTGGATGCCTTCCTTTTCAGCATAAACACTACACCAAGAAAAAAATTCTGTAGTGTTTATTAGTGTTAGCAAAAAGGTTTCAGTCCAAGTTTTATTTAAATTAGGAATATCATTGAGTATTTGTGTGGCACATAACCTGTCTATAACCATACCTTGCCATATCCAACTCTATCCTGGTCTCATACATGACTAGATTTCTTAGTATCATTCCTATAACATGTTCTTATCTTTTCCTTTCTATGGTTATTGTCTCATAACCAAATTAACATGACATGATATTATGCCAGTGTGTGAATTCAAAAGCTAAAAATATTTGATAACTATAGTAGGCCTCTAGCCTTTACCACACCTAGTGGTAACTTAATCATGTCAATGCACTTAAACAATACCATACAACATAGTAACATCCCAATTTTGGGAAATTCTTATTGGGATTTCCCTTTGGAAATTTCACACATAATTTCCAAAAGAAGGATACTTACCTACAGGGTTTCCATTAAATGAGTTTAATGCTACTTGATCAGTTGATGACAATAGGAGATCTTATACTTCCTTATCAGCCTTATGATTCAATATTCTAGCTTTATGTTTCTTCCATCAGTGTGTAGCAACATTATCAACAACACTTTTAAACATGCAAGTATTATCACCCTTTGGTTGTCCCAACAAGCTATATAATACTTGCTTCTACAATAATTGCAACAACTTCTTTCTTCCTATATCACGTTTCCTTGTTTATCCCAGAAGTCTTCCCTTCTCCTAGATTCCTAAACCTTCAAATTCACTTCACTGTAATTATTGTGCATGATTATTTCTTATCTGAGCACCTTCTTAGCAAAAATACTCTTGGTTGTCTTTGTTTTTCCATCCAAATATTAAGATGATATTAATCTTCAGATTTTATTTATTTCCTGGATCCATCTATTCCAACTCATACTTGAATGAATTATGATTCCAATCTTGTTGTCTTATAGACTTTGGATATTCAATATCCATTTATTTTTTGGATCCCTCTGATCCAACTCCTCCATGAACCCATTCTATTTCTAGTCATGCTTTTATGAGTAACCTAGGACAATTAACACCTACTTCCCTTTTGAGGTGCTTGATTTATCCTTTCCTTAACTGATCATATCAGTACTTGGATTTTCTTGCTGCCTATTAATTTCCCTTGCCTTGACCAATCTGATTTCAACCTATCTTTCACAATCCAATTCTATTATGACATAATAATGCCCTTCATACCATGCTTTCAATGCGCACTCTGATGATCATAAGGGAAGCATTACTCTAATTTCATAGCTAATCCATGGATATGATGCATTTCTTCTCCAATATGCAATAAGCCTCTTTCTTTATCTAATTATTGTCATTCAAGTAGTCAATTCCTTTTATAATAGATTTGACTCCATGTATTTCTTTAATCTGCAACTGGTTTCTTTGGGAGTGAATTCACTTTCACTAATTCCTTCACTACCTGATCTATTCCTCTGTCCGGATTCCATTGAATACTTGACTAACATGAGAGGACTTCCTATAGTAGCTTCCAAAGACTTTATGGCTGCGCCAAGATTCATACCTTAACCTTTTGTAGTCTTGGCCTTTGATCATCTTATGAAATATTTTGTCATAACACTCTTTCCCTGTGTACCTCTGCAAAATATTTTTAGCTAAGACCCAAGTCTCAAAAAATACATCATCACAGAGACTTGATAGTTTGGAGAACTGGAAAAACCATAATGGTTTTTAAAACAAATGTGTGGCGCCTCCAAAGATACATCGAGCGAAAGGTACTTTTCCAAAACCACCTTTGTCAAAGTTCTGATGTCACATGCTTCAATATGTGAAAACCACCACTCGTGGGATAGGCGATGGCTAGTCAGATCACCCTGTTTCACTCGTTTGGTACTTCCTAGCCATGTGACATCAATTGAATGCCTCCATGTAATGAACTCAAAAGCTAATCATTTGAAATGGAGTAGTCGAGCATGGAAACGCAATGCACTTGTACGTAGTCTGTCTGTGCTTCATGATTGAGATTCTATAACTACCAATTCTCAATTATGGAGGCATCAACTTATCCATAAACAGAGTAATCTCCAAATTTCTCGACCTTCTGTTCTCTGTAAAATCATTTCGGTGTCCACAAACTGAGGTACATGGACAAGGCTAAATCCAGTGAGACTGGTTATTCAGGCAACATGCTAGATTTTCCTGCGAATAAGGAGGAAAGGTTACTTGCACACATTCTAGAAACTAAATTCCACATGGAGCTAGCTATAGACTCACATTTGGAAGTTAGGTTGAATCCCACTATGGAGGATTTAGTCATCAATAGGCCAACTGCTGAGAAAAAAAGGAGCAAGCAGCAGAAGAAGGAAACCACAGCTAAAACGAACGAAAGTGTTGTAGAGAATCAACTGGTCTGGTTAGATTCTTTAAAGGAGGAGATCGCTAAGCTGCAATGAGTCCTCAACTAAAATTAAGTACATTTCAACGAATTTTGGACAGCTAGAAGCAGAGAAAAAGGACCCCAGAGGTGGTAACTGTTATTTTAAATCATTCCCTTTTTGCAACTTACCCCTATTTTTAGCTATAAGAAGAGGTCCGAGCGTTTCAAATTCTACA
>ML804614.1:369378-385498 GCA_009831015.1 Picea engelmannii | reverse complement strand
ATATATATATATATATATATATATATATATATATATATATATATATATATATATATATATATATATATATATTATCTCGAGGAAGAAAATGGGAAAAAGGAACTTGTCCTCTGAGCAGGAAGACGTTTTGTAATTTTTGGAATTAAAATGAATATATAAATGCAGTAGCGAATTTTGGGTTGTTTAAGAAAATACTCTGACTGGTGGTGATATGCATCTTGTTTTCTTGTAAGATTATAATTCACTTTCATCTGTCTGAATTGGAAGAATAGAAAACCCAAAATTCATCTTTGAAATTCTTTCAGCTTAGCAATTTAGACTATATTTATTTCTTCTCAAACAAACTCTGAATTCATTTTAAATAATGCTCCGATGCGGTTGTGTGTTTCTTTTTCAGTTAATACCATGCAAATTTCCATTAAAATCATACTCATCACCTTAATTAACCTTATCTTCTTGATATTTCAATGTTCCGATAATACATCATTCATTCCAGACTCAGTAGCCCAAAGGTCATCTCCATTCCTCCAGTCATTCAACAACAACTCTCAAAACAAACCAAATCTAGCCAATGTTTTCTATAGATGTACTCGTATTTATCATGCACAACAACATCACCAGGCAAATCTTGCTTTCACGCACCTATAACCACTATGCATTTCTTCTCCATTGCGCTAATAACTTGCGCGTACTACCTTTGCGTTGCGCGCCAATATCCACTGCGCGCAGTTTTTGTATCGCGCATTGATATTCTACATGCATTTCGCTCTATGCATTACACCATGCCAAAGTTCAATATGCCCCCACCACACACAATTATCTGCGCGCACCATTGATTACAATGTCGTGAGACAAATTATACTCATACTGTGCATGCATCAACCAAACTCGTATGTGCTTTGCAATACTACGCACACCACGTGCACCATTACTATGTGTGTGTACACCGCACAATGCTAACTTTAGCACATGCATCCACAAACAATATTCTTCCACGCGGTGCCACAATTTACCGCGCGCACCTGTACACTAAATTTTTTTGCGTGGTATCAAAATTTTGCTTGTGGACCAACATGCCATTATCTTGTTGCTCAATGCCAAATGTTAACTATCACCTTCCTTCCATTACGCATAATGCATTTTTAGTGCACCACCTGTTCACATTCACCTTTATGTGCATCAAATCCTCGTGAATTTTTCTCCATCTGTCATGGCTTCACTGTAACTTCAAATTTGACCAATTCTAGGTTCAAATTTGTCAGGACAGATATTAAATCAGTAATATTTCATCACTTGATTGAATGTCTCCATTTTCTCATGAATCCACCCACAGAAATTGGGGCTTTTCCCCATTTCCACCCAGTTGTTGTTACTTTTTGCCATGGATGCTCTACAACTGAAATTTGGCCACTTCGAATTAAATCCTCTGTGAGATTTTTCTTCAACTCAACATTATTGACCCTTCAGGCTCAGTGTTGAAAATTAAATCTTTGATGCCAATTTGTGACACACCCCGGCCTCACACAGGCCAGGACATGCCACTCCTTAGATGATTTACTTAGCTCCGAAACCGTCTTTGTAACATTCCCAGCCTTCAACGGGCCAGATCATGCTACTACTGAACACTCTTTCATGCTTAGATACCAATTTGTAACATCCCCAACCATTCATGTCGAGCCACGCTACACCGGAGAACACGTCTGTTCTCTGTGCAGAACGTACTGTAACATACTTCGCATCCTAGCTAAGTTATATTTCATATAATTTTCTAACTGCATGCAATTAAAACATATGCACACACAAAACTCTTGCAGAAGCTTAATATATATAAAACATGAACAGATAAATACGCTATGTAAATGCATGAATTCACACTGAAATAGCAGTAAACATATACAGGCAGCATATGCATGCAATACCCATAAGCATACAGAAAACTATAATCACGCATTCGATAAACCCATAAAAATAACACATGAATAACAATGCAACATGTAAATTAATCACACAATTGACACTTATCTTTGTGAGAATATCACCAACTGTGTGAAGACCTTCCACAAACCTCCCAGCCTTAGACCACACTGTTCATCACTCTCAACAGTGAGTCACCCCCGAGATGGGACTAAACTCCACCCAGGTAAAGGGGTTTCTAACCAGGCTAAAGGCTCATGAACAACATGAAAGACTCTCTCTCAAGTGCTCACTCAACTAACAACCTAAATTCCCTCATTCCCCACATGCATGTCCCACCCAAGGAAGTGTTCCCCTTCTCTGCTCAATAGTCCCTTGGCTTCCCCACTTCCCTTCCATGGCTTCAGCAACAGGCCGGATAGGAAGTCTTAGAGCCCTGCAATTATAGTTCAGCAGCTTTAGGAAATCAATCCCCAACAATTCTCTCACCTAGAGAATTGCTCATGGGCCTGACAACCCACCTCTTCAATATCCTACGAGCCTGACAACCCACTTCTTCAATCATGCTCCCAAGCTAACAATTACCCAACAGAAGGCTCTGGATATGGGTTCAGGTAAAGTCATGAAGATGCAATGGATCATTCAATGGCTACCAATATTCATGAATGATTGACTGTATATCTTAGTGATGGATGAATCAGGGAAAGATGATGGTCATAATGATGGGGATCCTCTGAAAATGAGCCAAGTCCCCACAATAAGTATGCATGTCCCCAACTTGACACTTGTCATGTTGGGAGCTACTTTGGCCCACTTGTCCGGAACATTAAAACTTAGGATAAAATAATTATCCCTACTTCATGATTAAAGAAATATTAACATAATGTTCCTTTTTGGCTCAAGCTCCCCAGCTTATCCCTTTTCCTTAACTTTTAGGCCCCACCCTTTTCCTGACTAGTGGATTTTCATCCCCCATCTCTTTTATCATGGTTGGTCTATGTGCAACGATGTATCTTATATTAAATATGAGATATGTACAAAAATAGGTGCACTGGCTTTTAACATCTAGGCTCTTTGGCCTAATCAAAACATAAGAATCATAGCTTGTAATAACTGGCTCACCATCCTATAAAACATATCACATACATAAAGGCTCCCTGGCCTCAATATCACACGCAATTAATAGGCTATGCGCAGTATCCTGAAACGTGCCTAATTCATCATTTTACTGCGCAGTACATGTGTGCACTATGCCATGAAATATGTATGCTCAACATATATAAAACAAATCACCAACTTAAGTACATTTGTATTTATATTTTCAATTGGATTCGACCTTAGGGATATTACAACAACTTACAGACTGAAGTTAGATCAAGACCTCATCTGCTTACACATTCCAACCCAATTTTTCTGAGTTAAAGCACTATAATCCCTAGACTAGGTCCATTAGACCACCCTTAAATTTATTTATTGTGACATAAAACTAATCTGTACTGGGCTTACCTCTTCTGCAATCCATAGGTGACATTTGGTGCTAACATTTTTGGCATCGTTTTCGGGGACGAAATTAAATATTTTCCTTGGGTTTGAATGACAAAGCTTACTAGTTTTGAAGGTACAAAAGAAATTAGTACATAAAATATTGCAACTGTGCACCTAGCGAATCCACTGTTGTGACTCCATTGATGCGAATCCACTAGAGAATCCATTGTTTCAGCTTTGGCTTCTAGAGGCAAACACACTAGATCTACTCCACAACTGCCTCTAGCAACACCTAAAGTTGATCCAGAGAAAATTATCAGAAAGGGAAGGGCCCTTTGAGAAATTAGTTTTACTGTTGAACTAGGTATTTCTGATTATTTTCATAATCCTCTTGTAGAAACTCTGATATCTTCTTCTCGTTTTCCTATTATACCATCTGTTGGAGGTTCCCTAAGTTTAAAGTTTGGGAGTGTTCCTATAGAGTTTTCTCCTCCTGGTCTTGGATTGGAGGGAGGAATTTTTTTCACTTTTATTTCCGCTGAGGTTGTACCTTGGTCTAGACCCCAAACCTCGGAATATTTTCCCACTCCAGGTTTTATTACTCCTCCTCATGCTAGAGCTATTGATTTTGAAGAAAGGGAAACCTATGTTCCTTCTAGCCCTATAGCCTTTTTTCCAAATCCTCTGTTGTTTCCCTTTCCTCCCAGAAGCTCAGTTCCAATCTCCCATGTTTGAACCCCTTCTCCCCCTTGTTCTCCTCCACCTATCATCCCTATGGTAGGAGCTAATCCACCCAGAAATAGGATGGATGCTATAGTAGCTTCCAGATACGACCCTCTCATTTTTCCTCAACCTCTTAATTCCCTCCCTTCCAGTGGCTAGCTCAAGCAGCTGCCTAATTTCACGAGGGAGGGACATATCACTGTAGAAGAGCACCTTGCATCTTTCTATAGTTATGATGATAACTATGTCATAGTAAATGAATATGTGTGGATGAGGATTTTTGTCCATAGTCTTGATGGAGAAGCCATAAAGTGGTTCAGGGCCCTAACCCCTAGATCCATTGATTGGATTGAGGCTTTAGATGATATATTCTTGATAAAGTAGGGGGATAAAAAGTACTTCATATATTAAATCACAGAGTTCGGGTCCCTAAAGAGAAAAGAGGGAGAGTATGTCTTTGACTTCTCCAAAAGATTCAACAAAATGTACAATAAGATCCCTACTGTGATAAAGACTACATAAGCCTCTGCCAAAATTACCTATGCTAGTGCTTTTGACCCTGACTTATGCCTCCTGTTAAGAGAGAGAAGAGCTACCTCCTTGGCTTATAAGCAAGATGCATCCCTAGAAGTATAGTCTAACGTGTTGGCAATTGACTGACTCAGAAATAAATTTGATAGAGACAAAGGAAGGGGAAGAGTTGAGGCCTCAACTTCCCATTACTCTACCTCCCCCCCTCAAATGGACAAAGTAACTAAGTTACTAAAATAAATTTCAGCTAGAATGGAAAGGATGGAATTAGAGGGGAAGCAAAAAAACATAAATCCTCAAAATATTGATAACAGAGGCAACTTCAGGAGGTTGAATAACAATTCTCCTTAGATTATGCAAAGAGAGCCTTGAAATAGAGATAGGGATGATCAGAAAATCCAGACCCCCCCTCAAAACAACCTTGTTGTAGATGATGGTGGAGAGGAAGAGGACTTTGACCCAGAAATTCATTTTCTTGAAGACACTTCTCCGTCTCCTCACTTAACTCAATCAACATATGAGGAGTCTCTCATGGACATTCATTTAAACGAGCTAATAAAGGGGAACAAGGACAACAACATCCCAAATAGATACAACCTTAGGTCTAAGGAGAAATATGGGAAGTCTAATATCCTTGATCAGCCTCCTAGAGAAGACAAGCCCGCCAAAGACACAACAAACAATAGCAAGGAAAAGAAAGCACATAATCCCCCACTAGTAGCCAAAGGTCCTATCCCAGAGGTAAAGGAAATTCCAAAGCCCCCCTCCTATTTTATCTTTGAGCATGAAATTCAGAAGATTAGGATCCTGGTACCCCTTTCAGAGATGGTCAAGCACAAAGACTTTAAGAGATCCTTATCTAAATTGTGGTTGCCTGAACCTTTGTATCAACCCTCAGACTCAATCAATTTGCAAGATGAGAAGCCAACAATCATATTAGGTAGTATGGTAGAAGATAAAAATGATTCATCCCCTCCCTTCTATACATCATTGAACATACATGATAAGGTACTGTATAAATATTTAATGGATTCAATTCCTCTCATAATCTCATGCCCAAAACTGTCATGGAAGAACTAGGACTAGAAACCACAAAATCATACCATGACTTGTATTCCTTTGATTCCAGGAAAGTGTAATGTCTTGGGGTCATCACGGATCTGGTTATGAACTTGTTCCAGTTTCCCATGAAAAGTGTGTTCATGGATATCGTGGTAGCTGATGTTCCTCCCAAGTTTGGCATGCCTTTGTCAATATCTTGGATAAAAAGGCTCAGAGGAACATTGGAGATGGACCTCACATATGCTACCATTCCTGTATTTGGGGGGGGACATAGAATACTATATAGAGAATCTTAGTTGGCCTATATCATTAGTGATGATTCACAGGGTTGATTTTAGGGGATAAATTTTGCTCATGGGCTAATTTTCCATGGTTTTTCCAAAAACGAGATTCGTTATTTTAAAAATGATTCACCCAAATTCTATAGGATAAAATTATTTTACCTTAAAAATCGCCAAAATTTTATGAAAACTATATAAAATCCTTATAAATTTGAATATGTTTACAAAAATATCGCCAATCATTTATAGTTGACATATGAAGGATTAGTAAGATTCGTCAAGGTTTCTACATTTTAAAATAAATTTCCATCCTTAAAATCATCCCTAGTGATGAAGAAGACCCCACCAATCATCCTATCTTTTCCCTTGATGGTGATTTGGGATCCAACTTGTTACAACTCATTGATGCTCCCGAAGCCCCTCTTGAAATCAAGAAGCAATCCCTTACCCTCTATGAATATTCTCCCTCGATTACCTCTACATGGAAAATGTTCTTCGATGGAGCCTCTTCTAGAGAAGGTGTTGGAGCTGGAGTGGTTCTGGTTTCTCCTGTTCAAGAAATTGTATCACTGTCATTCAAGTTATAATTCGAAACTACCTATAATGTGACATAATATGAAGCTCTTATTTTGGGGTTGAGGGCTGCAAAAGACATGGGAATTGAAGAGATATCAATGTTTGGGGATGTTGAGTTAATTGTCCAGCAGATCAGAAATATTTATCAGGCCAAACAACCTCGACTAAGATCATATAGAAATGAAGTGTGGGATCTGGTTGACATTTTTTCTCGTATTTTAACATTTCATTTATTCCAAGAGAAGAGAATTTCATGGATGACGTTTTGGCTATATCAACAAGCAATTTCAGATTTCCCTTGCCATCCAAACTCAAGTATGATACATAAGTAAAATAAATGCCCTCTATATCTGACAATGTCGAGCATTGGAAGGTGTTTGAGTAAGATCTTGAGATCAAGAAATTTCTTGAGTTTGTTGATGAGTTCTTTGCATTTCACATTGATCAGGATCATGATCCCAAAGGTGACCCTCACGCGGATGTATTTCTAAACAAAATTTATAATCACCATATTGTTCAGCTACCTAGCAACCACATTCCCAAAGGACTAATTCCATTAAAAATATTGTTCGATGGGAACGATGTGAAAGTAAAGTTTAAAGGCCCAACTAAGGATGTTGATGTAGCTGAATGCAATATTGGTATGGAGGAGGATCCAAATCTCATCAAGTTGTCAAGCAACCTGTCAAGGGAGAAAAGATCTGAGTATGTTGAGTTATTAAAATAAGTTGTGAATGTGTTTACCTAGACCTATGAAGACCTCATCACATACAAAACAACCATCATTGAGCATAAGATCCCATTGAAAGAGGAGGCCAAACTATTTAGGTAGAAATTAAGACAAATAAATCATATGTTGCTACCTATTATGGAAAGGGAGGTAAAGAATTTGTTGGACGCCAAAATCCTCGAATTTGATCTTGAAATAAAACCCACCACGCTAGTTAAAGGCCAAGGTTTAGCCAAGTTGTTGGTTGAATCTAACTATAAATATTTTAGGGTTAACTTCATCAACACCTGCTCAAAAGATCAACAGGTTGAAGTGTATGATAAAAGTCCTCAGGATAGCCCTCCATTAGTAGAATGGGCCTGGTATAAAGACATTATATATTTTCTACAAGATTTAAGGCCCCATGATAGTATGGGAAAGAGTAAGGATAGAGATTTGAAGATCAAAGAAATCATATATTTTGTTATTGATTAGGTCTTGTATTGGAAATACTCTTTAGGAGTGCTTCTGAGATGTTTATACCCACAAGAGGCCCATAAAATTATATTTGATTTTCATGACAGCCTGTGTGGGGGACATCATTTCTGGAGAACCGCGACCTATAAAATTATCAGGGCTGGGTACTTCTGGCCTACTCTATTCACTAATGTCTGTGCGAAAATCAGGTCTTGCATCAAATGTCAGAAATTCTCTCAGAAGAAACAACTCAAGTCTCTGCAATTGAAGCCTATGGCAGCTACAAGACCCTTTCAGCAGTCGAGCCTAGACTTTATTGGGGAGATTCATCCTCCTTCGAGTGTTCAACATAGATGGATCTTGACTACCACCGATTAATTCACCAAATGGATAGAAGCTATCGCCACAAGGAGTGCTTCTCACAAAGTAGTCATTGGTTTCCTTGAAGATATTATAGCAAGGTTTGGTTTTCCAAAAAGGATCGTCACTGATAATGCTGCATCCTTCAAGGCTGATCCATTCATCCAGTTTTGTGAGAAGTTTGGAATTTCATTGATTCAATCAACTCCCTACTAACCCCAAGGGAATGGACTAGAAGAATCCTCTAACAAGAGCCTTATAAAGATTATCAAAAGGTTGTTAGATGACAACAAAAAATCATGGGATTCAAAGCTCAAGTTTTCTCTATGGGCTGATAGAGTGACAAAAAAGAGGTCTTTTGGCGCCTCTCCTTTTCATCTTGTGTATGGAGTTGAGGCCATATTTCCTTCTCAGATCTCCTTGTCTGTGGTGAAGTTCTTCAAAGACTACCAAGAAGATCTTGGTGACATGATCAGGAGGATACATCAACTGGTCGAGGTGCAACAGACTAGAGAGTAGATGATGAACAACGCACATGACCGTTAGCGAAGGATCAAGGAGGATTTTGACAGGAAAGTAAGGAAAGAGGATTTCCAGCTGGGATATCTAGTGCTCAAATGGGATGCACCCAGACAAGAAAATGGAAATCATGGTAAATTCAAAGCCCTTTAGATCAGTCCTTTCAAGATTTCTGAGGTATGGAAAAATAATACTTACAGGTTGCAAAATTTGGAGGGAGATGAATTTTTTGGTGGCCCTGTAAATGGGCACTTCTTGAAAAATATTTTTTTTTAAAGCCACAGTCGACATACCATCATTGTAAATACCTTTCCTATTTTATGTTTATTTTTTTTTTAATAGGAGACTCCATAACCCAAAGCAAAGACACTAGAGTTGTGTGTTCTTGGCAGCTCGCAAGGAGCATGCCATCACTTGTGGAGCCAAATGTTATCACATAAAGTTGTCAAATCCTTAGGAGTTTGTGGTTTCTACCTAAGTCTACAAATTTTTCCTGTCTCTCCCCCTTTTGTAGACCTGATCGTAGGTTTTTTCTCTTGGCTTGTATTTTTATTCTCTTTTCCCTCATCTGTTTGATCGACCTGTTTTTCCTTAGCAACTTTCCTGAGAAATATTGTCCCTTAGCCTTTATGTTCTCCCTAAGGTCAATCACTTCTCTATTTTCCTTATCACTGATCCTTTTCCATTCCATAGCCTTCATCCATTCATCCAAGTATTTGTTTACAGAGGCCACAACCATAAGCACAAGCGCAACACTTAGAGCGGTCTGATATGGTCTCAAATCAATCGAGCGAGCAAGATCAAATTTCAACGGTGGATATCCATTAGATAGATTGGATTGACAACCATTGGGAAATCGACATCATAGAGTTTCACGAAGTATAGCATCAGGCAGCGTTGCGAAATAGCGATGCCATCCTAGTCGTTGTTCCTGGGAAAAACATGTGGCACAGGATCCGAACCACAGAGAAAATCCTTTCGGGAAAAATAAGCTGAGAAGTGTCGATGGCCCAAGGTCCTAAAACACCGATACAATGTGGGTTGTCCATTTCAAAGGGACATGTGTCATCCAATTCGAGGAATCATAGTTTTGTGACTCAGAGGCTTGAGCATCGAGCATGACGTGAGCTCGAAAAATGCGAAATCGCGATGTGCCTGAGAGTTGGTTCCACGATCACAGCCTGTGGTCATATGGAAGGTGAGGCTGTAGAGAAAGGGAAGCACCTGTCGAGCAACGAGTGACTGATATTTTTTAAGGAAATGATCATTGTCATCAAATCCAAACTAAATCTAACCGTCGATATAGATGGGTCGTTTCGCGGGATCGAGCATCGGGATATTAGAAATCAGGGGGAGTGAAAACTCTCGAAATGTAAAATCAAAAAATTTCATATGGGATGTAGCACAAGGTCATGGACCGAGGTCGTGTGGGGAAAGGAAAAAAGATGTGCAAAGGATCAAAGCACCTGAATCAGTCACCGAGAAGGATTTGCATGGCCTCAAGGTGCCAGAACTGACTCAAAGGAGTCATGAGCTCACCTGGAACATTCATGGGTGTCAAGTCCTGCTCTGATCCCTATGAAAGAAGTTAATTAAAATGGGAAAGGTGGTTGAAACCTCATTTAACCACATAAACGAAAAGCATGGAAAATCTAGTCGTGGAGGGAAGACTATCAGCCGAAAGTTCCCTGTCATGGATTTTCACATGAATCCCGTACCGATTTGATCTTGCGTCTGATAGAAGAATGCAAGTGCAGCCTGAAAGAAGAAGATGCATATGCCAAGCTTTGAATACAGTAACCAGGGCATGCTTATGTAGGGAGCAGGTTGCTTTGAGTATATATACTGAATTTTGATATTTTGTTAGGGTCGATGGTTGAGCTAAGCTCCCGTATAGTAAAGTTTTAATGAAGCCTTTGGTTCTCTAGTTATAAGTTTCCTTTTTATATTTATTGTTTAATGAAACTCAACTTTCCTATAATCTCTTTTTCTTTTGATATTGAAGACTCGAGCATGGGTGATCCAGTCACGTTGTTGTTACTGTATTGTAATGTATGTTTGATTGTAATATTGTTATGACATTTTCAGTTTACTAAAGTTTTGGGTTCAAGAAGATCTTTTATTCATAGATTTTCCTCCCTAGGATGTTGGAAGACCCGATGTCCATAGCAGACCTTTACAGTTCCTCACTCGTTCTCCCCCCTGCTCACCCTTTAATACAACTCATTGACTGAAGTTAGATCAATACCTCATCTACTTACGCATGACAACCCAATTTTTCTGAGTTAAAGTGTTATAATCCTGAGACTACATCCATTAGGCCACCCTTAAATTTATTTGTTATGAGATAAAACTGATGGGTATTGGGCTTACCTATGTTGTAATCCAGAGGTGACCTCTAGTGCTAACACCTTGAATAATAATTTATTATTACTCGAAAGTGGTGTGAAAGGTATGTTTTTATCCTAAGTCCTGGGAGAGGCAACACATGAAGCTCCAACATGTGAAAAAGGGAACACATACTTGATGGAGTGCATGTAGCTTCATGGGAGAGATGTGTTGGCCCAGGCACATTCAATTTAACCCAAGAATTGAGCCATGATGGGGGTTCGTCCTCCATTCTTGCGTCCATTGTCTGAACTGTGTGGCATCTGCATCTGATCTCTACATACACTCATGAATTCCTGAAAACCAGAACTGTGAAGCCGATTGGTGTATTCCTATGAATCTCGTGGCCTCTGTATTCTACCTTTACAATATTCATGTATGCATATGAAACCCAAAACTGTGAGGTCATCCTATGATGTTTTCCTGAGAAGCTGACGCATCCTCAGTCTGTACCCATTTTACCTCTATGTTGGACGTCTGTATAACCACGCACATATGAGAAACCAGTCGGGAGGGAAAGGTTGACCTGTGTGTCCTATGAACCGAGGTTTATCTACACTACAAATCTGAGTTCATGCTTAACTTATTGGGTTGTTGTCTTCTGAGAAGCTTGAGCATACCATATTTTTTTATGCCATGTTTGTTTTAACTGTGGGTTGTTGTGGCCACATAGTCCCTTGGCTGAGTGTGATTGGATACTGTCATTTGTTCCTTGTTGATCCTTACTATTGTCCTCCTTGTGCTGGAACGGAGCTAAAGAAGCAGGTTGGTAGGCCTATGTGCAACACTCTCTCCAGGTGAGACAGTGCTCGGAGGAGGTGAGAACTCCTGGAAGGGGTCCTGTAGCTTCCACAGATCTCAGAGAATTATGGTTTGGCCTATTGTTGAAGCCCAAGGAAAGGGAGGTTTAGAAGCCGAAGGAATGTCCTAGTGACAATGAAAGTGTATACTCCTGGGGTGGGACAGGCATGTGGGGAATGAGAGTCTTTGAGAAGTGGGCATAAGTGGTTCCTAGGAGAGAATCCATCCTCATAAGCAGTGTGTCTTCCTATTGACCTTGCCTAGCCTAGGATTCCCTTGCCTGATGGAGCTTAGTCCTAGCTCGGGGGTGACCTACTGCTGAGAGTGATGAGCAGCGTGGTCTAAGGCTGAGAGGTTCGTGGAAGGTCTGCATGCAGTTGGTGGTGTTACGCCAGTTTAAAAGATAAGTATTAATTTTGTACTTAATTTATATGTAATGCAGGTGTGTGTCTTGAAATGTTATCATGTATTTTGTTGTAATTTTGAATTGTCGTTAATTCGATTAATTCTATAAGACAACAATAACTCCATGTTAAATGTGTTAATTTGATTTAATGCATATTCTTTATAAGTATATATATATATATGTTCTGCATAGTATCATTTCCCGACAATGGGGGTTGATGGTTGGGGATGTTACAATATGGTATCAAAGCGATAGTTTCAACGTTGAGCATGGATGGGTCAGATAAGTGGTCTTTGGACCTAAGGTTTCGAGTGGAAATGGTGTTCAGATGGAACCAATTTCGAACCTTAGAATGTTTATGAGTGCTAAGGGGTTACTTGGCCCTGTTACAAATCTTAAGAGGAGTAGAAGTAGAATAAACCCACAGCCGGCATGGTATTTGACCACAAAGAGAAAGAGCTCAACACTTGGGGTGTGGGAGCGATAAGTTCTATTCAAAAGGAAGGGAAACCCTTTTATGACCGTCAGATCTAGAGAAGGTGCAGGAGGGTTATCCTGGAAGCCTATCAGAGTTCAAAAATCGAGAGAAGTGAGGTTCCCTGAGGAACAAACTTCTAAACTCCGAAGCTGTGAATTCCCAGAAGAGATATACACCATAGATATGAGGGGAGAATCTTGATCATTATATCTTGGAGAAGCCGCGGACGGGGTATTCGGGAGAATACTTCGAAGTCCATAGATTGAAATATTTAAAGTGAAGAGAAGTGAAAACCTATGAAGCAATAAATCACAAAGTGGATCTCGACCATTGTTTGTAGGATATATAAGGACTGTCGATTATCCAGGGAGAATTCGGAACTGCAACAATCGGGAGAAGAGGAATGTGTTGATGCACAAAATTTCAAAGCTTGAAGTTTCAAAGTGAAAGGGTAGACATGGTGGGGATAGATGACGTCGCCTGGGGTGATGTGGACCTTTCTAGGCATACCACCTTCCATCACCTTAGTTGGCGACAACTGTACTATGTGGGCCTGGAGGATGGAGAATCCGTAAGTTTGTAATTTGGGAGATTGAAAGAGAAGCAAGTGGGAAAGCTTCCGGAAACTGAAGTCTCAAAGCCCCGAAGTCCCAAAGTCCTAGAATTCAGACACCTGAGGTTCCATAATGAGTGTTATTCCTTGGATGTTGGGTAGATGTGGACAGTTGATCCACCTTACATCATGAGTTCGATAATATGAACTTAGAGAGATTGTTGTATTATGCTTTGAAATTTCTTAGGGCCGAAGACTCAAGTAGCACCTTTTTATCTAGCGCTTGGTCACGACCCATGATCGCATGGGTTGGGGACTGAAAGAAAATGGATAAGGCCTGAAATTGTTATAGAGAGGAGTAGAGCTCAAAAAATTCATGAAATATGAACGTTTCTTAAAACAGATTTGATTTATGAATGCTCTGGGATTTGTTAAGGAATAATGGCTTGAAAAATTACAGCTGTCTGCACATTGTGTTTGCAGAAGTTTAACGAGTGCCAGAACCAAATAGACTTGACAGTGAGTTCAAATAAATGAAGGAGACACATAATGCTTTCAGTTCAGAGAATGAAGCTAAAGGGATGGATGTTCATTTGGGAGTTGAAGGGTTGAACTCCAATGGGCATGGAGAAGAGATAGATAAGGAAGGGAATATGATGAAAAACATTGAAAGATTGCATAAAGATGCCCAAACTCACTGAGAAGATAGCAGAAAGCTCATGAAAGATAAGGAACGGTAGGGAGAATTCAACTTAAAGTTGATGAAGAGTCTAGAGAGAATAGAAAATAAGTTGGACAAGGAGAGAGACTCGAGAAAAACAGGGAGTCACCATACTTCTGAGGGAATAAGATCAAGGAGCATTGGTAAACACCATCATCACTCCCAAGGTCCCTCTAAGAGGAGGGCACACTGTAGTTCAATCCAATATCCTACCAGAAAGCACATGAGATATGGGGTGGATGAGCTGAAGGGAGAAATGAACAAGATTAAGCCTCCTATGTTTTATGGAGAACATAAGAAGGAGGAAGATGTCGAAACATGGTATCCTGGCATGAGGAAATATTTCCAACTGCATAATTATTCCTCTCATGCAGAAGGTAGAATTGCAATGTATCAATTGAAAGGAAAAGCATCCATGTGGTGGGATCAACTTGTGCAGGTGTAGCACATTAGAGAGAAAGATATCACTTGGAAAGAATTCAAGAGGTATTTCGAGAAGAAATACTTGACTAAATGATACTACGACAGAAAGATGAAAGAGTTCTTTGAACTCAAGTTGGGCAACATGACGATTGATGAATATGAATGAAATTTTTTGGAGTTACTAAAGTATGTTTCATTCATCAAAGATGAGGCTATCAAGATTCAAAGGTATCTGAGTGGACTGTCACCTTCCATTAGAGACAAGATTCAATATGATGATCCCAAGACTATGAAAGAATTGATAAGAAGAGAGAAATTATTATATGAGAAGCAAGGAGAGAATCCTACTTTCCGGAAGGCTTCGGAAGACAAGAAGAAATTCAATATGGATCAGAGGAAGAAGGGAACTAAGCCACCCTTTTTTAGAAACAGTCCTCATGGACAACCATATTTTAGAGATCCCACGAAAGCTGAAGTGGGTGGGAAAATGCCAAGACTGACACCTATGGAATGTTGGGGTTGTAAAGGGAACCATATGTACAGATATTTCCCCCACAAAAATTATAAAGTGAGAGTTGTCCACAATGTACAGCAGGCTGAAATAGTGGAGGACATGGGAAGTAGAATGCCAAGGATCTTCACAGCCTTGGATAGCAAGCAAGCTAAATATCAATCAGACATTATTGAAGTGGAAGGTATGATAAACAACCATGCCTTTACTATTTTAATTGATTCAGGGGATAGCCATAGTTATATAGATCCTAGAGTGGTGGAAATTTTGCAATTTTCGAGAAGAAAACATGAAAATTCTTGGCTAGTGCAGCTAGCTACAAAAACCAAGAGAAAAGTCATTGATTCAGTTAAGTCATGTCCCGTGGACATGAATGGACTGAGAACAAAGGCTGAATTGAACATTCTTCCTTTAGGTTCGTATGAATATCTAATTGGGATGGACTAGTTGGACCAACACCATGCCATCTTGGACTGTCGTAACAAGGCATTCACTTGCCTGGATGAGGAAGGAAATCAGAAAATAGTCCAAGGAATTCCCAGAGCTATTGATATCAAAGAAATATTAACAATGCAGCTGAAGAAGTGTTACAGGAAAGGATATCAATTATTTGCATCCCATGTGGAGGAAGATTATAAGGATGAGGTCTCAAATACTAGAGATAATGCGGTACTAAAGGAGTTTGAAGATGTATTTTAGGAGGTACCCGGACTACCTCCAAAAAGATATATTGAATTCTCTGTAAACTTGATGCCAGGAGAAGCTCTAATGTCGAAAGATCCTTACCGAATGAGTATGCCAGAGATGAAATAACTACAGTTGCAGCTTGAAGAGATTCTGAAGAAGGGGTTCATATGCCCAAGTGTGTCACATTGGGGTGCCCCGATCCTGTTCATGAAGAAGAAAGATGGGACATTGAGATTGTGCATCGATTTTAGAGAATTGAACAAAGTAACTGTAAAGAACAAATATCCTCTGTCGAGGATTGATGACCTCTTCGATCAGTTTAAGGATGCGAAGATATTTTCGAAGATAGATCTCAGGTCAGGATATCACCAAGTAAGGATAAAGGATGAAGACATCAACAAGACCACCTTTAGAACAAGGTATGGTTATTACAAGTTCACAGTGGTGCCATTTGGGTTTTCAAACACACCCACTATTTTTATGTGCCTGATGAATGGTGTATTCAGGGACTATCT
>ML804614.1:350799-369278 GCA_009831015.1 Picea engelmannii | reverse complement strand
GTAAGGATAAAGGATGAAGACATCAACAAGACCACCTTTAGAACAAGGTATGGTTATTACAAGTTCACAGTGGTGCCATTTGGGTTTTCAAACACACCCACTATTTTTATGTGCCTGATGAATGGTGTATTCAGGGACTATCTAGACAAGTTTGTCATAGTATTCCTGGATGAAATTATGGTTTATTCTAATTCATAGGAAGAGAATGAACAACATATGAGGATGGTGTTGCAGGTTCTAAGAGAGCACCAACTGTATGCCAATTTGAGCAAGTGCTAGTTTTATCAAGACCAGATCCATTACTTGGGGCATATTATTTCAAAGGATGGGATAGTTGTATATCCTGAGATGATTGAGGCCATTAGAGAATGGTAAATGCCAAAGAACATGATGGAAGTCAAATACTTTATGGGTCTAGCTAGTTATTACAAAAGGTTTATCACAGGGTTCTCGAGGATATCTCACCCTATCACTTCCGTGCAAAGGAAGGAGAAGAAGTTTCAGTGGATAGAAGATTGTGAGAAAATATTTCAGCTATTGAAGCATCTATTAACCAGTGCTCCAATCCTAAGGATGGTAGACCCAAATGAATATTTTGTGGTGTGCATAGATGCATGCAAAGAAGGACTCCGAGGAGTCCTCAGTTAGAATGGATTTGTAATCTGTTATGAATCCAGAAAGTTGAAAGAGCACGAAAGGAACTATGCAACTCATGATTTGGAGTTGGCAGCCATGGTACACGCTCTAAAGAAATGGAGTCATTACCTCATGGGAAGGAGGTTCTAACTAAGGACAAACCATAATGGGATGAAGTGTTTGTTTAATCAGCCAACTTTTAATGCTAGGAAGAGTAGATGGTTGGATTTTGTCTGTGAGTACGATTTTGATATCAAGCATATCAAAGGGAAGGAGAATAAAGTGGTTGATGCACTCAGCAGGAGAGTACATGAAATACATGCTACAACCATTAGCATGTACCAAACTGATATTAAAAGAAAAATTTTGGAGGCTGCAAATACAGATTTGCAGTACAAGGATTTGGTAGAAAAGCTATAGCAAGGTAAGATGACACATAAAGTGGAAAATTATAAATTGGAAACCGATGGAACACCTCTGTACAAGAGAAAAATTTATGTACCTAAGATCCAGTAATTGAAACTTATGATTTTGAATGAAATGCATAATGTGCCTTAGGATGGACACCCTGGATATTAGAAAACTATGGAAACAGTCAAGAGCCATTAATTTTGTCCATGTAGGAATAAAAAGATTGTTGAATACATCGCCAGATGTATGGAGTGTGAGAAGGTTAAAGTTGATCACAGGCACCCAGCAGGGTTGCTACAGCCTTTACCCATTCCTGAGTGGAAGTGGGAGGTAGTGAAAATGGATTTCATCACAGGATTGCCCAAAAAAAGAAAGCCACATGAGTCAATCATGGTGGTAGTGGACAATCTTATAAAAGCTACCCATTTCATTCTGTTAAATACAACTCACAAGGCAACGAATGTTGACGAAATCTTTATGAAGGAAGTGGCACGATTGCACGGTATTCCCAAGACAATTGTGTTTGACAGAGACCCAAAATTTACCTCAAATTTATGGAAAGGGTTGTTCAAGGGGTTCGAAACGAATCTGAACTTTAGCACATCCTATCATCCTGAGTCTGATGGGAAGACAAAGTGAGTGAATTGAGTGATAGAAGACATATTTAGGATGTATGTGATGTACAAACCATCGAAACGGGAAGACTACCTACACTTGGTAGAATTCACCTACAATAATGGGTATCAAGCATCGTTGAAGCTAATCCCATTTGAATCACTTTATGGTAGAAATTCCAATACTCCAGTAACATGGGATAATCCAAATGATAGGGAAGTAGTTGGGCTAGAGTTTCTCAAGGAAATGGAAGAACAAATACTAAAAATTAAGAAGAATTTAAAGGTTGCCCAAGAAGAGAAGAAAAGTTATGTTGATAAGAACAAAACCCATAGAGAGTTTAAAGTGAGTGACCATGGTTTCCTGAAAGTAAAATCCAATAGAAGTTCCCTGAAGCTGGGAAGTTGCTCAAAGTTGGTAGCCAGATTTTGTGGGCCATTGGAAATCCTAGAAAGGATTGGGCTAGTTGCATATATGCTTGAATTACTTACATCCATGACCGTACATAATGTGTTTCATGTTTCATTTCTTAAGAAATATATACCTGATGCTAATCATGTAATCAATTGGAATGTGATTCAGGTGGAACGAGAAGGTGTCCTGCAAATGCATCATGTGTGCATATTGGACAGGAAAAGAAAACAACTCTGGAATCGAGACATAGGGATTGTGAATGTCCAGTGGATCTAGTAGGGTCCTGAGGATGTGACTTGGGAACATGAAGATGTTATGTAGGTATAATATTCACATCTTTTTGAAGATTTTGAAAATCTAGTTGATGTTGTGTAAACGTTGCACTAAGGACAGTGCAAAAATGAGGGGAGGGGATTGTAATACCCCAAGGACGTGCCCCATTTATATTATGAATTGTAATCATGTTTATGAATTGTAAATCATGTTTTGTAGGCTAGTGAGCCGAGTATTGATAATCTGGTGGGATTATGTGTTTATTAGGCCGGAGAGCCTAAGTGTTAAAGGCCAAGAGCCTAGTTTTGCATATGTAATTATGAATATCATTAATATAATATATAAACATCGTTGTGTGTCAGCCAACCACGAAGAAAGAGTGATGGGGGACTAAGAATCCACACAATGGGTAAGGGAGAGGGGTCTGAAAGGTTGGAAGAGGGGCTAAGATTGAGGGCTTAAGTCCTTGAATAATAATTTGTTATTATTCCAAAGTGGTGTGAAAGGTATGTTTTTATCCTAAGTTCTGGGAGAGGCAATGCATGCAGCTCCAATGTGTGAAAAATGGAGCGCATACTTGATGGAGTGCATGCAGCTTCATGGGAAACATGTGTCGGCCCAGGCACATGGAATTTAACCCAAGAATTGAGTCGTGATGGGGGTTCATCCTCCATTCTTGCATCCATTGTTTGAACCATGTGGCGTCTACATTTGATCTCTACATATGCTCATGCATTCCTGAAAAATAGAACCATGAATCTGACTGGTGTATTCCTGTGAATATCGTGTCCTCTGTGTTCAACCTTTGCAATATTCACATGCACATATGAAACCCGAAACCGTAAGGTCATCCTGTGATGTTTTCCTGAGAAGTCGACGCATCCTCAATCTATACCTGTTTTACCTCTGCGTTGGAGCTCTGCATAACCACACACATCTGAGAAACCAGTCAGGAGGGAAAGGAAGATGTGTGTGTCCTGTGAACCCATGTTTATCCACACTACAAATCTGAGTCTGTGCTTAACTACTTGGGTTGTTGTCTTCTGAGTAACCTGAGCATACCATAATTTTTTATTCCATGTGTGTTTTAACTGTGGGATGTTGTGTCCACACAGTCCCTTGGATGAGTGTGATTGGCTACCATCATTTGTTCCTTGCTGAGTCATACTGTTGTCCTCCTTGTGTTGGAATAGAGATAAGGAAGTAGGTTGCCAGGCCTGTGTGCAACACTCTCTCCAGGTGAGAGAGATGGTTGTGGTTGAAGAAGAAGGTTGTCAGTCCTGTGAGTGACTCTCTCTAGGTGAGAGAGTGCGTAGAGGAAGTGAAAACTCCTAGAAGGGGTCCTGTAGCTTCCACAAATCTCAAAGAATTTCGGTCCAGCCTGTTGCTAAAGCCTAAGACAAGGGAGGTTTAGCAGTCGAAGGACTCTCCTGGTGATAATGAAGGTGTATACTCCTAGGTTGGGATAAGCATGTGGGGAATGAGAGGTTGTGAGCAGTGGACATAAGTGACTCCTAGGAGAGAATCCATCCTCATAAACTGTGTGCCTTCCTGTTGACCTTTCCTAGCCTAGGATTTCCTTTCTCGGTGGATCTTAGTCCCATATCGGGGGTGACCTACTACTGAGACTAATGAGCAGCACGGTCTAAGGCTGGGAGGTTCGTGGAAGGTCTGCATGAAATTGGTGGTGTTACTCCAGTTTAAAAGATAAGTATCAATTTTATACTTAATTTATATGTGATGCATGTCTATGTCTTGAAATGTTATCATGTATTCCATTGCAAGTTTGAAATGTCATTAATTCCATTAATTATGTATGATAGCAGTATGTCCATGTTAAATGTGTTAATTTGATTTAATGCATATTATTTATATATATATATATATGTTCCACGTAGTAGCATTTCTTGACAGTGGGGGTTTATGGTTGGGGATGTTACAACACCCAACTCATGGTCTTCCTCACCCTACATAGGGGCACACAACGTTCCTTCTGTGTCTCAGAGAGGAACCACACAACCAACTCATGGGATTTATCTAAGGCCGAATCACTCAGTCTGTGTCCTGGAGGATGTCTCACGCAACTGTAATCATCAACGCTCTCTCTCAACTAGGGAGGCATTCTCCATTAGGCCAAGTCTCGTATGAAAGTACTCGAAATTCATCTTGGTTGTAGTCATCAACACTCCCTCTCATCTAGGGAGGTATTATCCACAAATCCAGTTTCTCACGGAAGTACTCAAACTTCGTATTGTCAAGCATTTTGGTGAATATATATGCAATCTGCTCATGTGTAGGAAGGTATTGCACATGTAATTCTTTCCTCTGCAACATGTCTCTGATATAATGATATTTTATCTCAATGTGTTTCAATATATCATGAAACACAGGGTTCTCAGAGATCTTCACACAACTATGAATAATAATAGGATCCATCTCATGATCAAATAAATCTATCAGAATCTTGCAAAGCCACACTGCTTCACGGACTGCCACACTCAATGCTATATACTCTGCTTCTACAATACTCAAGGCCATAGAGCTTTGTTTCTTGCTTCACCAGGAAACCATGGCAGAACCCAAGGTAAAAGAATAATCAGATGTGCTCTTATGGTCCACTGCACTTCCTGCCTAATTGTCATATCCCTGCAAACTCAAGTCTACACTGGAGGCATATCTCAGGCCATATCCAACTATGCCTCGTAGATATATCAATACATTGTTTTCTACTATTTAGTGAGTCTTTCTTGATAGACTCATGAATTGACTAATGTACATTCAGTGCATAGCATAAATCGGGTCTGGTGTTAACCAAATACATCAATGATCCAATCAGTTGTGGATCAATCTTTTCTGAATCATCATCATTCATTTTCTTCAAATCCATCACCATTGGTGTAGGCATGGATTTGCATTCTATCATAGTGAACTTATTTAATATCCCCACTCTATATTTTCCTTAACTCAAGAGAATATCATCGGTCCTTTGTCATACTTCTTCTCCCAATAAGTAGTGCATCATACCGAGATCCTTCATCTCAAAATCAAAAGTCAAAGCTTACTTGTATCCAACAACAAGGCTTTCTGAATAAGTCACCAAAATCAGGCTCTTATCACCAACAATGTAATAATATAGGTTTGTATCAACAACACTCTTGTTGAAACCCAAAATCATCAAGAATCTGTCCATCTGATGTAGTTCCAACTCATGGATGGTAGCATGGATGGAAGTGTATTGGGATTACTAGATCAAGTGTCTGATCATAGACAACTCCCTATGTTTTTGGGAATCCTTTGGCTACATATCTCACTTTGTATTTCTCAACACTTCCATCAGTTGCATGCTTGATCTTATAGATCCACTTGTAAGTCACCACATACTTCCCTTCTAGTCCCTGAACAATATCTCATACATCATTCTTTAAGGTATACTGGTATTCTTCTATCATGGAAACTTCCATACCTGTTCACCGATTTCTTCTCCATGACGAGAAGGCTCAGAATCAATGATGTGGCTCATGGCTGGAGAGTAGCTCAAAAATATATTTTCTCTCTTGGGATGTGCCTTGAGAGGATTGTATGTTCCTCTGCCTCCTACAGAGTTTGTCGAGCCTAGGAAGGCATTTTATGCCCTACTGCAATATCTCTAGGCATATCAATTGGAGAAACTAGATTAGTTGGAACAACTGGATCAACTGGAATAATGTTTGTTTCCCTCTAAACTAATGAAGGGGGAGAAGGTATTTTCTCACTGTCAAACTCCATCTGAGATTTTATGGATCTTTGAAAGGCTATCTCTTCTTCAAGGAAAACATCTCTGCATGTCTCAATCTATCTCTGACCAGGGATGTAAATCAGATATGTCTTCGAATATTCATTGTTATCCCATAAATGTATCCTTTCTCCCTGAAGTGTCTAGCTTGGACCTCTTCTCTTTGGGTACATGAAAAATACACCAGGAACCCAAATATCCTGAAGTGTTCAATATCGAGCTTCACTCTGGTGAAGGCTTCTTCGAGAGTTATGTTCTTCAAAATCTAGTGAGGACTCCTATTCTGAACATATATTGTGTCATGCATGTTTCTTCCCACGGGATCATAGAAAGATTATGATCATGCATTATTGCATTGATTGCCTCAATGATGGTTCTTTTCTTCCTCCTTATCAAATATTTTTGACTCCCTCTAAATTCTAAAGTATAACCAACTTCCTTTGTTGTTAACCTTCCTGGAACAAGAAAACAAATGAAAGGAAACAAAACAAGAATATCTCCTAAAGGAGAATAATGAGTACATCTCTAGAATCAAAACAATTTATGGATTGTTGTCACAACTACAACACCTACTTGTAATGTATAAAACTTTTGAAATGTAGGTTAGAGGCATGATAATTACAACAATGAAACTTGGAGTCTTCACTTCCAGTGTGTTGTTCCTCTGAATGCACTGAGATCCCTCTGGATCCATGACTTTAGCAAAAGTTCCTTCCTCTTGCAATTTCCCTCATGACAATGATACAAATAATATATACATGTTTATAAATAAGGGTGTTGATACGATTTCTCCAATGGAACCTGGCTGATCTCTATCCTTTGACATCTTCATGAAGAAGGTAGCCATGGTGTCACCATAATTTGATATTCTTCACAAACCCTTGTCAACTAGGCTAGAAAACCTAACACATAGGATAGGCTAGCAATTTTAGGTTTTTTTGGGCTTATGAATGCCAACAATAAGCCTTATGAGAGTCACAGGAATACTAGTGAGGTGAAAATCTCCTTCAATGAGATATAGAAACCCTAAAACTAAAAATCTGCAGAAAAGATGTGAAAACCCTAGAAACCCTAGGGCCAAAAATCCAAAATTCTTGAAAATGAAATCTGATACTTTCTGGAGGTGCGTTGAAGGAGGCCGTACACTTATATGCACTTTTTATCCCCAACATCCAAGTATCAAGTGCTGAAAACACCTCAAAAGGGAGGGTCATACAAAATTAATGGAAACCCTAGGAGGATCGTACAAAACTACAAAATAGGAAGGACACCTAGCTTTAAATGCTTGTGCAAGGGTTCTTCAAGACCTATGCTCAGATACCATGTTGATTTTTCAATAATCTAGGCTCAAGCATGAATTTCATTCCAATTTTATCATTTTACTTGAACCATAGACATTTGAAATTTCACCATTAACAATTTGTTGCAACAACCAATATCACAAGAAGAAAACACCATGCACAAGTACACAAGAAGTTTCTTGGGAAAAAATTATCAACAAGGGAATAAAAACCATCCAATCCTTTGATATATTCTTCAGGAGAAAGATGTCCCACACCATAAACCTAGGACACAAAAGAGTGCTCACAAAACCTTAGAATACTAGCGCCTGAGAGAGGTGCACACTTTTCCCAAGAACAATTACTTATTGAAATTTCCAAACTCACACTTATGTTATGATTCCTCAATTGGGAATTTACCTTTATTTATATTAGACTGATACCATCAAAAGTAGTGTTTATTGGAACAAGAGAGACGACCTCAATAACTCACAATATAATTAATAATTACCATATTAATTTTCTTTTACATTAATTATATTTCACTTTATGTTGGGGCCGACCTGTACCCTTTACATCGCAAATAGGGATATAGGTAAGTATTACTCTTGGACAATATAGAAAGGGATATCATACACCCACTAGTGCTCATCCACTAGGGGCACATCCATCTATTCTCAGCCACATGGATATCCACATCTCTATCTCATTGCGTCTCACAGGAGAATAACACTCACTAGTGCTCAACCACTAGGATCATGTTCATTTGTGCTCAGCCACATGCATTTACAACTTAGAATATCTCTTTCTCATTGTGTCTAACAGGCGAATCACACTCACTCATGCTCAACCACTAGGATCATGTTCACATGTGCTTAGCCACATGTAGGTCCAACTCAGCAGATCTATTTCTCATTGCGTCTCACATGAGAATCATCTAGAGTATCACATAATATCAACTCTCTGCACAGAGGATACTAGTACATCATTTCATCTCCTTCTTATAGAGAATGACACACCCAACTCACGGTCTTCCCCACACAGGGGAACACAACATTCCATCTCCGTTTGAGAGAGGAACTACACACCTAGCTCATGGGATTCCTCACACCACACATGGCACACAATGTTCCATCTCTGTCTCAGAGAGGAACCACACACCCAAATCATGGGCACACCCAACTCATGGGCTTCCTCACCCCACACAGGGGCACACATTGTTCCTTCTTTGTCTTAGAGAGGAACCACACACCCAACTCATGGGATTTATCTCAGGCCGACTCACTCAGTATGTGTCCTGGAGGATGTCTCACACAGTTGTAATCATCAACAGACAATGCCAGTGATTCCATGTTGTGGGATTCAAAGGTGTATACCATTTGTCATAAGACATTGTGTATGGGAAGTATGTGGAAATCATGCTCATGGGAAGTACGTGGAAGACGTGGAAACTTGACTTGCAACAAATGACCGAAATTCCATGCCAATATCCATTGCTCACATGAAACAAAACTCTTCCGGACTCATTCTACACCGTGACTAGAGGATACTTCGATGACAGATGTCCATTCATACATTTTTTCATACTACATCTCATATCTTGTTGTGTCTTAAGGCCTAGTCTGAATCTTCCCATTGACATTCACATTGCAAAATTAGCAAAAATGTAGATCACAAAATTAACCAAATTACAGATAGAGTAAATCCAAATCAACCATGAATTGAATTAGCATGGTTACACACATTGAATATACAATAATGGATACCATTGATACTATGAATATGGAGCAACTAGTTGCATTCTTAGGTATATATTATCATTACACCCACTTTAAATTAACTAATTATTCTCAAACCTAAATTCAAGAGAACCCATCTCCATTTATTACCTCTTCAATTTCATTTTGCAGCCAAGCTCCCCAATTTTTCAGTTCAGTTTCTGACAATCTATTCTATTTTCATATTCTAGGGCCATGATCCAGTGGGAAAAATGAAGATGAGATATATGGTGGAGACATGATGCTGAGACATAGGAAAAGAGTAGTTGATATAGATGAAAATGTTTGGAGGCTTTTCCATACCACTTGATTGAGAGGATATTTCCATGGTTTCTAGTGCCCAACATTCTCAGAGCCCAATTGGTATGTAAAACATGGAATTCAATGATAAGTTTAGAATCTTTGCAAACTTATATTCAGAAGCCTGTAATTCAATAAAACAATATGAAAAATAAACTAAATCACATAGACAGGTCAAAGGCACAATGAAAACCCTAAAATATAATATGAACTGGATATATGCTTTTGACCTAATGACATTATCAATTAGGACTAATAACTCAGTAGGAAACAAGACATTTCCTTTTTTTTCTGGTGTTTCTATGCGCATCTTAGTCCACCCAAGGGGTAATATGCATGACATGAGGTTGTCCTGTGTCTATTTATCTTCTCCTTCCTTACTTGAAACCCCTATTTGTATTCTTATCTTTTCATATTTAATGTGTCACTGGTATCGAACCTATATTCCACTAGACGAGCTGTCAGTTCCTCTTCAAGCTTGCCCTGTGAGGCTCTCTGCCAAGGCATGACAATAAGAGTAAGATTTCCAAACCCATTAAAATTTCCCTACCATCCCTTACAATAAGAGAGATAGTAAAATATGAAAAATAAACTGGAGCATGCCATGGACAAGTCAAAGGCACAATGAAAACCTTAAAAATGAATCTGAACTGGATGGATTCTTTTGAACTAATAAAATTATCAATTAGCATTAATAGATTATTAGGAAACAAGTCATTATCCGTGTTGTTGGTGTTTCTTTGTGCACCTTCATCCACCCAAGGGGTAACCTGCATGTCATAGGACTATCCTATGGATATTTTTCTTCTCCTTCCTAACTTGAAACCCCGGGTTGTCCGGTGATATTATTAAGTAGAAGTTGCAGGGAGTGCGTGAATTGATTCCTCCAAGAAAACACATTATACCTTCCTTCCTGAATCAAGAAAATATGCAACATGGCGTCCATAAAGATAGAGGTCAAAAAGATATAAAACACTACAAATAGACAAGTTAATTTCTCTAAACATAAACGTGGACTTCAGAAGAAATCCCATGAGTTGTTTGTACTCTGTGATGTAGAGCTTGGAATCGTAATTGTTTCCATAACAGGAAAGCTCTTCGATTTTGCAAGCACCACTTCCAGGTTAGTGAAATTAACTAGTTTTCTCTTGTCTAGGTGGCCAACTTCTCTACCCCAATCAAGAGCAAGGAGATATTTCACTTAATTTCTTGCAACCAAAAGAATTGAGATACGCTCATTTAGTTTTCAAGGAGTAAGTTAAAAATGAATAAAAGAAAATATTTGAGGGGTAACCCTTAGGGCCATTCTTCCTTGTCCTCTTCAATATCACACAAGAAAATTTCCATAAGCTTACACAGATCGAGTTGATTATGTAAAACAAGTTACAGAGTCCCCAACATTAGAGGCTTTTGAAAGAAAACCCCCATCGAGGGCCCAGTCGAGAAGTCTTCGTAGATGGATATTGAGTTTACCGTTAATCGAAAACAGAGAAGAATAAAAGGTTGTAAGTTTTAAACCTATGAATTAAATCAATGCATATAGATTCTTAAGAAAAACAAAAATTAATCAATGGCTCATACACATAGTTCACAAAGATTTATACCGGAAACCCTTAACCGGGAGAAAACCTTTCAACGCTTCATTGTATTAAGTTCACCATTCACCATACAATATATATACAATGTTTTTAGGTATTTCGTATATACCAAAACCCTAATCCCTTAATCTGAGATTAATTTAGAAAACCGCTTAAAATAGAAAAATCCGCTAAAATAGCAGACAAAACCCACTAAAACAGAGATCGTCAGACACTGTTGTAGAATCTGACGTGCCCACACATACACATGAAAAGAATATAACACATACCCAACATTCTCCCGCTTGTTTTTTTCTTTGCATCCAGGGGTCCACAAGATTATATAGTCAACAATCCAGGGTAGCAATGTCCATTATTACACTACACCAAGAGAACTTTTCTATGCTCACAGACTTTTTCAATGAATCTGCAACATTCTTCAAAGTGTCAACCTTTTCTAGCAACACCTTCTTTTCTTCAACCATATCTCTCACAAAGTGATGTTGAACATCAATATGCTTTGTCTTCGAATGATAAGTTGGGTTCTTTGCCAAGAAGATTGCACTCTGACTATCACAATCTAATATCACTGCCTATTGTACCAAACCAATACCTAAACAAAATCTCTGTAACCATATTTCTTTCGTTCTTTCATGAGTGGCTGCCATGTATTCAACTTCTATAGTTGAGAGTGCCACTACAGCCTGTATTTTTCTCATCCAACTGATTGCTCCTCCGAATAGGTTGAACACATACCCACTTGTATATATTCTGCGATCTAGATCTCCAGCCCAGTCTACATCAACAAAGACATGTATGTCCACCACTCTATCCAAAACTGGTCTTCCTTGGTAGCACAATCCATAATTGGTAGTGCCACACAAATACCTTAATACCCTCTTTATTGTTGCCCAATGCTCCTTCCCTGATTTTGACATATAGCTGCTCAAAACTCCCACTACATGTGTAAGGTCTGGTCTAGTATAGACCATTGCATACATCAAATTGCCAACTACACTGGCATACAGAACATGGGACATGTCTTCTTCTTCTTCATGTGTCTTGGGACACTGATCTACAGATAAATTTACACCTATAGGAATAGGAAACTTGATTGGTTTACTTCCATGCATATTAAACCTCTGCAATATCTTCTCAACATATCTTCTCTGATTCAACCAAAGTTTCCTATTTGCACGATCTCTTTTAATATTCATTCCCAGAATCAAGTTAGCAAAACCAAGATCATTCATGTCAAATTTGGAGGATAGTTGCGATTTCATAACATCCATATTATTTCCTACCAACAACATGTCATCAACATACAACACTACATAAATGAAGTGATTACCAACCTGCTTGGAATATACACAGTGATCAACCCTGCTTCTCACAAATCCCAATCCAAGGATGTATGTGTCAAACTTTTTACCACATCCTAGGTGATTGCTTCAGACCATATAGTGACTTATTTAGCGTACATACCAACTCTTTCTTTCTTTCACTACAAAGCCTTCTGACTTCTTCATGTAGATTTCTTCTTCCAGATCCCCATGTAGGAATGTTGTCTTTACATCCATCTGTTCCACTTCAAGCTCAAAAGTAGCAACAATAGATAAAATAAATCTAATAGATGTTAACTTGGAAACAGGAGAAAAAATATCACCAAAGTCAATTCCCTCTACCTGGGAATAACCTTTTTCTACTAAGCGAGCTTTGTATTTCTGCACTTTACTTTCTGCATTGAAATTCTTCTTAAACAACCATTTTCTACCCACAAATTTTCTTCCAGCTGGTAACTCAACTATATCCCATGCCTCATTCTTATTGAAGCCATCCATTTCTTCAACCATGGGCTTCTTCCATAGTTTAGTATCCTATGAATTCACTACTTCCTTGCCAATTTTGGGATCATCAACAGTAATAGATAAAGCAAAATTGGAATGGAAATTAGGTGGAGTATACCTTTCTGGTTGCCTTCTTTCTCTCAGTGATCTCCTCAATATTGGGGTATGAGGTTCTTCTTCTTCTTCTTCATCATCTTATTCAGATGATTCAGATTTTGCATCATCCAACTCAAGCTCTATTTTCTCAGGTTCTTCTTTCCTTGGTAGGAATTCCTTTTTGGAAACATCTTTTACGTCTCTAAAAACAACATCCCAATTGTAAAAAATCTTATTAGTTCATGGGTTCCAAAGCTTATAACCTTTCACACCATCTTTATAGCCAATAAAGATACACTTTTCAGCTTTATTATCCATCTTACTCTTATTTTCCTTTGGAACATGTAAATAATCATCACAACCAAACACTCTAAGATGTTCAAGAGAGGGTTTCTTTCCAATCCATACCTTGTGTGGAGTTTTATCATCTAATGTTGATAAGGGTGATTGATTGAATAGGTAAAATGCTCTACCCACTGCCTCTGCCCAAAATTCTTGTCCTAACTCAACACCGTTGAGCATGCTCCTTGGTTTTTCCATCAGTTTCATGTTCATCCTTTCTGTAAATCCATTCTATTGAGGTGTGTATGGAGTAGTCTTTTGTCTTGCTATACCACACTTCTTACATAATTCTTCGAATTCATTTCCGCGTAATTCTCCACCATTATTTGTTCTCAATACCTTTATTTTCTTCTTTGTCTGATTTTCTACCAAAGCCTGAAACTCTTTAAATATATCAAATACCTTAGATTTATTTCTAAGAAAATAAATCCATGTGTTCCTTGAGAAATCATCTATGAATGAAACATAATACACATAATTACCTAGTGATGGAATAGGCATAGGTCCAAACACATCACTGTGTATCAACTCTAAGATCCCCTTTTCTCTTGTAGCACCAGATGGGAATCTTACTCGATTACATTTACCATAAATGAAATGCACACAAAAGTCAAAATCCAAAGTGAAATTAGACATAACTTCAACCATACCTTTACCGTGTAGTGTTCGAAGGCCCTTTTCTCCAATATGTCCTAGTCTTTGATGCCACAACATGGTCTTGTTTCCAGGGACAATATTGGTCTTGTCTTCTTTATTTATCTTCTCAGGGAAAACATAACTATTACACCCATTAGTATAAGTGCTTCCCAACAACTTGTACAGAGTTCCACACTAAAATCCCCTCATCAACACCATTGCTCCTCATACCATCTTGCAAGTGTCCTTTCCAAATACAATATCCACTCCTAGATCATCCAACTTGCTTACAGATATTAGGCTCCTGGCTAGGTTTGGAATGTGTAGATCCCCAGGGAGAGTTCTAATCCTTCCATCTTTTAGAAGCAACTTAACCCTTCCACGTCCCATGATTTTGGCTGTCGAGTCATCTCCTAGGAACAAATCACCATCATTGTATTTTTCATATTCAAAGAACCACTCCCTTTGAGGAGTCATATGGTATGACGCACCTAATTCAATCAAACATACATCATGGTATGTATGTGTACCTATAGATGCTAGGTAAACATCATCTCCTTCTTCAATGGAGGTTTTCGCCTCTATGGAAGAGGTACTATCAGATTGCTTTGGTTTATAAACCTTCTTAGACTTGCAATATTTCTTATAATGCCCTGTTTTACCACACTTCCAACATTTCCTCAAAGATTTTCCTGGAGACTTAGATCTACGACTAGATTTAGATCTCCCCCCTGAAGACTTAATAAGATTCCTATATTGGGTACGAACTCTTAAAAATAAATCATATGTGCTATGACCATCCATGATTTTCAGCCTCATCTCTTCATATAACAAGGATGCAACTACATCCTCATACTTCAATGTAGATTGAGTGGTACTACCAATTGCTACAACCAAATTATCCTAAGATTCTGGAAAATAACATAACAATGTAATACACTTATCTTCTTCTACAATTGTAATATTAACATAGACAAGTTGACTTTCCAAAGTATTAAAGTCATGTAGATGTTCTGCCATGGAATCTCCATCTTCCATCCTAATATGATACAACTTATTTCGAAGAAACAACTTTTTTACTAGGGACTTTGATTAATACAAATTCCCCAAATTATCCCATAGTTCCTTGGCTATAGATTCTCCTGAGACATTCAACAACACCGAATCTTCCAGGAAAATTCGAATAGTACTCCTTGCTCTTCTATCCAACTTCTCCCAATCTTCCTTTGACATACCAGTAGGTGTTGTACTACTAGTTTGTCTACTATTAGGATGTGTACCAGTTGACTGTGTGCTATTAGGTTGTGTACCAGTAGGTTGTGTACCAGGATCCACAATGATCCATTTTTCTTTGTCTACAAGAAGGTCCTCCATCTTGAGCTTCCATAGCTCAAAGTTTTTACCGTTGAACTTCTCTATCTCGATTCTATAAGAGCTCACCATTCCTCTTTCTACACTTGAATCACCACTTCAAAATCTCCCACTAAACCTAGGTTTATCATAGACCCAAGATAAACTCGATCTAGCAAGACCAAGCCAAACCCTCAACAAAAAAGGCATCCCTCCAAAGCCAAAAAAAAGCTCTGATACCACATGTAAGTTTTAAACCTGTGAATTAAAGCAATGAATATATATTCTTAATAAAAACATAAATTAATCAATGGATCATACACATAGTACACAGAGATTTATACCAGAAACCCTTAACCAGGAGAAAACCTTTCAATGCTTCATTGTATTAATTTCACCATTCACCATACAATATATATACAATGTTTTTAGGTATTCTGTAGATACCAAAACCCTAATCCCTTAATCCAGGATTAATTTAGAAAACTTCTAAAAATAGAAAAATCTGTTAAAATAGCAGACAAAACCCACTAAAATAGGGATCGCCAGATGCATTTGTCAAATATGACGCACCCACACACACACATGCAATAAATATAACACATACCCAACAAAGGCCTCCCATGAGGGCTAGGCAGGCCTCACCATCTATTTCTCCTGGGTTTTAGGAAATGGCATCTTATAGATGCAAAACTGAATTGAAACAAACTCAATAGAAAAACACTCAGAATTTTGGCATCGATAGGCATGAAAAACCTCGTACAATGAATGGTACTACCTATAAATTGACTTGAAACAATCTAAATAGAGAAATACTCAGAATTTTAGCATTGCTAGGCATGAAAAAAATCCTACAATGAATGTTACTATGGTATGAATATATATTTTATGCATTTTAACACATGGTAATAAGTAAATACAAAATCCTTAAGATGATTCTTTCAATATATAGTTATAATTGAACCTTAATTTTTTTTGCAGATTAACGAAGATGATGGAACTGTAGATTAAATAAGATGATGGAACTGTAGATTAACGAATATTATGGAACCACATACCATGTAACTACATAAGCTAGAGGAAGCGTTGGTGGAGAAGTTTCTTCCTTGATAGGTAACAAGAAGGGATGCATGAACAAGTGCTCAAACAAGCTATTAATATGGAACTAGTCCATTCATCTGTTATAGAACTACAGTGGGAGGAACAAGCTATCCTAGAGTGGGAAGAACAAGTTATCACTCTGGAATTTGTTCATTGCTATCAATATGGAATTGGTCATTCCATTCACCAGTTATAGAACCGATGTTGGTCACAAATCTTGCATGGGTTTTGGCCTCCCTAGATTGACATGAATCTTGCATGGGAGTTGTGGAGACACATAACAAATTGATATATAATGGTGATCACATAAACATGGGATTAGTGCAGACAAAAAATTAATGTTAATGAATTAATGATAGAATCAAGTCTAGCATTAATCTACCCCATCTTAATGTTGAGAAAATATGTTATCCTTTTCCTAAGTTTCAAGCAGGCTTGCCTCGATACGAGGCCCATATTAATGATGAGAAAATATGTTATCCTTTTCATAATTTTCAAGTAGACTTGCCTCGATACGAGGCCAACTGAGACCTCAAATCGTTGGATTGGTTAAAAGAAAATGGTGTAATTATTTTATAACTTGAGGAAATGTGTTCAATGCCATTTAAATGTAAAAATTTCATTATACACTTTGGTTTCCATGTGAAACTATCTCAAAAAAGGAAAACCAATTACTAATAGTCCCTAGCCCAAAGGGAAAGGACTAATAAAGATGGATTGAGGAACCTAGATGGTATAGTAGGAAGAGAAAACACATACTTATTTGCATGAATCGTAGATATAAATTTGTTTACTTTTATTTAGTTTTTTGTATAAGTTTGATAACTATAACTAGGAAGGGAAAACACATACTTATTTGCATGACTCGTAGATATAAATTTGTTTAGTTTTATTCAATTTTTTTTATAAGTTTGAGAACTATAACCAATAGAATAATATGTGAGAAAATTTTCTTATTCATGGGTTTATTTGAGAAGATGATATATAAGTTTGTTATATTTTAACTACAATACATCGAGTACAATAAGGTGTAGAGGCATGTGACTTTCAAAAGGTATATATAAAGTTGAAAGAGATTTTCTTTAAATTCAATTAGCATTTAATACATTCTAAAATAAAATAAAATAAAATAAATTATATATATATACCCAATCATGTAAATTAAATTGATCGTATTTTTTTATCATTACTTGTTATGCACTATATTGTACTTCAATGTAATATTCAATCATAGGTTACACCACTTTATGGGTACATGATCACTAAGTCTACACTCCAACACATTTCCAATGAGTTATTACCAACTAGATGAGTTTTCCATTTGCATTCTAATGCATAGATTCTCATTTAAGTCACATTGAACCACATGGTTTTATGATAGTCTAATTTCATTAGGGAAGTTAATGGCGGATTTGAAAAATAAACCAAAAATCCAAAAAATCCACCAAACTACAATAAGGGAATTCATTCACTAGAACAACAATGCATGTAAAATTCCCAAGAATCAATCTCGACTTGATTTAAACAATCATTATTCACCACCCACCTAGTTCCATAGTCTTATCTTCTTATCTATTTTTAATAGATATGTATGGATTATGATACGATCACTCATGAACATATCAAAACATATCAAATTCAAAATAAGAACACCATATGGTCACTCCAAATCTTACTAAAGACTAGAACACAATATTCATCACATCACACTAGGATCACCATATCTTCATCAAATCCATTAACTTCATTTGGAACTTATTTTTCTTTTCTCAAAAACCTTGTTCAAGAATCAAATAGCGTTGATATGATGTTAGATAATAAAAATACAACATATGTAGATAAATGAGAGTCCAAAAGTAGTGGTGAGTATATGATCATAGCTCCAAATATATATGATGATATTTAACAAGGAGGATCAAGAATATACTGTGGATGGATGGGAGGATGAAACAATTCGAAGAAGAAAGGATTTTCTGGTTGGACGTATGAAATTGGCTAAACATTTTCTCCGAACAAATATAGAACCAAAATGGATGGTCTTATGCCTATTA
>ML804614.1:279780-339954 GCA_009831015.1 Picea engelmannii | reverse complement strand
TATTTAGAAAAAATTGTGGCATCTTAAGCTATTTAAAATGAAGTTAGAAGTAAATTAATTCAGGGATAGATTTAATGGGTAAATTTTATGCATAGAAGTTTTGAAATATTGTAATTTTTATTCAATGATAATTGTAAAAATCAATGTTTTGAGTGGATAATTCACTCATCTTAAGGGAAAAATGAAGTTGATATCAACTTCATTTATCCCTGAAAATGAGTTGAGTGTCCACTCTAAAAGGTTATTTATACAATATTTATTTAACTGGTACAGTGAGCTGAATTCTTTCCGGAAGCAGCTCTATGAAGTAGAGAAAAGGACTTTCAACTATAGTATGAATATTAGAATTGCTGCTTGAGCGCATAGCATTAGATGGATAACAAGCATGTAATTGTGACTGTAAACATATTTTATAGGTTGATGAGCCAAGTGACTATGTATACAACCTGAGTGGGCCTAATGGTTAAGAACATGTGTTTCCTCCTAAGAGGTCACAAGCTCAAATCCAGAGGGGGTAGGGTATGTATACGAACGGAGGACTTACCACCTTTTTCCCCATTCACGAGCACATGCACAAGGGGGCTGAGCATTCTGTAATGGTCGTTCTAGCATTTTAGTCCATTCTTGTCGATTCTTCCCATGCAGTCACACAGAGGGTGATTACTTCCATCGCCGACCTCTGTATCTTGCAGGCACCTCTGAAACTTGCATGCCTCTCTGGAGTCTTACCCCGTGTTTTCTTATCGTTGGGAGAAACGCGTGTTCCTCCTGGGTGGCACAGTGCACCTATGCCTACCTGAACCTCTGTTGTACTTTCATGTTATGAGCAACGCCTATTCCAAACACGAAGGTTGTTGTTTCTACCTGAACCTGTGCATTGGTTGAACGTTGTAGTTGTTTATACCTGAGTTATGTTGTTGTCTTCATCTATGTTGATGTCACCCTTATTGGTTTGGCTTAGGAGTGTGGATTGAAGAAGCAGGTTGTCAGGCCTGTGAGCAACTCTCTTTAGGTGAGAGAGTTTGTTGGGAATGAAGAAGCAGGTTGTGAGGCCTGTGAGCAATTCTCTCCAGGTGAGAGAGCTTGCTAGGAAAGTGTTTTCTCCTAGAGGGAGCCCAACAACAATTGTGGTGCTCTGAGAATTCTTGTATAGCCTGTTGTTGAAGCCCTGGAAGGGAAGTGAGGAAGTCGAGGGACTGTTGAGCACAGAAGGGGCACACTTCCTTGAGTGGTACATACATGTGGGGAATGAGAGGTTATAGGCTATGTGCATGAGTTGGCTACTTGGAGGAAATCCTTCCCACTAACTGTGCAACTTCCTGTTGTCCCTGCCTAGCCTAGGAATCCCTTACTCGGGTGAAGTTTACTCCCAGCTTGGGGGTGACCCACTGCTGAGAGTGATGAGCAATACAGTCTATGGCCGGGAGGTTCGTGGAAGGTCTCCACACAGTTGGTGGTCTGGTGGTCTCCTAATGAAAAGATAAGTACTAATTATGTTCATTTACATGTAGTGTATATGTACATGTCTCATATTTAAGAGTATTGCTTGTATATATTGTGTGTTCAGCATGAATGCCAGGTATGTTGCAATGTATGATATTTCCGAAAGATTTTTAGTGTGACATTGTCTAAGAGGTCTATGGCTCGACATGTTACATTTTGGCCTCAAAAATTTGGTCAGAGGATGTTATGGTGTAACATGCCCTGGTGTGGGTGGGGTGTGGGTGGCCTCGGGTGTTACAAAAGACTCAAAACTTGTTATACAGTGTTTATATTTATCCAAGTTCTTACTCAAAACTTATTAGATAATATTTATCCAAAAAATTCACCAATCTTACAAAGATTAAACTGTTTATACTTTCATTTTATGATAATTTTAATTATAGAATTTTGTTTTAAAAAGTTTGTCATTTTAAAACAATTTGAGTAGTTAAAATAATATATATATTCATTAAAATTGATCTTATCTATTTATTAATTTATTTTATCCATATTAATCATGTTTTTATCAACTTTTTGACTTGATAAATACTCAAAGTTTGATAAACAATATTCGAATGTTCCATTTTTAACCTGCTGTTATAATTTAACCCGAACATCAGAGGCATAATTTCGATTGTTCTATACTAATTTACGGAATTTTTAAATTTTTGGATAAGAGAAGACTAAAACCCTAAAATAAAGTTTCAACATACATTTGATTTATCTAACCCGAACATAAGAGGCATAATTTCGATTGTTCTATACTAATTTATGGAATTTTTAAAAATTTCGATAAGGGAAGAATAAAACCCTAAAATAATTTTTATCTAGTGGAGCGTTTTGAACCCTTCAGATGTATATTAAAACATCCTACTATATAAACTTAAACTTGTAATTTGCATACCTTGGATGAATTAGTTGAACATAGGGGCGAATAGATGCTATACGGATTGATATTTCCCATCTCAACATCCATTTGATTTATCCAACCATAGCACAAGTTCAAATCTACATTTGATGCGGTACAGTTGCCCATTAGACCCTCATAAATTTGATCCGATATCAACGCATGTGTCCACGGGTACGTAAATTGTCCAATAGTATCTGTATCAGTATTCATTATGCCGTTCCCCACCTGCATAAATTCAATGAGCATGCCTGAAATGGATTGTCTACTGTAGTTTCAGAAACTCTGCATTTGGCACGATGGATTTCAGGAAAAACTCTGAATTTGGAACGATGGACTTCAGCAGAGTTGGGCAAATTTTATTTTCATTGTTCTTATGATTATGATAGATGCCTCGGTATGTCCCGGAGAATCAATAAATTGGCCACACTATTTTTGTATTGTAAAAGCTTGAGCAGAAAATTATTTTTTCCTTTTTCTCGTATACATTCGGTGTCTGAAACTAATGAAATTGATTTTATTTTGGATCAAAAAGATTTTTGTTGAACTCACCATTATTCCTTTGAAATTAATGAAGGACGCCTGCGACAACCTTTGGTGGTGCAAAATTGTTGCAGCCAACTCTGGAATGTAATTTCCTACAATCATGCTTCGATAGCCATCGTTAACCCTCATAGAAATATCAATATTTCTCTATAGAATGAACCGGTCTTGAATTTATTCAGAGTATCACAATTTCCAGGCTTTCAGGACAACTATGAAGTTGTTACGTGACATTTTGAAATAAATAAAATTAAAACCCTAAATATAAGGTTTTTGTTTGAATTTTTCCATAGGATTCTGTTCATCTTACATAGCCTCCGGTAAACAATAAATAAAAGAACATTGTATTATATTCTATAATTCAAATACTAAAACTACTAGGCCATACAAGAGCTATTACCAGCATAACTTTCGCCTGCTATGTAGAAATCTCGAAATTTATAGTCTGGAAACCTGTTGAACCATTTCACCAGGAATGCGTACGAGTCTATAGCTGGAAAAAGAAATAAGCAAAGGTGATATGTTTATTCCTCACATATATTTCTCCAAAACTAAACTAAACGCTTCACAAGTTACCTGTTCGTTTATCGCCACTCTCTGAATAATCAGAGCTCGTGTTTGAATAAGAGAATCCAACGCCAGCAGGGGACTCCAAAAACAATATATTGGCCACTGTAGAAAGAACGCACGGTAATAATTTAGATGTAAAATCATAATCTGGAATGAATTTTCAGCACAATTCGAAATACAGGATGAAAGATGTACAGTCATATCATCTACTTCTCTGATCGAAACATGTTAAACCGACGACACATATATAAAACTAGGGTATGGAGATAGGAATGCCTCTATATGTTGTGAATATACGTGCTAATGTTTATAAACACTTAGTAGGGGATATATATATATATATATATATATATATATATATATATATATATATAAACAGTTATGACCAAATGAACAAAACAAACGTCAAACTCTGTTCAATACACCCGAGTACAAAGCGCCTTTCTAGGTTTTCTCTTTCTTTTTCTAATTCTTCCTATCAAATTTATAAAAACAAAAATTATTCTCTTATCAAAGTATTCTATATAAGAAACACCACCAAATAGTTCAATACTAGCCTTGGTTCCATCCGTAGCTATTGAAGCGAACCGTTTTTCCATCTGGGTTTACGCGAAAGGGTCCTAGTTCTAGCATTGCTCCATATCCAAGTGACGAACATCCAGGCCCTGCGCACATATTATATGTCTGTGAGGACGGCGAAAACTAGGAAATAGAAACAGGAGAGAAAACCAAATATTAAAATGAATTTACCGCCATTAAGCCAGAGAACAAGCGGTTGCTTTGAGGGATCTCGAACGGCCTCCGTGAAATAATAGAAAAGCGCTCTGCCTGCCTGGACATCAACAGTTACATATCCGGCGTATTGTTTAAATTTGATGCCCGTTGGCTGTCCGGGGAGGCCATCTGGGAGATAATCGGCTTCTTGCATGTGACCCTCATTTGACTCCGCCAAATATTCCGAATCATTCCTAAAACTGATCAGGGCGTTATCAAATCCCCATATTGTATCTTGTACACTATGGCTCCTATATATTCTACCATTGCGCCACAAACGCAATGAGTCTCCTTGAGTAGTGCGCTGATGAGAGGGAGAAATTGCTGTACCCAAAAGAAGGAACAAAATAAAGAAATCAGCCGCCATTATTCTCGCCATCTTTGGCAAAACAACTATAGAAACGACTGCAGAACTTACAAATACAACATCTACTGCACTGGGGTGCATTAGTTATAGTTGCTTGTTGTGCAGGATTAACAGGGTGCCGGCTAAAGTCCAAGAGAGAATAACAAGCAAGTTTGACCTTTATGATTAGTGCATTATTTATAGTTGCAGGTTGTGCAGGATTAACAGGGTGGCTGCCTGCTAAAGTCCGAGAGAGAATAACAAGCAAGTTTGACCTCTCCAATTAGTGCATTATTTATAGTTGGAGGTTGTGCAGGCTTAATAGGGTGCTGGCTAAAGTCCAAGAGAGAATACATTATTTATAGTTGGAGGTTGTGCAGGCTTAATAGGGTGCTGGCTAAAGTCCAAGAGAGAATACATTATTTAGAGTTGCAGGTTGTGCAGGATTAACAGGGTGCAGGCTAAAGTCCAAGAGAGAATAACAAGCAAGTTTGACCTTTCCAATTAGTGCATTATTTATAGTTGGAGGTTGTTCAGGCTTAACAGGGTGCTGGCTACAGTCCAAGAGAGAATACCAATCAAGTTTGACCTTTCCAATTGATTTCTGTTTACCGCATCAAATAAACCTAACACAATTCAGTCAAACAAAATTTTAAAAAATAAATAAACTTAATAAGATGCTTTTCTTTATAAAACTTATTTAAATTATTTATATTTATATTGATTTTAAAAACTTCCATATCAAAGTGGTGGGTTAAATTTCTCAATCAATTGATTTCTAAATAATTGTTGAAAGACAATATGGCAGTTCCATGCAACCAATTAAAAATAATATTTTTAGTTTATTATTGAAAGAGGTGGAGCTGGATGGCATTAACAATAATTTTTTATATAACTATTGAGAAAGATTAATATGACAAGCTTGATATAACTAAAATAAATCATATAAGTTATATATCTAATTAATAATGAATGAGGTTGATATGGCAAGATTCATACCATTAAAATGAATTACATTGAAAATAAAATTTGTAATTAATTATTGAAAGAGAAGGTTTAGGCGAGTTTCAAATAACTAAAATAATTCATTCTTTCTCACAAAGATTTTTTTTTATATTTTGTATTTTAAATTGAAATTAAAATATACATTAAACTATATTCTTTATACACAAACACTTTTATGACTACATAAATACCATATTATTATGTTTTGTTAGCACTCTGTAAATCTATTCAGCTAATAAACAATCGACGAAGGTAACTTTTTCAATCAACTTTGAGACTTGAAACTAGCCTTTTGGATCTGGAGAGGGTTCTCTCGGAAATGACGTTATCTCCACGCAGGATATGACTTTGAAAACAATGGCTAGATTTAACACCTATGATATGATGGGTTCTAGTTATATTGGCGCAGGAAAGTAAGACTTGGGCTATGAGGTCGATTTGAGGAAGAGACGGGACAAACGACTCAGTGACTGAACTCGAGAGGATAGACCTAGACGAGCAACAACCTTTAGTGTAAAATCGTAGTGTGGGGGGGGAGAAATTACAGGAAGTAACTCAAGAGCGCCATTGTGGATGAATTTGGAGTTAGCTTTAGGGGAAGACGTTTTGTCTAAGTGGCACGAACAAGGGGCGTTGTACATCGAATCTGCAGGTTCGATAATTCGGTCCGAAATAGATAGAAAGAGATATGAAATAAAGATAACAGGAAAGCACATACGCAAAGAAAGAAGCACAATACATCAAACTGTTACAACTAGAATCTTATCGTCAAGCTATAGGACCTTTGCATTAAATTCTGATCAAAACTCAGATTACATACAATAGTTGTTGTTTACCACATTTTCCAACCAACCTTGTTTACATAAAAATGATCCCCATATAACGAAAAATCATTCCACCCTTGGCTGCTAGGGTCAAAATACTTCCTCCTGGAATCATGGATCTGTTTTCTTTGAAAGAGAACAATAAATTCAACGGATTGACTAAAAATAGAAAACCTGACTTTGCCAAATCATAATTGTAACCAAAATATTCTTTACAATCATTTGATCATGATCAAAATAGGACCATATGGTAGTGATGAGCCATCATGTGCACTGTTGGACACTCTATCACCCTTTCACATCAAGTCTAGTACACAACAGTAAGCTACAACAAAAAATGCAGCGGATTGCGCAAGAAACTAGCAAAATAGGTGTTAAATATGACATCGTATCTCACTGATAAAAACATAATTTTAGAAACTAAGAGAGGATTTTGTAGTTAAGATTATTATAAATACAAGCCTCTCTCGGTTTCTTTAAATTCATTTCCAGCTATCTGGAATACATGTCGCAAAAACATGTCTCACACAGGAAATCATGAAAGCTGAAAAATAGGGCTCAAAGATTCCTTTGAATATCCCAATCTGTGACACATTTTGAAAATATGAGAGAGGTTTTTATTATTTGGTTTGTCCTCGACAAAAGAATCTTGGGGATTTTTAAAATTCATCTCTCGTTCGTCATAAATTGATCTTGAAGTTGACCATTAAACCAGTCATTTTCGTAGTGCGACCTGTAACCTATGCGCAGGAAAATCGAATGTGCGACAAGATCCTTTGCATGACAGAATCCACTATGTGACAACATCCTATTCGTGAAAGCATCCACTGCATGACGAAAATCCACTGCGTGACAAAATCTCATGCACAACAGAATCCACTGTGCAACGAAAATCCACTGCGCAACAGAATCCTTTGCACAGTGAAGTGATCTGTGCAACACGTAGAAAATTTTGTAGCGCGCAGTTGCACATGAAAATGGAAGAAATAAATAATAAGATTCATTTTGAAACTGACCCTTGGAGATGTTAGATGTTGCTAGTCATAAAACCAATATGGGTGCTAACATGCATGAATTTGCAAATTGTTGACAAACCTATAACCTTAGCTATGAAAAACATGGTGCTAACAGCTAGCTCCAATGAGGATGTTATCCTCCCTGTGAGGTAGCAAAGAACAGTAGACCAGGTGCCTACCCATTAGGCTTCTTCCAAACTCAACTTTCCAACTGTAACTTGTAACCTACATCTGCTGAAAACCCAAAACTGTATATGCTCCAAACTGAAACCTAAAACTAAGATGAAAATGAAAACTGGAGATTGCTAAAAGAAATGCTCGTAGTACCGAGATTATTCGCACTCCTACCTACCCTAACTGCTGAAAAATATGTCAATGAAGTGAAATCAAAATGCCAATGAAACCATGCAAGCACTTTGTCCACTTTTTGGTTTCTTTTCACATGCTTTCTCCAAAGTCTGTTTACTGATAAGTCATTCAAAAATTTATCTATAAATTCAAATCTCAAAAAATTAAAAATATTGGGACAGTTTGTCACCTCCACCAAAACTGCAAATGGATCCTCTAAAACATGCACAAAAAAACAACCATGTTTCACTCCTTCCATGACATTCTCATTTTTATGTGATTTAACCTATTGATTGCCACCAAGAGGATGAAAAATCTATTGAGACTGCTGGAAATAACAATCTTCTGAATCAAAAGACAGTGCTGGCTAAAATGAAACCCTTGGTGGAAAGAAATCCATATCTACATCAACGTTGATTGACCATCATCTTTATTTCCAAGCTGGTTGTTGAGCACAGGCTGTAAATCTGAACTGAAATAACTTTCCATGTAATCAAGAACAAAGTCATTAAAAGTATGACAAGGTTGTTGGTCTTGTTCACTGATAACAATTTTTTCATGTAAAACAATGTCATTGTGAATGCAATCAGACTTCCCTTATTCCTCTGTTATCTCATGATTTACTTCCAACAATTCGAAGGAAGAAAAACATAATGGAAGACAATTTTCATTTGCAAGGCCACTGCTTTCTTCATATTCAATATCATGCCTGTAGGATTTTTGATTTGAAACATTATAAACATTTTGCTTCAACAATTCGAAAGATACAAAAAAAAATGGCAAATTTATTTCATCTAATTCAAAACTTTCTTCATTTTCTGCATTGTTGTCATATGCACATTTTTCAATTTCTTTGGATTTCTTAACACACTCATTTTCAAATTCATCTTCAGCCAATGGCTATAATTTTGAAATGATAAAACCTTCCATATAACAAGAAACAAGGTCATTAAACACGTGAGAATATTGATGCAATTTCTTGTCAATTGTTTCCCATGAATCAGTGTAATTTTGCATCAACACACATTCCTCTACCTCAGTGATGATCTTTAAATTTTCTTTCAACAATTTAAACGAAGAAAAGCATAAAGGTTAATAATTTCCTTCAGTTGATTCAGTACTTTCTTCATATTCTTCTTTGTAACTGTGATATTTAGGTTGATTGCTCTCATTACACTGTTGAAAATTAACATTTTCTAGATAGAGAACATGTAGCTAGTTTTTCTAGGAAGTCAACATCACAATGATCATCATATTCATCATATAAATACAAATCATCAACATCTACAATGTCATCTAATAAGAAAAATCTTGGGACATCAACCTGCTCTTCAACAAGCTGGTTTGCGAATTCATTTTCTTGACTGTCTATAAATGAATACATGAAACAATCAGTTTCTTGCTCATGATGACAAATATAGGGATGTAAATTAGCTTCTTGTTTATGCACAATCTCATGTTCTTCATATTTCAACTTCTCATCCAAAATCTGATTTTGTAGCTCCTTACATGCTTGAATATTATCTTCCACTTCCTGAGAATTATTAAATATATGCTACAGAGACATAGAATTACTCTCCATTAGAAGAAAAGATAATTATAATTGAAAGGTTCTTACATAATGGAGCATGACAACGACTTCAGGAGGTTGCACTTCTTTAGGCAATTTATAATAAAGACTAGAAAAACTCCTACTGAAATTTGAGATGGTTTCATCCTTCATTCTTCTCATGGAATAAAACTCTGAAAGGAGTAGATCCCGTGACTTTCTCTCTCCCCAAAATCTACAAAAAGCTTCCCTCAGTTCATCCCATGAGATAATCAACTGAGGCTACAAATGTATAAACCATGCTTTGGAATCTCCTTGTAAGTACTAGGAAAAGGCCCTAATAGACACATCATCATGTTCGATCTCAAAAAGTTCTATAAAATGCTCAAAGACCTGAATATCTTTTTCAACTGACTTTCCATCAAGTTGTGCATTGAACCGAGGAAGGTACTTGTAATGTTTCAGAGGAAAGTCATGAAGGATGAAAGGAAGTTTAAGATGACTGCATCTTTCTTGAATCTTGAATGGTGTAGGGTTAAAAACATAAGGTAAAATATCAGCTTTGGTTTCATTTCCCTCACAAGAATGATCATGAACATCATATGGCTCAGAGGAAGGAGCTTCGTGAATATTTCTTATACAAGAAGAAGGAGGTATACATACAGTTTTCCATTTAGGATATACAAGGGTAGATCTCTGGGCTTCATTTGAACACATAAAGTGAAGAAATATTCTTTTGAAAAACTCAGGAAAGGACAAGAAGATATTGATAAAACAGAAACGTACTTCTTGAACTAAACTTAAGCTTGAGTACCTTATTTTTCCATACTGCTCTTCCATATCTCTGTCAATAGGTCTCATTCTCCAATGGAGTCTTTGAATCACATTCAAAGATTGATTGGGGTCTCCATGAAAACCTTAGCTATGAATTCTTCTGCTAGTGGAATCACCTTCAAACTGATTTTCTGATGTGTAAAGTCGTGAGAGAAGAAATACAACCAATATGTTCCTAAGTGTCTGCTTCTCTCAGACCTTAGAGCCGAAACAATGTCTTTCTTCCCAGGGAAAGTTTCATTCAATTCTATCCCCAGAAACGACGTCAGAATGTTATCACTTCATAAATCTGTTTGGTTGATAAAAAAACAATGAAGGTAACGTTTTCAACAAAATTTGAGACCCAAAACTAGCCTTTTGGATCTGGAGAGGGTTCTCTCATAAATGGTGCGGTCTGCACGCAGGATATGACTTTGAAAAAAATGGCTAGATCTAACACCTATGATATGATGGGCTCTAGTTATATTGCCGCAGGAAAGTAAGACTTGGGCTATGGGGTCGGTCTGAGAAAGAGACGGGACAAATGACTCAGTGACTGAAGTCGAGAGGATAAGGCTAGGCAAGCAACAACCTTTAGTGTAAAATCGTAGTGTGTGGCAAGATAAATTACAGGAAGTAACTCAGGAGCGTTGTTGTGGACGAATTCACATTTATCTTTAGAGGAAAACATTTTGTCTAAGTGACGTGAACAAGGGGCATTGTACAACGAATCCACAGGTCCGATAATTCGTTCCGAAATAGACAGAAAGAGATATGAAATAAATATAACAGGAAATCACATACACAAATAAATAATCACAATACATCTAGTTGTTACAACTAGAATCTTATCATCAAGCTATGGGACCATTGCATTAAATTCTGGTCAAAACTCAGATTACATACAATAGTTGTTGTCTACCACATTTTCCAACCAACCCTATTTACATGAAAATGATCCCCATATATAGAAAAATCATGTCACCGTTGGTTTCTAAGGTCGAAATACTTCCTCCTGGAATCATGGATCTGTTTTCTTTGAAAGAGAACAATAACTTCAATGGATTCACTAAAAATAGAAAACCCAACTTTGCCAAATCATAATCGTAACTGAAATATTCTTTACAATCATTTGATCATGATCAAAATTGGACCATATGGTAGCGATGAGCCATCATGTGCATTGTTGGACACTATGTCACCCTTTCACAACAAGTCTACTACGCAACAGTAACCTACAACAAAAAATGAAGTGGATTGCGCAGCAAACTGGAAAAATAAGCGTTAAATATGACATCGTATCTCACTCATAAAAACCTACTTTTAGAAAATGAGAGTGGTTTTTGTATTTAAGATCATTATAAATAAAAACCTATATGTAATATGTGTCGCAAAAACATGTCTCGGACAAGAAATCATGAAAGATGAAAAATAGGGCTCAAAGATTCCTTTGAATATCCTGATCCGTGGCATATTTTGAAAATCAGAGAGAGTTTTTTATTATTTGGTTTTTCCTAGACAAAAAACTCTCAGGGATTTTCAAAATTCCTCTCCCATTGGTCAAAAACTGATCTTGAAGTTTACCACTAAACCAGTCAATTTCACAGTGCGACCTGTAGCCTGTGCGCAGGAAGATACATTGTGTGACGACATCCTCTACGCGACAAAATCCACTTTGTAAAAACATCCTATGTGCGACAGAATCCACTGCGCGACGAAAATCCACTGTAGGACATAATCCACTGTGCGACAAAAATCCACTGTGCGACGAAATCCATTGTGCAACGGAATCCTTTGCGTGGTGAAGTGCTCTGCGCAACGCATAGAAAATTTTGCAGTGCACAGTTGCACATGGAGATGGAACAAATAAATGATAAGGTTCCTTTTGAAACTGACCCTTGGAGGTGTTAGATGCTTCCTATCATAAAAACAATATGGGTGCTAACATGCATGACTTTGCAAATTGTTGACAAACCTATAACCTTAGCTATGAAAAACATGGTTCTAATAGGTTCCACAAGGATACCTTGGCAATCTACTATATAAAATTAGGATTTAATGACTATATATTATCACTACATCAAATTAAAAGAAGGTCTAAGGAAATGACATAAAAAAACATGTTTTACCTCATGCACCATGTTCTAATTGGCATTAGACAATTAGACACAAATTTTCAAGTCTTGACAACTTATTTGCCAATCCATTAAGAGTTTGGTCTCTCCAAAAACATGTAGATGCTTTAACCCTTTTTATATTGATTTTTTCAACATTAGACATAAGCATAAAATTTAGTTTGATTGTCGGTCCCTTGTCCAACAACATATTTCATTCCATTAAGAGTTTGGATTCTCCAAAAACATGTAGATGCTTTAACCCTCTTTATATTGATTTTTTCAGCATTAGACATGAGCATAAAATTCAATTTGATTGTTGGTCCCTATATTTCATTAAAAATTAAAGAGAAAAATGAAATAAAAGAATAACTCCTACTCCACATACACTTGGGTTTCTTTTGTAGGCTCCATTGAAGGAACCCCAAGTCTTTCCTTAATCTATTCATGTCTCTTTTAAAATTTTGGGTTATCTCTCCTTAGGAGGTCTCCGGCTATTAGGATACGACCCAAAGCTCTCTTAGTTGGTCATTCATCGGAATGATATATTTTCCATGTAATAAAGGTCGACATTAGTTAATAAGGCCTATTAAATAAATGTGAACACGTCAATGTAAGAGGACCTAATAGAAGTTTCCACTTCTAGTAAAACGTCCCTCTAGAATGTTCTTTAGAAGATAGAATTAGTATAAACATGAATAGGAGGTATGAGAAAACTTGTCTTGAGTATTATTGTAAGAGAGATCTATTCATTTTGGAGGTTTCCCCCTCGAAGAGACAAGTGAACAAAACTTTCTTGGTGCTATCAATATTATATTTCTTCTCTCTTTTAAATGTCCCAGTTATTCTTGGGGTATATTTTCTTGTTGTGTTATATGTTTCAGGTTAAACATATTACAAGTGATATCAGAGCTCTTTCTGAGGCCAACACACACCCATTTTTTTTTTAGAAATTTGTAGGCTAGAGACGTGCTACGAAGTCTTTAAACTATAGAGATATGTCATTCAACACATAAATCCATGGTTGAGGAGGCATACACGAAGTTCATACAAGATTTTTTTAAGCTCACATTGTTGGACACCCTTGTAACCCATGTTGGTACCCCTTTGAGTGGTAGTGCATCAGAAAACACATGTACACAGATTTTATCGTCCTCGCACCTCTGGTATATCAGAAGACCTCGATGATATCTTGAAACCATCTCTAGATCAACCGTTTGGCTACTTGGATGTTATAGTGCCACCACGAACAATACTCGGGAATATACTCTTTAGTAACTTGGTAATATGGTAGTACGGATAAGGGTACGGTCGAGCCTCCTTAGTTGGTTCCATGATATATTGGGATGATTACTATTTTTTGACCCCACATGCATATTAGAGAGCTATAGCATAGGGAAAACTCTTTTCTGTAGGAACCCTGAAAACCCTTCCCCTTGGGAAAGAAAAAGAACAGGAACAATCGAACTTTATTTTCATGCAACCTTGCCTCCTTCTTTCAGGATGCAAAATTAAAACACATTTTTTTCTATTGAAAATTTGGGCTTTTTGGAACTGCAACATTATTCATATCAGAGTATAACTCTATGGGAGTAAAAACAAAAAAGGAGTATAGTGGTCTCATTGGAACCCTTATTTGGGATCTCTACCATTGGATTCATCTCTTTGTCTTGACTGTAGTGGTACCTATCATTTTTAGCCTATTTTCTCTGTGGACCAAACCCCCCTTCCCGACACCCTCATTTGGGACATCTCCCATTATATTCCTCTCTTTGTCCTGATTTCCATGGTACCTATTGTTTTTAAGCCTATTTTTTCTGTAGGACCGACCCCCCTTCCCGACACCCTTAGTTTCCACCTAACCCAGCAGACTCCTTATATTGTGTTGATAATTGAGGCATCATTCTACCTTAGTGATGCAGGAGCATCGCCAACTCATCAAGCGAGCGAGCACGGAAGTGGAGGACAGCTGGACAAGCCAGAAAATTTTTTGAAAATGCTTTGGAATTGTTGCGCGATCTTAAATGGGTCATTTAAGAGGAGGGGCCTTTGTATATTATAATGGACCTTGAGTGGATAGCTCTCGTCCTTTAGTAGATAGACGAAATTTAATTTAGTTAATGCTGGTAGATAGGATTTTAATTCTAGATTTGATAGCTTAGATTCCAAGAGGGAAAATGGATATAGACACCCTCATTTGTATCATTGTAAGATAACCCTTGAACATAGAACAGGAGCAAGAAGAGAAGAGCATGCAGAGAATTGTATGAAGAACACCCATGTATAGATATTGAATTAATAAAAGAAAGATTTGATTCAATTTCATGGTTATCTGTTGTTTCTCTGTGTATTGATGTTATGCTCATGAATGTTTATTTCCTATCATACATTTGCTTTTACATGCTCTGTATGCGATTTCATGGTTGAATTGAAATTTGAGAGGGTGACAGAATGAGTTTCAATTGTTTCTCTAATTGAGCCAGAGAATTCCTGCAAGGAGTGCAATCGAATCATCCGCAAGGAGTGCGTTGACAGAAAGGGTTCAATTAGAATGCGTATAGGCACAGTGCCGTGCAAGGAGTGCCCAGGCCAAGGAAAAGCCTTAGGGTTGTGAACCTGAGCAAAGCTTTGAAAGACTACTGTTGCAGGAGTGCGCAGAGTCAAGAGACTTCAACACTCAGTCGAGGTTGAAGGTTTGTAGCAAGGAGTGTGTGCAAGAGATTTCTTAAAAGACTTGAAGAGTTGAGAACAAGCTCAGGAGGAGTAGGCCTTTGAATTCAATGAAGGATAAGTGCAGGGAAGCTACCATTGAAAGTCTGAGGGAAGCGTCGCAGGTTGGCGAACAAGCGGACGAGTCTCGTGGGGAGACACTTCTTCATTTTGCAGAATTAGCAAAGGAGGAACGGACAGACGAAATCCTTTGAGGGAATTTCACGAACTTCTGAGGGCCATTGGATATCATAGAGGTGCGAGGGAGATTACAGTGTAATTGTGGAGAAGGTTCAAAGCTCAGGAGGGGCAGAGTCATCGATCCCGAGTCATAGGGACCGCTAGATCTACACGTGGCATCGTGTATCGGGAATTCGCAAGTCGAAGCTCTAAGTTGTTGTAACGAGAATTGCGATATCGTGATCCACAATATCCGACAAAGATCAGAACTGTCCATCAGTAAATACGCGTGTCAGGAGATCTCGAGGAGTCGGAGTTCGTAGAATCCGAGTTTCTGAGTACAGGAAACACTTGTCGCTTGGAATCGCGATCCGGGATATCCAGACGGGAGAGTTGGGTGGGCCACAGCAGGAGCTAGTAGAGAACATGTGGCACAGTATCAGGGATCGGGAAAAGGAAAGTCCCGAGTCCATCGACATCTGGATTCACGATCCCACGAATTCCAAAATCCTGACAGGGGTGACAAGGAGTTGAAGAGATAGCCCACACGTGCATCGGAGTTTCGTTGCATCGGGTATCAGGAGTTAGGAAATCAAAGTGCACGACACCGCGAGTAGCGAAACCGCGATAAGGGAAATCCTGACAGGGGAAGAGGTCAGCGTTGACTAAGCCATCGAGTCTCGGGGATTCGAGAGCCTAGTGATTGACAGTGAACTTGTGAAACTGTAGTTTCGAGCCTCCAATAAGTTCAGAAAGAGGGATCGCGAGGAGAATCCGTGGGTGAAGATTTCCCGATAGGGAAATAGAAGGACCTTGGAGTTCTTCGGGTCAGGAAGAAGAAGATCCTATGAGAGCGGGCGTGATCCGAGGAGTGCGGCTGTGTCACTTAGCCTCCACAATGGCCCCTACCACTCACACTCAGAACCTAGAAGAGTTGGATGATAAGGTAACCAAAATGTCTGAGGACATTGACCAGATAAGTAAGAGCCTAAACTCCCTCACCCAACAACTGTAAGACTTTGTGACACACAACAAGTGTAAGCATCCTAGTACCACCACAAGGCCACTCATTCTTCCCATTATGAGAATACTCATTTTCCCACTATGCTTGGGGTTTTAAAAATTCCTAGAATAAGGTTCCCAACGTTGAGATGCATAAATTTGATGGATTAGACTCAATAAACTGGGTACCCCAAATGGAACACTATTTCTCCCTCCATGATATTCGGGATGATGAGACCAAAATCCATGTGGAAGTTTTGTGCTTGGATCAAGAATGTTGGAGATGGTGGAAATGGCATAAGAAATGTTATCTGGGACAACCAAATTGGCCCATGTTCACCAATGAGGTTTGTGCTCATTTTAATAGGGAATCTCATTTTTTGGGACGACTCACCAAGATGAGACAAACATGGCCAGTAGCAGACTTCATCACCGCATTTCAACAATTGGATATTATAACTGAGGGATTATCTTATGAGTTTTATCTTGAATGTTTCCTTAGTGTCTTAAAGGACGCCATTTAGGCTGATGTTTGCATGCACCATCCTGTTACCTGGTTGTAGGAGTGAAAATTAGAAATGGAGGTTGAGACCACTATTCATTCCCAAACCCTTCATTCTATAGTTCCCACTCGCCCTAGTCTAGGGGCTACCCATTCTCCGACACAAAATTTGAAGATCCAAAATGTATTTCCAGCAGAAATGGATGAACGTTGGAAGCAAGGAATTTTCTATTACTATGACGAAAAGTATTCACTAGGACATAAATGTCATGAAAAAAATTTCTTCCAAATTGATGGGTCAACTCCCACCTCCTCCGAGGAAAGACTCTAAAATGAGGCCCCAGACCCTGAGGAAGCACAACCAACTCCCCCCATCCCTAATCCAATCGCATTTCTCGTGGAGCCTGAGGAACCTGCCATATCTCTCCATTCCCTAGCAGGTATTTCTACTCCATGGAAATTAAAAATCAAGGGATACATCAAACCTAGGTCGGTCATGGTGTTCTTTCATAGTGGTTGAACCTATAATTTTATTCACCGGAGGGTCACTGAGGATCTCAGTTTCTTTTGTCTACCACTTTCATATTTTCAATTTCTCATAGCTAGTACTGGTACAATGAAATGTGGGGGATGTTGTGAGAATGTCAAACTCCAAATGGGCTATTATAACTTGAAAACACACATATTTTCCATTGCCATGGGTGTTTGTGATATTGTATTGGGTGTTGAATGGATTCAACCTTGGGACTGATTACCATGGATTATGAAGAGTCATATCTAAGGTTTTCTCAATATTCTCACACCTATACCATCCAAGTCCTACGAGCTTGTTCCCCATAAATTATCAATTCTCATCAGATAGAGTAACTCCTAAAGAAAGGACACCATGGCGTTATTTCTCAACTTAATTACATCTAGGTACATGATCAATAATCCCCAATAATAGATCCTTATCTGCAAATGATTTTCGATAAGAACCAAAGGATCTTTGAGACACCCATGAACTTACCCCCCTCCCAGGGTGACCATGATAACAACATCCCTCTCCTTATAGGAATACATCCCCCAAATGTATGCCCCTACTGGTATCCATTTGCTCAAAAAAATGAAATAGAAAAAATAGTGCATGAATTACAGGAGGCCGGTGTACTTTTCCCATGTACCAACCCATATTCATCCCCTGTTGTGATGGTCTTAAAAAAAGAAGGTTCTTGGCGCATGTGTCTAGTTTTTTTCTCCCTTGATAAATTAACCATGAAGGATAACTTTACCATTCATGTCATTGATGATCTATGGGATGAACTTCAAGGTGCCTATTTCTTCAAAAAATTAGATCTTCGCTCAGGTTATCACCAGATGAATTAATAAAATATTCTGAAGACTTCTTTTAGAACACATGAAGGAAAATGTGAATTCTTGGTAATTCCTTTTTGAATTTTCAATTCTCCATGTTCCTTCCAAAGTCTCATGAATAAACTCTTGAATCCCTATATTCAAAAGTTTTTTCTAGTTTTATTTGACGACATCCTCATTTACATATGCACTTTGGATTCCCATCTACACCATGTGGACAAAGTACTCCAATTGTTATAGGACAATCAATTATTTGTCAAAAATTCAAAGAATTATTTTGGGGAAAGTAAGGTCGAATACTTCAGACACATTGTGGGACGTGATGGGGTAAGAGTGGACCCAAAAAAGATTCAATCAATGCAGGATTGGTTGAGACCCATGACCTTGAAATTCCTTTGATGTTTCCTAGGCCTCACATGATGTTACTGGAAATTTATCTACCAGTATGGAAAAATTGCCCAGTCATTGATGGACCTTATTAGGAAGAACGAGTTTCATTTGACACCTACAGTAGAGAAAGCCTTCAAATATTTAAAGTAGTCCATGTGCACTACCTTCGTCTTAGTATCCCTAATTTCAAAAAAACTTTTGTTGTGGAATATGATGCTTCAGGCACTGGTATTGATGCAATTATAACACACGAAGGTATACCTCTTACTTTCACTAGTGAATATTTGAGTGGACGCAAGTTGGGAAAATATACATATGAAAAGGAAATCATGACCATTCTCCATGTTGTGCACACTTGGAGACCATATCTATCAGGACGTTGTTTTCAGATCAAAATGTATAACCATAGTCTGAAGTATTTCTTAGATAAGAGATTATCTTCCCTAGAACAGAGCAAGTTGTTGACCAAAATGTTGGGCTATGATTATGATATCATATATAAAAAATTAAAATAAAATGTAGTGGCATATGCATTGTCAATACAATATTAGGATGAAGGTTACCTCTTTTCATTATCATTATGAGTTCCTAATTGGATTGAGAAAGTTCAACAAGAGTGGTTAACCCACCCAACTATATCACAAGTAATTCAACGACTTCAGGAGGACCCTAAACCCCCCCCTGGATACACTTGGCAAGATAATATCCTTATATATAAGGATCACTTGTTTTTGTCTCTGACTTTAGCACTCAAGACCGAGATATTAAATGAGTTTCACTCATATGATCTCATTGGTCACTCAGGATTCCAAAACACATATGCTCGTTCTCATCATTATTTTTTCTAGGAAGTAATGAAGAAGGACATATTTAACTTTGTCACCTAATTTGATATTTCCCAATGCAATAAAGGTGAAACTATCAAGACACTAGGATCTCTACAGTCGTTACCCACTCCATCTTCTATTTGGACTGGCATTTCCATGGAATTTATAGTGGGAATTCCAAAATAGGGTAACAATTTCGTCATCATGGTTAAGGTAGATCGCCTCTCCAAGTATGCACATTTTGTGCCTTACCACACCCTTTTATGCTAGCTATGGTAGCACAAGTTTTCATTGATCGTATTTTTAGACTAAATGGCATGCCAACATCCATTGTGTTTGATTATGACTCGACCTTCACCAACACATTTTGGAAAGAATTGTTTAAATTATAGGGCACATAATTAAACATGACCACAACCTACCACCCTCATATGGATTTCCAAATCGAAGTTGTCAATAAATTTTTGAAAACCTACTTGCGTTGTTTTTCTTTATACAAACAACATCAGTGGGTGCAATGGTTACCCTTGGAAGAATGGCGGTACAACACTTACTATCATAGAGAAACCAAAATGACACCATATGAAATGGTGTATGGACAACAACCACCTACAATAAATTCCTATATCCTAGGAATATCAAAGGTCCAGGATATTGATAAGTTGATGCAAGGTAGAGAAGCTACCCCTGTGGCTCTGAAGGATAACCTCCACATGGCCAAAAATCATATGAAGCAACAGATTGAGTAGCATCATTCTGAACATCACTCAAATCCCATGGACACCACAAGTAGGAAGCCAAATTTTATGGCCCCTATTAGATTACTAAATGTATTCGTCCAGTTTCCTACAAATTGGCACTTCTGACAGCCTCCAAAATACATCTGGTGTTCCATGTTTCCTCTTTGAATAAATTGGTGGGTCAAAATTGCAAGGTTTAAATCATCCTTCCTAAATTAGATGAAGAAGGATCCATTTGGATGAAAACAGAATCCACCCTCAATGTGCATGAGAATATCTTGCATGGATGAACTATCAAATAAGTGTTGATCAAGTGGAAGGACACATCTCCATAGGATGTAACTTGGGAACCAGATACCATTCTGCAATAGTTTTTACATCTTCACCCTTGAGGACAGGATTCTTTTGAAGGGGTAGGGTATGTTAGGATTCGACTTTAACCCATCTTGGTTGGTCATTATTTAGCATGATATATTTTCCATGTAATAGAGTCCCACATTAGTTAATAAGGCCTATAAATAAATGTGAACAATTCAATGTAAGAAGACCTTATAGATGTTTCTGCTTCTAGAAATATATTCCTCTAGAATGTTCTTTAGAGGATAGAATTAGTATAAATAAGAGTAGGAGGTATGAGAAAACTTATCTTGAGTATTTATGTAAGAGATCATTGCTCATTTTGGAGGTTTTCCCCTTGAAGAGGAAAGTGAAAATATATTTCTTGGTGATATCAATATTATATTTTTTCTTTGTATTGAATGTTCCTTTTATTATTGGGGTATATTTTCCTTTTGTGTTATTTTTTTTGGTTAATCATATTACACCAACATCCTTCAATACATAGCATTATTTTATGTTCTAATTTTGCAAGTGAAAGGAAAATATCCTGGAATATAATATAATTCTTTGAAATCCAAATCACATAAATGACAAAAGAGTGTAGTTTCCTGACGACTTCTATAGATCTGTCAATTATCCAATCTAGTAGACAATCAACTAAGGACATATTGTCCAATTTGTTTTTTTTCAAATGTATCTTGTAATACCACATTCAAAACAAATATTGAAAGGGAACAAGTCACAAATAGGTGATCCATATATTCCTTAATAGTTTTACATCATATGAATCTACCTAAACCAAAGTGGTTTCTCATTTTTCCATTATCCCATGTCAAATTTTGTTTACTAGGGCCAACCACAGAAAACTCTTTCGTTTCAAAGGGAAATCCAATTTACATACTATCTTCCACTACCATACCCTTTCTACATCCAATGCTTCCTCCATTCTAGTCTAATACCCCAACATAGTAGTATACTACCATGTATCCAAATTCTTGGAGCATCTGATCTGTTCCTCATCAGAAAATTGTAAGTTAGTGTGAGTTAAAATATTAACATACTAGATCCATTCATTTTCCAACTCACACTTGAAATTTAATAAATTTGTTGCCACTCATCCTCCATACCATTCATTTCTTACAATTTGATATATTATCTCCCTCAATAAATGAATTCCATGTTCATGGAATGCAACTAACAAAGGTTCTAATAATCTATAATTCCCTTTATAGTCAATCGATGGATCCTCCCCTATCCTAAACTTTATTCCACTTCCCATTTTGTAGGATGTCCATTTTCTAATTAAAGGTAATTACTTTACTAAGGCTTTCTAGATAACATAATCTCCTTTAGAATGTTTCCTTGCTAGACTAATACATACTGCCATTATTCTACATTTTAAATACCTTTTTTTTTGTAAATTTTCCCCACAATCCCTCATTATAGACCAATCTTCGTATACCTTTTGTTGAAAGGATAAACCGAATGTATGTACATTTTTTAAACCCCATTCTCGTGCTTCCTTTCAAGTCTTCAATATTGATCATTTGACTAGTAGAATTCTATTATGATCCAATGCATTAAAAATGAAAAAAATTCAATGAATACAATCCAGTTTGAGGGGGAAACCTCCTTTTACAATATATCCAATTCAGAGATAATATGAGATGAGATAAGATTATCCTAAGACTAGGTATCATTGGTATATATATATGAGACAAAGGGTACAATTATGATGAAAGGGTACAATTAATGTTTCTATTCAACCTACTAATATAACACTAGAAATATAAAAATTCAGTATCTAGGGGCTTAGAAAGGGGTTTTATACATAAAATGGAATTTATATAGGGCTTAACATGCTCATCCCCTTAAAACAAGTGTTGTTCTCAAAACTTGCTAACTGCGGGTGTTTCTACATGAAGAATTCATCTTCCCATGTCACCTTTTCCATTGGTAGGTTCTTCCATTTGAAGAGGTACTCAATAATTGTTTGATTCCATTGTCACGTAGTCCTTGTTTCAAGGATTTTTTTGTTTTTTTTTCTATTATGATTTTCCCTTCTTCATTAATCTCTAGAAAAATGTTTCAGACTGGGATCATGTCATTGAGTACCTTATTTAAGAAATACACATGGAAGATTGGATGTACATGTGAAGATGGAGGCAACTCTAATTGGTAAGACATACTTCCAATCCTTTGCAAGACCTTGTAGGGGCCATAATATTTTGGTGATAATTTATTTTCCTTATTTTTCTACTTGAGGGACATTTTTTTATATGGTTGTAGCCACAAAAATACCCAATCACCCACTTCAAATTGCCTTTCACTGTGATTTTGATATTATTGTTGTTTCATCCTATTTTGTTCCATCACCAGGTTGTCCTTCAATAGTTTGAGCATCTCTTATTTGTGACCTATGTGGTCCTCCAATGCATGAACCTTTGTAGTCCCTTTCAAGGCATATGCGATGGATGGAGGATGATATCCATAAAGTTCTATAAATGGGGAATTTTTTTATAAAGTATGGAACTTGGATGTTATACCACCATTATTCCAAGGGAAATCACTTGATCCATTGTGTTTTTTTATCATATTCAATGAAACAAATATATCATTCTATAAATTTATTCAAAATCTTAGTTTACCCATCAAACTGAGGATGGTAAAATGAGTTATGATCCAATTGAGTACCCAAAAAAGAAAATAATTCAGTGAAAATTTTTCTAGTGAAAATAAGATCTCTATTAGTTACAATAGTCTTGGGGAATCATATATCTTTTGAACTATTTACATGAATAATATGTATATTTTACTTGCTTTAAAAGGATGAGAGAGATAGAGAGAAAAAATGGGCATTCTTGTTCAGTCGATCTGCTACTACCATGATGATAGTATTTCATTTATATTTGGGCAAACCTATAATAAATCCATTGAAAATTCATCCCATGTTTGACTTGGTATAACTAATAGTTGTAGGAGACCTACATTCTTTATTGTCTCTCCCTTATTTTGTCAGAATACCACATTCAGACAAAATTTTAAACATGATTTTTTAGAACTTCCCAGAAAAAAACCTTCTTGATCCTATGGTAAGTTTTCAAGAACAATGAATGTCCTCCTATAATATAAGTGTGCAATTCTAGAAGGACCTTTTGTTTGAGTTGGGAATTATTACATAAATATAGGAAATCATGATACCATAGAGGATCATTCTTCCATACAAATTTATCTAATGCACTATGGTACTCTTGTAGTTGTTTAATGATATTACATACCTATTGATCTTAATTCCATTTTATCCTTGCTTATTCCACCTAATCAAATTGTAGAATAGAAATAGCACATAGTGAACCCTCTATTTCATCCTCTTTCCTTGAAATTGCATCTTCCACAATATTATATTTTCCTTTATTGTAGATAATTTCAAAGTCATAACCTAGCATCTTTGTAACCCATTTTTTTTTCATTTGAAGATAATCATTGCTGGAAAAGAAGTACTTCAAACTAGTCATTATATGTTTTTACTTTGAACTGTTTTCCTATTAGGTATGGGCACCATTTCTTGACTACATGTAGTATGGCCAACATTTCCTTTTCATAAATTGGTTTGAGTAAAAATTTTCCTCTAAGTTGGATACTTTAAAAGGAAAGAGGCCTTCCTTCTTGTATTAAAATTGCACCAATGTGATGGCCATAGGCATCACACTCCACAATAAATGTTTTTGTGAAGTCAAGTGTGGCTAGGAAAGGAGTTGTACAAATATCCTCCTTAATATTTTCAAACTATTTGGTTTCTTATTGAGTCCAAGAAAATTCTTCCTTATTTAATAATGTTGTTACAGGTTGGACCACTATTTTACCATAGTTCTTGATAAACGTTCGGTAATAGCATGTCAATCCTAAGAATCCTCTAATTTTCTTCAAGTTTTTGGGAATTGGTCATTCCCTCATAGATTTAATTTTCATAGGGTCCATTTTTACACCTTCACGAGATACAATATGATCCAAATATTCCACTTATTGAGCCCCAAATGCACACTTGGAAGGATTTGCAAAAATTTATTTCACTTCCAAAATTTTTAATACTCTGTCAAAATGTTGTTCATTCTCTTCCCATGATTTGTTTTAGATTAGTATGCCATAAAAAAATACTAACACAAAATTTCTAAGAAAGGTTTAAAAAAAATAATTCATCAAGCTTTGAAATGTTGAAGGTGCATTAGTAGGTCCAAATGGCAGAACCAAAAACTCATAATGACCTTCATGTGTTCTAAAGGCTATTTTGGGAATGTGTTCCTGCCTCATCTTGATTTGATGATATCACAAACAAATATCCAAATTAGTAAAGAATTTTCCTCCATGCAATTCATTTAATAATTAATCAATGACAAGAATAGGAAACTTTTCTTTGATGGTCATTTTTTCGAGTTGTCTATAATCTAGACACATGCACCATCAACCATCTGTATTTGTAACCATCACTATTGGTGAAGAGAAATACCTTTGTCTAGGTTGAATCACACTAACCTCTTACATTTCTTGGATCATATGCTAAAACTCAGTCTTCTGTGCATATGGATATTTCTAAGGCCTAAAGTTAGGTGGTACACTTCTGGGTTCCAAATGAATAACATGATCATGATCTCGAGCTTGTGGAATACCATTATGAATCTCTCCAAATATCTTGGAATGCTTGTTTATAACCATTTGGAGATCCATTGGAGAAGAGGATATAGATGTTTGAACATACAGTGATCACAATTGAGAAATTACACCGCAATGTCCCTTTTTGAGTAATCTTGTCATGCTACTAAAACTTATCACTTTAGAGGATTTCCCTTGAATACATCTAATCTCAATTTCCTTTCATTTTGAGGAAAATATTATGAAAATATCTCTAAAATTAAGGGTCATTGTTCCCAATGATTGTAACCATTGGACACCTAATTCAACATAAAAAATACCCATTTGGATGAAAATCATGGGAATATCCAATAAATACTCCATCATATTGAACTTGATACTATGACACTTCCTAGAAAAAGTTAACGTACCTCCATATACAATCATTTCTTGAAACTACGGTGTTGGAAATACAAAGTAATTGAGATATTTTGTTAATTTGTAATCGATGAAGTTATGGGTACTACCAAACTAATCAACAATGTCACCTTTTTATTTTTTATTTATCCTTGTATCTTGGGGGTTTATGGAGTACTAATGTTGGCCAATGCATGACAATATATCATTGGAGTGGTCTCTTTTATATCTATATCTTACAATGGTTCTAATTGTCGATCTTCTTCCTCTTCACAGTCTATATAGAATAATTTATTCTCACACATTTATGCCCCTTATTGTACTTTCTGTCACAAGTGAAACATATTACCTTTTCTTTTATTTCATCCATTTTTTGAGGTCTCATCCTTGTTCATTGAGTGGGGTTAGGAGAGGGAACATGGTTCTCTCTATATTTGTTAGTGGCCACCCTTCTGGTAGCCATATTTTTTTCCCACTTTTCTTGTCATATTGAAAGCTTTTTTCTGAGGATTTATGTTTGAAGAGATGTAGCTCATGTTGAATGTTACTCTTTAAATTTTCCATAAATATATCTATCAAATTATCATCAGGAATGTTCTTTACCCTGATACTGAACTTTTGGAATTGTTGAATGTGTTTTGTAACTGTTCCTTTTTTCCAAAAAATTATTAATTGACTAAAGAATGTATTGGTATTAACATCACCATAATGAGATATCAATTCATACATAAAAATGAACCAAGAGATAATAGAATTATTTTTTCTTTCATAGATCCATTGATACCAAATAAATTGATCATTTTCTAAATACAAGGATGTAACGGTTACCTTTTGTAAGCATGTTACTTGCTGTATATCAAGGTATTTATCCATCTAGAATATCCATGTTATATGATATTTACCATCAAACATCCTCATATTTATTTTTGGAATGAAGGAGTTCCTTGGTCCTGACTTGTAGCTTCTATGATGTGGATCCTGAAGTGATGAATACTTTTAAAATTTAGTATTGATGCTCCCCAATTGTGATAAAGTAATCCCCATATGTGTCTGAGTCTCAACACCATTGTTCTCCTTATTTTCAGGATTTCCTTCGATCTCCATATCCCTTTTAGGGATCCCTTGTAAGAACATGGCTTCCATGGAATTCATGGATTTTTGAATTTCATTCATTTTGTTTTCCGTTTGATACATATTTTCATCCATATTATTTTCCATGTGTTCACTATTTTCGTTCATCTTATTTTCCATATTATTAGTCACGAGCCTTGTCTTTCATGGATGATTTGTTCCAAAATTATAGAAAACCAAAAACTGAAATTTTTTTCACCTATACTATGAAATGTCTCCTAAGTCTCCACAAGATTTTGTTGTCTGAAAATTCCCAGAAAAATAGTTATTGTGAAAATTCCAAGATGCACATTTACAAATGAATTCAGGATGAGTCACAAACCATATATTCAATAGCATATATTTCTAAAATTATAAGTAACCAGAGCCTAAAAACTTTACCACGTGTACCATGATATTTCACCCCCATCTCCTCCAAATTTCATAGTCTAAAACATCCTAGAAAAAAAGTTATAACAAAAATCCTAATGTGTGTCAGTTGGAGGAGAAAAACCCTAGGATTGTAAGCTCTAATACCAAATGGTATGATCCAACACCTTAAAAATGAAAAAAATTCAATGAGTATAGTCCAGTTTGAGGGAGAACCCTCATTTTACAATATATCCAATACAAAAGATAATATGAGATGATATAAGATGATCCAAAGACTAGGTCTCCTTGGTATATATATCAGAGTCAAAGGGTACAATTATAATGAAAGGGTACAATTAAGAGTTATGTCCGACCTACTAATATAACAATATATATGTAATGAATCAATATATATAGGGGATTAATAGGAGGAATGGTTAAGAACACGTGTTTCCTCCTAAGAGGTCACAAGTTCAAATCCAGAGGGGGGTAGGGTATGTATACCTCCGTAGACTTTACCAGCCAAATCGTTGGGCAGAGGGGTTCTCATACACCAATTTGGTGTGGCTTAGCCGTGACCTTAAAAATAGATTGTTATAATTATTATTATATATAACATGGGATTTGTCTAAGGCTTCACAAATTCCCTCATTTCCCCTTTCTCCCATCAACAAAAAACTAAAAAATTTCCTTTGGCTTTATTTAATATGCCTTTAGTAATATGAGTTATGGACATCCAATTTACTAGGAAATTCTCTAGAACAACCTTAACCAAAACAAATCTCACACCACAAGACAACCATCTATTGTACCACACTGAAATTATGCCTTCAATTTTTGTATACAACCAAAACCAATAATTATATATATATTCATTTAGTTTTAAAATAAAACTAAAATATTTAACACCATAATAATAAAGTTAACAAAAGTTCATAGAAAACATAATTTTCACTTTTGGCTTTACTTCATATACTATTTCAGTGAGAAATAAAGATGATTTATTCATCTTTATCTCGATCCTTCTAGATTTCCAATAACTCTTTAATTGTTTCCTTCCTATGCCATGATCAAATATCATGAGATCTTCAACAAATAGAGATGAAAAATATATACCGATTTTGCAATTATAATCCATTTTTAACTCTTCTTTTCTTCATTGGAAACTCCTCAACCCTTACCACTCCTTATAAGTTACCATGGGAAACTCCTCAACCCTTACCATGTAGCTCTAACATTCTTTTGCATTTCCATGCTCTTTGCGTTTTACATTACTAGTGATTGGCCAAAACACATGTATATTACCACACTTGCCAACATCGACAAACGTACGTCATTTTAGATTTTTTTTTTTTTTTATCTTTTATGTATGAAATATAGAGAAAAATTTGGTGATTTTTTAGTATTTTGTCTCTTAGGCATGAAATATCAAGAAAAGTTCGATGATTTTTTTTTTTATTATTAAGGTTTGGTTTTTTTTTATTATTATTTTGTCTATTATGCATGAAATATAGAGTAAAGAAAAGTTCGGTGATTTTTCTTATTAATTTGTCTGTTATGCATGAAATATAGAGAAAACTTTGATAGTGAATAACTTAAATATAATTATAAATACAAATATGTGTATGTGTGGGGAATCGATCAATGGACTAGAATTAACATGTGATAGGTAAGATGCATTTCAAACGTGGGCCAAGTAATAGAGGGTCTACTCGTTTTCCATTTTACAAATCAATCAATAGGACGTTAAGTTAAGTAAATTTGACTTACATGACCAAGATTTCTCTGATTTAGAAAGGTCGTGCTTATTATATGGATTATTTAAAACTATTTGTTATGAGAATTCAGAAAAGCAAAAAATTATAGAGGGTATAGTTTTTAGTTATATATATATATATATATATATATATTAAATATCTTTAAAATAGCAATATAACTTACTCTCGAAATTCTGAATCATACAATTTCACTGGACCTCTCAATTTTTGCTCAAACTTCAACTTAAAACTGGACCCAAAAACGAGTAGTTTTAAATAATGTTTATGCCCCAGTCCATGAAATATCATCAACTTCCTCTACTCAAGGTCGCCCTCCCCTAACTTGGTGGAAGCACTTCCAAAAGCCGCTGCAAAGTGACATGACCTTTTATTATGCTATCGCAGAGAGCATGTGCTTGCTTCTGTATTCGTTTCCCTCGAACTATGGTCTGAACTTCAATACACATATGTCATATTTATGGCTGTTAAGCCCATGGCATGTATTACCTTACCTAGATGCATTAGTATAATTGTTCTAAGTTTTAGTATTTTTATAACAATATTCTGTTTAATTTTATTCAAAATCTAATGAGAATTTGTTGTATCTATAGATTTGAATGGTTAATTTTCTATAATCCAACTGTTTTAGAGTTTTTTAACATGCTGAATCTATTTTTAGATTCAAAAATACAATTTAAATAACAGAAAATTGTTATATCATGCAGCTTTGTGTCACAAGAAAAGAACCAAAACTTAAAATAATTGAGAATTGTATATTTTTATAACCAAATATATATATATATATATATATATATATATATATATATATATATATATATATATATATATATATATTGTAAATAAAAAGTATTGTATTACCTTGCATTGGCAAAAATCACACTTGTCTGAGTATACACTACAACATGCCACTTGTTCTACCACAATAGTAGAAACCATAACGTGTGGACACTTTTGTTCATAAACCTTAAAGAGACATCTGTTAAAAACATGAGAAATTGCCACATGTTCTGCCACAAGCGTGGAAACCAGAAAAGGTGGTGGACTGAGTGCCCCGACCAACTAGTGAAACATAACCAGAGTTTGTGATGCACAAAAGACTTAACACTAAGACCAGAGAAAAAACTTGTAAGAGCACTAGACATGAGGCGAACCCGGGCATCCATCCTGGCGAAGTCGGAAGACGAAAGGTTGGAAGCAAGTCGGGCATCAAATTTTCATAGGCTCGCTTGATAGGGAGTTGTACAGGATGTCCAAGCACTTGCTAAGGGTGCACTGGTTGTGCAGTTGCTCTGCCAAATCCTTGCGCATCTCAAAGATCAACAACAGGTGGTCTTTCGTGAGCCTACAAGAGCTGGGAGTCGGGTGAGCATGCTCTTCAACGTCGTCTTCTTTCTATCATTCATCCCAGTTTGTTCCAGGGTCCTCTTCTATGGTATCAGCGACAAAATCCTTAGCATCGGTGGAATCTGTAGCATGGTCCTCTTCCATAGTAGCAGCATAATTCTTTCCAGAGTGCTCCTCCTAAAGAGGGATTTCCTCTTCCATGATGTAGCATGTCTTGGATGGCTCCTGGAAAATCAAAGGGGTGGTGGTGCAAGTGGTCGGTTTTTGTTCCAAGGTGGTCATCAGCAAAAATGGCAGAATTTCCTCCAAGTTGTGCGAAATTTCCTCTTCCACCGAACAACCTCCATGGAGATCCTCTATGTTTGATGGATGGGGCTTCGGTTGAGCCGCCTCATGCCAATTATGATCAGAGGAGGATGAGAGGCTTGAACTGTCGCTTGGGATGAGAGCGAGAGAGGTTGGTCGCATGCATTTGTTCCTACCAAACCGACTGTAATAGGTTGGCCCTCGCTGAGACTTACCTCTCTCGCGAGGCATGGCCAAATAGAGCGTAGTGAGAATGGAATCAACATTGGTGTGAGTAGGAGATGGAGGATGGAAAGCCAAGGTGCGCAGATAAGCAAGCATAATTAGACAGTGAACTACAGCCAAATGCCCACTATAAGAGCCTCGCAGGATGATAACGGTAGGAAGACGAAGGAGTTAATGGATATGGTAGCCATAAGTTCTAGAGTAATGGCCATTAGTTGTATCATACTAGTGCCGAGGAGCCAAACCTGAGTTTCCATTATGACCCAACGCACTAAGCCTTGGAAGAAGTGAAAGCTCGACATCACGAATGGACAGGGGAGGAGGGTGGCGACGAGGGGCCTTAACTACCCTTGTATCCGCCCCAACTGTTGACAAGTGTGTTCAATGTGTCACCCCATCCAGGGAACCAAAAATACATTGTTTTTTTATTTTGACAGGAATGGATAATGGGATTTTATTATATAAAAGCAGTGGCAAGACACTAGTTCTATTACATATGAGTTGATCCAAACATGACCAAACAATTACAAAATGTCACACAAGTAGTTCTTAACATAGTCGTTACTTGTAGAGGATTCATACAAAACGCATTCCTCACAGAGTTATTTGAAGAGGCCAATTCCTGGTATAGGTGTCACTTGCCAAATTACTTGGAGCCTCCCTTCTTGGGTTGGTCCCTCTCCTGCTTCCATTCTTTATTCAGCTGCTCCATCTGCTATTCCAAATTGTTGACCCTTTCATAAAATTATTGTTTTGGGTCTTTGAGGTCCTTGCGAAGTTTCCCCAGCTCCTCAGAGAGTCCGAATTTGGTGGAAGTGATGTCATTTTCCAACAAAATCCAAATGTCTCCCTGCGTCGATATCTAAGTTCTCGAGGAAGTCATCCAGATTGTTCAGCTAATGCCTGAGATGCTCCATGTTCACCTCAAGTGCTGCCAGCCTCTCTTTCATCGTGGGATTACTACCTGATCTCGACGCCATCGCTTCCCTTACTTCTTCTGGGATGCTTCTCCTATGAGGGGTTCTCTCTCCTTTGATCACTATGTTGTTGTTTTCCTTCCTTCCCATTATTTGATTGCTTCTGGACTACGTGGCTTCCTTCCCTACATTTCCTTTTAACTAAAAAATACACAGATTTGATACTCCCAAGTGATACGCGCGATATAGAGAGCATGGGCTCTTGCTTGGATTCAACAACCAAATGATGGGTGACTCCATCAGATTTGAACTCCTCCTTATTGTTGATTGTGGTGGATTCAACCATATACCTTTGAGGACGTGCCTTTCCCACTTGCCAGCTCGCATCCCTGTCTTAATCCCATATTTCATGGGAGTTCCCATCTATTCAAGGTTCCATTGATTTGTATGGTTCTTATGCTCAAGAAGGCTCCCCTGTTGGCCTCTTTGTCTGTTGATGCATTCATTCCCCGGAAGACGTGGTAAAGATGATAAGTTCAAATCTTTCCCAAGAGGAGATGGATTTTCTCCAAAATTTGTTGGAGTTTTGCATTTTGGACTTTGTTGCGGAGAATTAAGGCTTGGATTATTAGCCGTGAATCCCCTATTATCACTAGATCCCAGATGTTGTGCAAAATAGCTTGATTTAGCCCTTGCCAGAGGGCCAGTGCTTCTGCTATGTTGTTGGTTTATATGTCAAGTCCCCAGAAAAAAATAATTTATGGGAGTTCGTTGGGGCCTACCAAGATTCCTCCTCCTCCTGCCATTCCTTGGTTCCATTTGGAGGCTCTGTCAAAGAATATTAAATACTTATTTTCCTTTCTTTTTCATTCTTCGAACATTTGCTCATCCATCGTGATTTCCCATTCTTGGTGGTGTGAGTTTTTATGAGTTTGTTGTTGTTGATATTGGAGCTTAAGATGTTCAATCTAGAGTTTCTCTTCCAATTCTAACGGCTTGGAGTTTGTTGTTTTATAGAAGTAGGGGGTGCTCTCTCCAAAATGGGCCTTTATCTTAGTGGCTACCTGAGTAGGGATTATTTTGGGTTCCCTGAATAACATGTTATTTCGTTCGAGCCAAATATTCCAGAGAATAAATTTTGGGAGAGTTCTCCAAAGAGTGGAGAGTTGACTCTTTTTTGTTGTTTGAAAAGGGCAGAGGGAATTCCAATTCTGAAGCAGGGCGAAGACTTCTTGAGGTAAAACAAGAGTGTCTGGGTGCAATGCAAGGGTTAATTTCCAGACTTCTTTGGAGTAAGTGCAGCTTAAAAGTAGATGGTTTATAGTTTCCTCTTCCTAGCAACAGAGAGGGCATCTGGAGGGGCCTTCCCAACCTCTTCTTCTTAGATTTTCGCTAGTGAGAATAACTCTGTGTGATGTGGTCTAGACATACATATCTATATTTAGAATTGACTTGGAGGACCACATGGATTTCCAAATTTCTAGGTTTGGGGGGACGTGGGGGATTGCTGCTATGTGTTGATATCCTATTGTTGTAGTTTAAAGTCCAGAAAATGGTCCCCACCCTCTCTTGTCTTTTTTCCTTTTTTTTAAGGGGGTTTTCCCTTGCAGCCAGTAATTCAGCATGTTCCATTCCTCTTCTATTTCTGGGGGTCAATTGGCCATTTCCTACCTTATCCAGGAGTGGTTCTCATCATTTTCCCAACGTGAGATGTCCCACATGTTGTGTAAATTATGGAGTCTCATCCAATCTTTAAGTTGATGTAGACCCTGCTTCAATTCTAGTGGTGGGTCTCCTATGATTGAGTCTTCCCAAAACTTGATTTATTTACCATTTCTTGGTATCCAAGTGAGGTGATGTTTAAAGTGTCTAAAAGCCTTTTGGCGAAGAGATAAAATTGGCGATCCTTTCTCCACCTTTGCTGGACTGTCAAGGTAGTTTTTCCTTGGGCCTCGAAAGTACTTCTTCCATAACGCTCTTTTACTCTAAGAGGAATTTTCAGTTATTATGCGCCATAAGATCTTTTCTCCCAAGGCTAAATTTTGAGTCTGGAGGTTTCTAAATCTGAGGCCCCCTTCAAGGTAAGGGCTTGGTTATTTTTTCCCAGCTTATAAGGTGCAATTTCCCCCCTGGTTGCTTCCCTCCCTCACAGAGGAATATTCTGAACAATGCTTCAATTTTTTGGAAACTAGACATCGGTTCCAAAAGTAAGGAGATTTGGTAAATCGAGATGCTTGCTAACACTACTTTGATGAGGACCACTTTGCCTGCAAGGTTTAACCAGTTTTCTCCCCAGGAGTTAATTCTATTTTTAAGTTTTCCTATCAGCTGGTCCCAATGTGAAGCCTTTGGATTGCATTTGAAAATAGGGAATCCTAGGTATTTAAAAGCATCCCAGGTGGTGCAGCCTTCCATTCCAAGGACTCTTGGTATATCTAGCATCTCCCTTGAAGTTATGTTCCACCCAAAGATCTCACTTTTAGTCAGTCTTATCACACTTCCTGAAAATTTTGTGTAGGTGTCTAACTCCTTTTTGAATTTTCTTGCTGTAGGCATACTCGCTCCTCCCATTAGCAGTGTGTCATCTACAAATTGAGCGTGGTTGATGTCTTTTACCCCAGGGGCAATTCTCAGGCCAATAAGGTTCTTCTGTGATTGGTTGTGGTCCAATTGGAAGCTGAGAACCGAGGCTTGGATGGCATAGAGGAGAGGGGAGAGAGGGTAGCCTTTCTGAAGACCTCTGGAGGCTTGAAACAACTTAGTGGCCCAACCATTCACTAGAGGGGCTATCCATGGGGGACCGATACAAGCGTCAATCCAATTTATGAAGGAGGAGGCGAAACCAAAATTTTCCATGACTATGAAAAGAAAATTATGTCTAACTCTATCAAACGCATTTTCCAAATCGAGTTTCATTATCATACCTTTGTCTTTTCTGTGAACGCTTGAGTGCAGGGCCTCGTGAACGAGGACGATGTTATCCACTATATACCGACCTTTTACAAAACCTCCTTGATTTTCCAGGATAATTGCAAGAAGAATATTTTTAATTCTGTTGGCTATTATTTTGGTGAGGATTTTGTAACTTGTGTTGCAGAGAGAAATTGGACGAAAAGTTTCATAGTTTACTACTCCTTTTTCTTTGGGAATGAGAGCAAGAAAATACGAATTTGTTCCTCCTTCTATCTTGGTGTAAGTCCGAGACTTCCTAATCAGATTTGTGAGGTCTGAGTTTATTATATCCCAATTGTTTTGGTAAAATCTAGGTGTGAACCCATCTAGACCTGGGGATTTGTCTGGGTTCATTTGATCAAGTGCCTCTTTTATTTCTTGTTGGTTGACTACCCTCATTAGTTTGATGTTGACATCTTCATGAATGAGGGCCAGAATTAAAGAGAGGGGGTAAACTTTGGGATCTTTAGCAATTCTTTGAGTTTATGTGTAAAGAGTTTCGAAGGCTTCTGTCGTAGTTGCTTTTATGCCTTCAAAATCTGTTATTGTCTGATTTTGGACCTGAATTTCTATGACATTCTTGAACTTCTTGTGAGCTTCAACTTGTTTGTGGAAGAAGCCAGTGTTTTTATCCCCTGCTTCCAACCAGAGGCTCCTAGATTTTTTTTGCCAGTACTTTTCCTCCTCTATACAGGTTTGATTCCAATTCCTTTGGATCTGATCCTCTTGTTGCAAAGTTTCTTGGGTGATTTCTTGATTTTCCATATCCATCTAGTGTTTTTCAAGTTGTTTTCGAGCTTCTTGGTGGGATAAAATAGGCTTAGGAAGAGATTTTTCCCAGGACTTTAGCGCTACCTTTAATCTTCTGAGTTTTTCTTCCCAAACAAAAAAGGCAGAGCTTCTTACTATTTCATTCCAGGTTTTGGTGACCAAATCCTCGAAGCTTTCATATTGTAGCCAAGTTGGGCTAAATCTGGAAGGGATTGGCCCGAGGTTCTTGTCATGTGAATTATCCAACATGATTGGTTTGTGGTCTAACACACTATGAGGGAGGATGGAGGAGGGTAGGGTGAGGCCTAGAAGCATAAAGGTGCTATGAACTAAGAACCTATCTAGCCTAGTAGCAATGTTCCCCAGTCCTGCCCTCTTATTGGACCATGTGTATTTTCCTTTAGAACGTTTGACATATTCTAGCTCCCAATCTGACATGATATCTTCTATCCATTCCCTTGTTGGATCTCGCACAATGGAGCCACTTTTTTTCTCTGTCGCTGCTAGGGTCACATTGAGGTCCCCCCCAATAATGATATTTTCCATCTCATTTAGTAGCAGGTAATCTTTTAAGGTATCCCAGCAAAAATCTTTTCCTCCAAGAGGATAGGTGCATAAAGATTGAAGAGACTTACCTGTCGACCCATTTCTTTGTGAAGGAGGTTGATGTAGATACAATGCTTTCATGTTTCATATTTAATGAGGTCATATTGTGTATGGTTACAGAGAGTGCCTATACTTCCTGAGGCTCCTCTTGCGCTTTCTGTTATTCATTTTCTTGTTTTCCAAACTGATTTGATTATGTTGAGGAAGTATTGTTCTTTCATCTTGGTTTCCTGAATAAGTAGGATCTTGGAATTTGAAGTTATAATGATATCTTTAAGTTCCTCTTCCTTTATTCTACTACCGAAACCCCTGTAATTCAAGGCGTTTAGTCTCATGATTTACCCGGGGGGGAAACATGGGCTCCTTGAGGGGCCCTAGTGTGCTTCCTTGTTTTCCTAACATTGATCAGCTTTCTGATTGTTGGTTGTGATCCACTCAAGACATCTTTGTATGTCTCCTTTTCTCTTTCTTCTTTCTTGAATTTCCTGCCTCGACCTATTTTTATTGGGGTGATAATGGTGTCACTTGCTCCCTCACTGTCACTGTTTGAGGGGACCTCACCTTCCTCCACTTCTAGCTCTAGGTTATTTCCCCCCGCATTTTGTCCTTGCTCTTCCACCCTTTCTGGAATCGTCTCCTCTTTGGCTTCTGGTGTTGACTTTCCTTGCTCCTCTTCTACTATAGGTAAATCCTAAGGGGCTTCCCTTGTTGTTTTCTCTATTTTTGGATCTATCCCCCTAAACCTATTCAATTTCCCTGTCTCTAGCTAGTTTCCTTGCTCCTTGGATTGTGCAGGGTTTGTATTTTCATTCCTTGGGCCTTTTTCCTTGGATGAGTCTCCTCCTCTTCTGGTTTGTTTCCATCCTTCTCCATTGTCTTTCTCCTTGTTTGGGTCTTTAGGGAAGTTTCACTGAAAGTGGCCATACTCGTGACAACCCCTACATTTAAACTATAGTTGATCATAATCAAGATTCTCGTAATGTTATCAGTATCCAACCTTTAAGTTTATTTCCTATGGGAGACCTACCTCTATATCCACTTCCACACAATTGCGCGTGTAGGAGTATTGGTCCTTAGGGTCTTCCCTATCGATATAATGACCGATACCATTTCCGATTGCCTGGAGAAAAGTGGGATTCCAGCAATGGATTTGGGAGTTTTGGGAGTCTTACCCAGACCGAGACATCCTTGGGCACTTCAACCGCTGGGTCAAATCTTGGCATCCAACAGTTCAGGTAGAGCCCTTGATTTTCCATGAAATAAGGTCTGTTTTTGAAGATGAGATCTTGATCTTCTTGCGAGATGAATTCGAAGATAAAGAAGCCTCTCCCCACCACATAGCAGGTTACATTGCTCTGGATCAGCGGGAGCCAGTTTCTTTGGATCCATTTGTTTGTGGACCTGGATGAGGGGCAAAGCCCCATAAATTGTCCTACCAAACCACGATCTGACAGGGATACTGCTACACGCATAGGGTGGTCAGGTGGAATATCAATCTCTGGAATCGAGTTGATCCTCTTAACGAAGCTTGGGGGAACAACTGGGGGAGGCTTCTTTCCATGGACGACTAGAAGCTTGCAGAAGGAGTCAACTGTGGAAGCAAGGGGCGATGGCACCCCTCCTTCAGGGGTGGCCATGGCTGCAGCAGAAGCACTCAGAAGGTTAACCCTTGGCGAGCTCAGAGAAAGACTGTTACAGGTGATCTTATGAACCAAAAATACATTGTTAATAATAATGTTAACAAGAATTTGATAATGGTCATAGGAATTTATAAAATATACTCAAAACATCTTATTTTTATTTTTTTTATTGTGTTAAAGGACCTTTTTATAGCATGATATGTGGGAGATATTTGATTCCTTAAATAAAGAAATAAAACTAGAAACTTCCTTTTTAAATGAAAATCTTTATCTTCATGTCTATGATATTCATATAAAAGAATAAAAAAAAATAAACTAGAACATCAGATCTATGAAAGAATGAAAAAATATTCTATTTCCCAATGAAAATATTTTAAAATACATCATGGGAGAAGGCCTCCTTGGCCTCCTCATTGGTAGCTTTCTTGTTGTTTCTCAAGTCTATGGTTTGGCTTGGCTCCTCTCTTTTGTGGCTCGAAAGTGATGATGAATTTGACCAAAAGATCTAAGGAAATTTCAGTAGCACTTTGTTACTTTCAATGGATGAGATTTGGAAAATGGAGGTGACCTCTTAAATTAATAGGAAAAATGGTGATTAATTTTGATATGGTGGTGGTAACAAAATATCATTTTTTCACTCTATCGATTTCAACCATCACTTTTAAGGTTTTTTATTTTATTTTTCTTTTATGGATAATTTCAATAAGCAAAGGTCATTAAAGTGTTATATGAATTTAGGAGATGAAAATAAAAAGTGGTTCATTAGGTTATAATAGTGGAACATGATGTAAATGTGGGTTTATACATGTGATACCCATACTAATGGATACACCAAGGCACTAGATCTTATTCTAATGTTGGTTTTCTACAAATGAAAAAGTTTAGTAAATTTTAGATTAGAATTTTTTCTTACATTGTTCATTACTCAACGGGTACATAATGAAATTTTAGTGATGTTTGAAGACACTTTTCAATCCATAAAAAAAAAAAAGAATCAAGGAAAAATAATGCAACTTTATTTCGATGAAATATATGAAAAGGAAGGGAGAGATCATTTTCACTGTCAATTTTTTATAACAAAATAGTTATTCTAACATGCTCTCACTAGCCATATAAAGATAACCAAAAAATTTCTCTTTCAATCCACTAAAAAAAGTTCAATGCACCAATGAAATCTTTAAAAAAAATAATCAAAGTATTTAATGCTATCTTGCTAATGAAATGCAAAAATTTCTTTAATCTACTATAGAAAACAAGATGCAAACCACACCAACAAACAAAGAAATTTCATGGATGTATGATACTGGTATTGATACTAACAAGAACACGCCAATGTTTATATTTGATGCAAAGAACCAAAAATTCAAAAGGAACCAAGTAGTGGCATGCAAGATTTAGCCAAACAAAAATGGAACTACAACACACAACCAATTCCAAAAATACTCGCAAAAGGTGCTTCACAAGTCACTATTCTCCAAGAAGAAATCTTAAGTAAGCCCAAAGAACAAAAATGCACTCTAAGAGATAAAACCTCAAATCCACACAAAAATAATATCATAGGCCTATCTAGGGGTCAAACTATAGACTACAAACAATATGAAATCTACCTAACCTAGTATAAGAACAAAGCTAAAGAAAAAATGAAAAAATGTCTCAAAAAATCAATCTACAAGAGGCAATTGCATTGTCCTAGTGGTGAAATCAATGACTAGAAAGATGTGGTCATGCCTTGCGAGTTATGTAGATATTGATCAGTCTATTTTTCTACCAAAGAGAGTGAGAGAATAGGAATAAAACTTGAGAAAGGGCCCATATTTTTCATAGATATGACATATTTTAGGGATCTAACCATCGAGAAAGTAATGAGGAAGCCAATTAAGATGAAAAATATTGTCAGAAACATAAAAAATAAATGGTCTTCCAAATACAAGGAATAATGAATAGAACCTTCCCTAGTGGAGTCGTCAATTTTTATATGGAGAAATCCTCCTTGTGGATAGGTGAGCACTCCCTCATATATGCCCTTAATTTGATACACACTATAGGATATAAAAAAGTACAATTTCCCTCTATATCTAATGTATATGATCCTAATACATTGATCCAGGTGGATATTGGTGGCCACCCTCCTATTCCACTTGGACCCCCAGCATTATTTTTTTTCAGTTTTTCAATTTCCTTAATTGTAGCACAATTTACTATTTTTGACAGTTTTTCGGGTCTTGAACTTCCAGAGCCATTTTGAGGCCCTAAACGACGTCTTTTGGGCATGGTCCGATCGATGAATATTAGTTTGTTCTAAACCATGATATTCACTATTAGAAGTTTTATTACTCAAATATATCTTTCTAACGATGTATCATATGCGTCAAACGAAGATAATATGCCAAATTTACGACCCTGGGAAATTGATGTACCAATTTACCCTGACGGGGTCCATATTCTGGCGTTTCATCTCCTACGGTTAGGTTTGTGGATGTTTAGGGTTTCCATTATTTCTCAATAACATATAATCCTTCGAGCCTCATTGTAACACTAAGTTCATAGGCCTGTAGCCGCCACATCTCTTCTCAGAGATAAGATACCAACACCCTAGCTAGTTTATTTCTATTATGTTTGTAAACAATTTCAGTTATTTAATATTAATGAAATCAAGTCTTATTTCCGTTTCATTTTTGTATTCATGGTTATTTGTCTATTCGGTTGCATTCATGCATAAATTCGGATCAGTGGTATCAGAGTGGTCTTCTCTTTCTCAATCCTTCTTTGCATGTCCCCAATGAGGTCAGGGTATAAGGAGTTAGGGCTCAATCTGGTTGAACCTTTGCAAGATCATCCTCACAAACCCTGACGATCGCGCATGGGGGACAAAAATAAAGACGAGGGAGCAGGAGATCCTATCAAAATATTGCTCGAGGAGGCCCTTGAAAAACAAAAGAATGCGATGATGGATAAGTTCACCCAGATCCTTCAACAATTTCCCACTGGTAGCGCATCTGCATCCAGGAGCCACTTTAGAGGCGCAACCCCTTTTAAGGTATATGTAAACTTTGACATTCCCATATTTGATGGCCAAATAGATGAAAATTTCATAGATAGATGGTTGAATCTATTAGAAGGATATTTCTCAGTTCATGACTTTTCCAAATGGGAGAAGATTAATTTTTCACTACTCAAAGTCACCCCCCATGTCAAGGACTAGTGGGAAACCTACTGTGAGAAAAAGGACGAGGATAAAACCTCTTTGTTCTTGGTCGTACCCACTTGGAATTATTTTCGAGATGCCACCAAGGAACAATATTATCTTATGGGGAGCTATGAGGAAAAGTACATACTATGGACTACGTTGTGGCAGCAAAGGGATCAAGATGTGCATGATCTAACGAATTTGTTCCATACCCTGCGCACAAAGTTGGGTACCAAAGATTTAGAGAAACATTTGGTGTTAAAGTACTATAGTTGTCTACACAGATACATTCAGGAGGAAATGGAGTTCCTCGACATCTCCTCACTTGGTATGACATATCGATATGCTGCCAAGATTGAGCAGAAATTCAAACAGAAGAAGAGAGACTTTGGATATGCAAATCAAAAGCAAGAGAAAGGTGTCCTGAAACCCCAGAAAAAAGGAAAAATCCAATACATGGTGGCTCAAGACAACCTGCAAAAGATTCAAGAAAAGAAAAAAACCGTGAAGCCAAGGAAGGACAAGGGAATGTGGTGTGAGTTCCATAAGAGCTCCACTCACAACACAAGTGAGTGTCGGGCCAAACAGTCACTGGTGGCCAAGATGAGGGCTTCTGAATTAGATATATGCTTCGACATTGAATCAGAACTCGAGAAGGGGAATTATAGAGGGAAGCAAATTATCGATGCATACCCCAACGCCACCATTGCCACCACGAAGATCCAAAAGGAAGAAACGAAAGATCCAAAGGAAGAGGAGCATCTCTTCCACTCTGAGATGTGAGTAAAGGGTTCCCCGCTATAGTTAATTGTCGAATGTGGGAGCCAAAAGAACCTCATTTCAACAGAGGTCGTCAAGAGGTTGGGCTTGCCGACCATAACACATGCACATCCATGCACCATCGAGTGGCTTCACCAAGGACGGGATCTTCACGTCAGCCAACAGTGTCACCTTCCCTACAACATCAAGCCCTTCACCCATGAGGTATTATGTGATATTGCTCCTCTTGATGTTTGTGATGTATTATTAGGCCAACCATACTTGTGGAAGAGACATGATGTGTATGAGTCCTGGCCTCACATTTTTATTGTTACCTTGGGAAATAAGTTGTACATGATACCAGAGGTACCATCACCTACCGCTTTCTCTTTGGTTACTGCAAAACAATGTAGTAAGATCATTTACAAAATCGAGAAATTTGTTTTCCTAGTGATCCTCCCTAAGGGAAGGAACAAGATTGTGGACATGACCTCTAGACAGGGCTCCTCTGCACAATAACAAAAAATGGACAAGGTTGTGGAGTAGTACCAGGACATATTCAACTCACCCGCAGGGGTACCTCTGCACTGTTAGGTCAAGCACCTCATCGATATGACCCCAGGTGCGCCACTGCCCCATGGACTGATCTATTGGTGCTATGTTCTAGAGAACGATGAAATCAAAAGGCAAATTTAGGAGTTTCTACATAAATGTCCCATCCAGCGAATTTCATCACCCTATCGGAGCCCGATCGTGTTGGTACAGAAGAAGGATGAGACTTGGAGACTCTGTATTGACTATCGGGTGCTTAACAAGATCATTGTCCAGAATAGGTACTCGATCCCATAGATTGATGACCTTTTGGACCAACTCAAAGGGGAAAAATATTTCAGCAAGATCGACTTGAAGTTCGAGTATCACTAGGTACCAATCGAACTGTCTGATGTATGAAAGATTTCCTTCAAAGCCAAGGAGGGCCTCTCTGAATGGTTGGTCATGCCTTCCGGGTTGAAGAATGCTCCCATAACCTTCATGAGGTTGATGGATGACATCTTGCGGCCATTCACCAACTCATTTGTAGTAGTGTGCTTGGATGGCATCCTGATCTTCATCTAGACTTGGGAAGAGCACCTCCACCACATCCGACAAGTCCTCCAAACACTACGGAAACATAAGTTGTGTGAAAATTTTAAGAAGTTCACTTTTGGTATGACCCAAGTTCAGTATCTTGGATGCATTATTGATGAGCATGGGGTGCATGTGGATCCAACCAAGATCCAACTCATCAGGGATTGGCCAGCCCTAACCACTCTAATAGTGCTTCACAACTTTTTGGGTCTTGTTAATTTATACTGCAGGTTCGTGTTGGGATTCTCTCATATCACTTGGCTCTTGAGTCAAGTAACCAAGGGAGGAGTGAAAGAAAAATCCTTTTGGTCGGAATCTCAATAGAAGGCATTCGTAGAATTGAAATAGCGCCTCTGTTGTGCCCCAGTGCTCACATTACCATATTTGCAACAACCATTTGAGATCAAGACAGATGCCTATGACTATGCTATTGGGGCAGTTCTTACTCAATAGGAACATCCAGTGGAATACCACAGTGAGACACTGTCTAACATAGTCTGAAAGTATCCCACTTATGACAAAGAAATGTATTCCATTGTGCATACTTACTGACAATGGAACCATTACATTTTGGGGAAGGAAACGATCATCCACATAGACCATCGACCCATGTAGTTCATACATACACAAGGGAAGTTGCAGAACAATCACCATCATAAGTGGTCCACGTATATGAAACAATTTAATTTGAACATCAAGTACAAGAATTTCAGCACCAATAATGTTGCAGACTGCCTCAACCGACCACTGATCATGGAAATAACCATTGTGCTCAACTCTTGTGGGCACGAGACTTATGATTGGCCACTTCTCTATAAGAGTGATCCAGATTTCAGCCACACATACACAACTCTCTTCGAGGGTAACCGAGTTCCAAATTTTCACCTTCAGGATGCACTATTGTGTCACCTGGGACACCTTTGTGTTCCTTTGAGAGAGCGTGCCAAGATTATTTTGGAAGCACACTATAGTCGGGTCGCTGGACATTTTGGGGTCGAGAAAACATTGGCATTACTGCATAAGTATTTCTATTGGTCAAACCTTCGACAGGATGTCAGAAATTATATCATATCCTGCACTACCTGCGTCATTTCCAAATCGACCATCAAAAATCAAGGCCTCTATACTCCGTTGCCTACCCCAAGTCAACCTTGGGAATCGCTCTCCATGGATTTCATGTCATTCCTTCCTTCTACTAAGCATGGAAACAACTGTTTTTTCATGGGCTTCCACAGATTCTCGAAGATGGCAATTATGGCGGCCTCCAAGAAGAATTTCACAACAGAAGCCACTACTAAACTCTTCTTTGAACGAGTGTGGGTACACTTTGTGATACCACTGTCTATCATATCATATCGGGACATCAGTTTCCTCTATACATTTTTTTCCAGCCTTTGGTCAATGTTGGACACCAAGCTCACCAAGTCCACATCTTTCCATCCCCAAACTGATGGCCAGATAGAGGTCATCAACAAGATGATCGTGCACAATTTGCGCATGTACAACTCAAATCATCCATGCACACAGGATGAGAGCCTCCCCTATGTAAAAAATAGCTATAATTGGACCCTCCACATCTCAATCGACCACATCCCCTTTCAGGGGGGCTTGAGATTCCAACCACTATGTCCCATTGACGTAGCCATACCATTTGCATCTACTCAGGATAATTTGGCTCATGTCCAGTCTGAATCTTCCAAGGTGAACAACTTCATTGAGCGCATTCAACACATTCGCTAATAGGTTCATGACATATTGGACAAAGCCAATGATAAGTACAAGCAACGTCATGATCAACATCGGGTGCAAAACAACTTCCAGGTGGGTGACAAAGTGTGGCTACATTTGCAGAAGGAGCGCCTCTCTGGAACCCACCACAAGCTTCACCCGCTCTGATATGGGCCATACACCATCACCAAGGCTATAGAGGAAAATGAATTTGAGCTTCGTATCCCACCGTTCCTTGTTCTACACCTAGTGTTCAATGTGGATCACATTCAACCTTACTTTCCACCTCTGTTGGACACATCCGACATGGCATAATAACTCACACCAATAGAGTTAAACCCAAACTGCATGGAACAAGCCACAACTGATCGTATTATGGAAACAGATATCAAGAACACTCTCCAGTAGAGAATCCAGCTATATCGAGTTGTCAAAGCAGGCCAACTCCTTCACCAGGGCAAGTGGCTCATGAGGGACCAAGTTCAAAAGAAGTTTCCTCATCTCATGGAGGAACTCAACACAATGGGGACCATTGCTTCATAAGGGGGGAGGAATGATCTAGGTGGATATTGGTGGCCACCCTCCTATTCCACTTGGACCCCCACCATTGTTTCTTTCAGTGTTTCAGTTTCCTTAATTGTAGCACAATTTACTATTTTTGGCAGTTTTCGGGTCCTAAACTTCCGGAGCCATTTTGAGGCCCTAAACGACATTTTTTGGGCATGGTATGATCGACGACTATTAGTCCCTTTTGGACCATGATGTTATCTATCAACATTTGTAGTCCTCAGATATATATTTCTAATGATGTATCATATGCGTCAAACAAAGATAGTATGCCAAAGTTATGGCCCTGGGAAATTGATGTACCAATTTACCCTGACGGGGCCCATATTCTGGCGTTTCATCTCCTAGGGTTAGGTTTGTGGATGTTTAGTATTTCCATTATTTCTCAATAACATATAGGCCTTCGAGCCTCATTGTAACAAAGAGTTCAAAGTCTTGTAGCCTCCACATCTCTTCTCAGAGATAAGCTAGCAGCGCCCTAGCTAGTTTATTTCTATTCTGTCTGTAAACAAATGTCAATTCTTTGATATTAATGAAATGAAGTGTTATTTCCATTGCATATTTGTATTCATGGTTATTTTTGTATTATGTTGCGTTTCTGCATAAATTCGGATCATACATGCAATAAGAAAGGATCGAATATGGTCCTTCCCTTGTTCTTTCCAGTTGTACTTGCGTAATATTGGTTGATGCAACTTTAGAAATCTAGTTATAACTCTTAGCACATTCTTCCTACACATAAGAGAATAAAAATACCTATCTCAAATCCCTTCCAGAAATAGGAATCTGAAATATTCATTAGATCTAACATAAGATACTCAAGAAGGACCATATATACCATTGACAAGCATACATGATTGAATAAAAAATATCAATAGAGGGGAAAACCATATAGATATATATTAATAAGTGGATAAGACATTACATGAATCAAGTATTTTTAGATTGAGTCCCAATTGAAAGTCTCTCCTAGATCCTTGATCCAACTCTTCCTTATCCCTCACATGAGCAAGGCCAACACTAATATGATCGTTGATTGTAGAAGATCTTGTTTAAAAATATGCAATATAAGTTTAGTTTCCAAATCTTCCTTCCTTCCTCCCTTGGAATTCCTTCCTTATATAGATTGATGGAGGAGTCTAGGGGATATATATACACCTTTAGTTCTTGACTTAATGAACTCTAAGTCTAATATGAGTTCCCAAGCTCATAATGTGAAATATAAAAGTCACCCAACATTGATCTCCTTGAAATTCATTAAATCTAGAAGGTTCCAAGTGAGGTCTCATGTTGCAAATGGTGCAGTTGGAAACTAGTTGTGCCATGCCAAGCATACAAGGTGTGACTAGTCGCACCATGATAGGCATGCAAGACATGAAATCCCTCAAAATCTCAAAATCCAAGGAAGAAAAGGTATGTCTTAATGTGACAACACTAGTAGGTCCTCAATGTGTCTCTGGTGTTGTCAAAATAAACTTTGTAACTTTTTTTATTCAAATTTGGAGAATACCTCAACAATTCCATATACCTTACCTCATATTCAGGAACTTGTTTTTTTTCTTATCTTAATGAATTAAATTTATTCAATTGTCTTTCGAAGAATTCTTCAAAAAGGTAGTGTTCTCTAAAATTCTCCTCAAACAACTCCCATGAAAACTCAAATACATCAAGCCCTAATTGTGACAATAGAGTCTGCCACCGGAATAAGAAAATTCCCTCCAAAGAGAATATTCCCATCCATACTTTTGGGTTGGAAGTGTAAACCCTCAAAAAGAAGAATATAGCCATATTTTCCAAGTAGGTTCTAGCTGCCTATCCATCCATAGATCCCAAAAAGTATGGAAATTTCACCTTCTCCATTTCTCTATAAAAAAGATTGTTTGAATGATGTGATCCTTCATCATGTGTAGATACTCCTCCCTCTTCCATTTCCAATTTTTTCATTAACATGACAAACATCCTATGAAATGAGTGCAACATGGTCACTACCACTCATGTAGACACATGTTCTTGTTCTTTAACATGTTTTTGTCTTGGCATAAAATGCAAGGGTGTAGGCTATGGTGAAGTTGGATGTATACCTCGACCTATGGAAATAATACCTCTCATTTATCTTATGTCCATATTTATCTAATATAAGAAGGAAATTTCAAATTTGATTAGTTAATCTTTCATTCACATAAACAAAATATTAGTAAATATTCATGGTACACTACTTAACAATGGGTCCAAGTCCCTAGTTTACTGGAACTTTCTCTAATACTACATGTAACACCCTTCCTAATGTTAACCTTGTAATAACATGTTCATACAACTATCAAATAATATCCTGTGTCTCACAATTATCAGAAATATATAATGGGAGGGGGGTGTCAACAAAAGGATTCTAGGAGGTATTTATTAATATCTAATGAAATTATGGGTTTTTTTAATATCCTAATAGACTATACTTAAATAGACCAAACATCTCGACAAAATTTAATAGACGAAACTCTCAACAAATACCAAAGAAAAATTATTCTAACATTAGAACATCCATCCAACATTAGGGTGCATAAAAAATGTTTTCTTCAAAGCCCAATACCTCTTTTTAAAGTTCTATGCAAAATTACATTTTATGAAATCAATATTATATTAATATTTTTCATCCCATGTTTCACTCATATACACAAGTGCATATGTAATTAGTTATTTAAAATTATAAAATAATGAATTCTACTCACCGAACTCTCACATTTCATTTTTCACTCCCAATTGTTCTCTTGATATCCCATTTTTTTTTCCAATAATTCAATTCGAATTTCAATTATTGTTAATATTTCTTTTCCTTGACTTTTGTGTGCACTAGTCGTTAGTCGTTAGTTGTTACTAATTAATAATTAATTTGTTTTCATTCCATGCACAATCTCTTAATTATATTTATTCAAAGTAATGCTTATAATGAACTAGATCTTCCTTCATAATATAATATACTAGTTCATCTATATATTTATTCATGCTACCATTATTTTAATTTAATCACTTATCTTTAAATATAGTGCAAACAATATCATTTTTTCCTTATATGATAAAATGCATGTTAAAATTAATTCTCTTTTACAATTTCAATTAACATTATTTTTAACATAGTTTTTAACAATTCATAAACGATACCAATGGTACCATGTATCTCATTCCTTTTAGGAATTACATTATTACATTTTCAATGGTGCCATGATTTACATGTCCTTTAAGTATCCAACATTTCTTGGTGGAGAAATGGTGCAACAATGGTGACATTATTAAATCATATTTTCTTTCCTTGGTTGAGTAACTAATGGTTAGAGAGGAATAAGGTTATAATATTATTGTGTATCACTCAATCAATCCTCATGAGTGATAAATTTCACAACTTATAGTCATAACAACATGCAATCTCAGAGAAAAGGCATCCCCATATTTTCAACTCAGTCCATGGAAGGAGTACTAGTAAGTGGAAATATGAACAATGTTTCTCCTCTAATGGTATTCAATACATTTTCCATACAATCCCATCACCAATATGTGGATTGATCAGAAATCATATTCATTTTTCCTACACATACTAGAATCAATGCATCAATAATTTTCATAACAAAAAACCAAAATATATCATAATCACATAATTAAATAGTTTCCCAATTCAATCTAGAGTCCAATATAATGTTCATACAATTACATGTCAATCCACCCTTGTGGTTTCCTATCACACTATACAAATTGTCAATACCATCTACACATTAACGTATCTAGATTTTCATTTCAATTTATCCAGAAACCAATATCATTTTTTGCATCATGTAAATGCATATTTAATTCATCTACAATATCATATAAACTTATAAATAATCCATTCAATCATCATCATTTTAAACTCAATCAAATAATAAAAATTTGATGCTTCCTTGGCACAATATCTGTTAAATAACGAGGTTATTTGTAACTAAATGCTCAAAAATGGTAAATTTTAGTCTATCGCAATAGTCAAATAAAATTGGGCACCACATGTTATACCTTAGTTCCTAAATAAAAAATGACCAAGTTGAAAATCACAGTATGAAATGAATTCTATAGGTTGTTATCTAGTAGGAAATTCATTATTAGTTGAGATGTTGTCTTTGATGAGATAGAAAGTCAAATAGCTGAAGATATTGATAATATCCTTAGTCACTCGGAGAAAATGGTAACTCATCATTAAAAAAATCATCAAAGAAAACCAAATTGACTAGAGAAAGACTTAACCCCCAACATGAATGTTTCAGAGTTAGATAAAACTTCTTCAAATGATGGTTCTTCTTCAACATAAGTCAAACCAACTGCGATAAATTCACCACAAGAACATTACAATAGAACAAAATGGTTCACACAATTTCTCAAAGATGTTCACTCAAATGAAAGAAACAAAATATGAACTAAAAGTTCTACTACATCTCAAAAAAGTTTTCCCTTCATCACTTACAATTCCATTGAACCAACCACTTTTGTAAAAGTAATGAACCATAAATAACGATAGAAATCTATGGTGTATGATTATGGTTTGGTAATTGTAAATGGAGCATGGAAAGTTTTTTATTTTCCAAGAGATTTTAAGCCCATCAATTGCAAATGGATTTATTGAATCAAGCATAAAGTAACGATCTTGTAGGATACGTATAAAGAAAACAAGTGGCAAACAATTTTGCTAAAAAATAAACCATAGACTATGAAGAAACATTTTCACCCACAACAAAGTTGAATATAAACAAAATGGTAATAAATTTGGCTACACACTATGGTCAGACACTTCATCAAATGGATGTTAAAATTTTCTTTATTAATGTTGACTTGAAAGAAGAAGTATGTATGCCTAAATCCTCAGGTTTTAAAGTTGAAGTACAATACCACCAAGCTTGCAAACTAATCAAAATTTTATATGGTTTGAAACGGGCACCTAGAGCATGGCATGCTAAAATGGATGGATATCTTTAAAATGTTGGTTTTCTTTGTAGTGAGTTTAATGATACCTTTTTCTTTAGGATGAAAGGTCAAAACTTGGTATTCATTTCTCTTTATGTTGATAATTTATTCATTACGAGGAACTATGATGTTCATATCAAGAAGGTGGAACTGAAACTTAAAAAAAGTTCAAAATGACTGACTTGGGGCCACTTCTATAATATATTCAAGTGGAAGTTTCCCAACAACCTTATCAAATATTCCTTAGAAAAACCAAGTATGCAGAAAAATTGCTAAAGAGGTTTGGCATGAATAATTATAAACCCTCTCTTATTCCTATGGATATAACTTAAACTTTCAAAATTTGAAGGGGAGAATTGTGGTCCACTAGCTACAAACATTTGATTGGAAGCCTCATTACTTGACAAGTATTCATCTAGTTGTGTCATATGTAGTTAGCAATATTTTAATACTCATGCAAGAACCTAGAGAAAGTCACTATAATGCAACAAAAAGGGTCTTAAGGTAAATTCATGGTACAAAATATTTTGGCCTTCTCTATAAGAAGAATAAAAACTTTACACGTGTCCCATATTCATATGCATATTTTGTTGGTGATATTGATGATAGAGCGCCAAATTTACCTTATTTAATGAATATGGGCTCAACAAAAGTATCTTAGAGATGGAAAAAGAAGGCAATGGAGGAAAAATCTTCAGCAAAGGTAGAATACTTCTTAGTTTGGAAAGAAACATGTGAAACTGTTGAGCTATGTTGAATTTTGAAAGATCTTGGTGTTATTCAAGAAACACCAACTACTTTGTTGATTAACATTCAATTAGCAATAAATATGGTCAAGAATCTAGTATTTCATTCTAAAACCAAGCATGTTGAAACAAAGTATCACTTCATTAGAACACTCATGAGTAATGACATCATCATGCTAAAATATTTTCGATTTAAAGATCAAACATTGGATATTTTCACCAAGCTACTAGGTAAAATTAAATTGGCAAAGTTTAGAGATGAATTTGGTATTTGTAAAATTAAACTCTAAGATTAAAGAGGGGAAATATTTTTTTTTCCTTGGAAAAATTCATAATTTTATTCATCAAAGAGAACCAAATTACATACACAGGTGCATGAAGCACTCCCCAAAGATGGGTAAAATATCAGATAAAAATAAAACAATAACTGAGTAAAACCAGCATAAAAAAGATAGGCCAGAACTGCACACCCAAGAAAGGACCTCAAAGTGCAGATCCATAGATCCACACTGCACACCCAAAAGATGGACCTCAAAGCTCTGACCTGACCTCCAAAGAGTAGTAGAATACCCAACAATTGTTGCACCAAAGACCATATCCTAAGTCCAGAGAGTCAAAACCAGTCCACCAAAGCTCCAAGGGAGGGATCCACGGATAGGAAGAAACCCTATCAATTTCGAGAGGCATAGTACCTCCCAACATGACAATAACCAAAGAATATGCCAGTCGAGTAGACCAAGGGCCACGCGATAAATTGTAGCATCAGATCCAGTCCTGAACCGACGTGAGCAAGGTGGGGAGCCCACAAGGGAAAATCCACCAGCAATGAAATGAGTTGTCCAATCAAATAGAGAGACTCGACGACACAAAAAGAGGCAGGGGAAGAATGAGTATCCCACGAGGCAATAACCACCAGTAGACTGGAGTGAAAGAACCCCAACCGGCCAAAGGCCACACAAACAGAGCACCATTCCAGACCAGAACCATTGAAGGTATGTGTCGTCATGGAGGGATGCATATTCGAGCGCCTTCGGGAGGGGAAGCAGCTAGGGAAACCCTAGCTACCTCCCCCCATCTGTTACTCGACTTGTTACAATAACAACACTTAAGATTTCAGAGGGTTTTCACGCAGAGCTACCTCCCTCCAATAATAAATGTAACTTAAATTTCCATCTCTCCTCTCACTTCTAAAGAGGGGAATGCTATCCTAACAATATTAAACTTTATTTAGATAGGCATTTTCCTACAATAATAATAATAATAATAATTTTATTATAAAAATTATGTATTTCCTATAAGATAGATTATCCTTTTCACATCCTTTGATAGTGATTATCCTTGAGTTGTTATTCAAGGATACATTATATGTTGATATAAGGCTATATTTATTATATATACACAATGTCTCTCACTTGTGATGTAATTATATTTTCATGATTAAGAAAATTGTGCGTTTGAGAGAAATTGGTGAACCTGAACAATAGGAAGATTTTTCTCGTACATGGTTTATTAAAAAATATTGAATCAAAAATATTCATATCCATACCTTTTACTCCCCCCCTGCATCATCATCGATTATCATTCTAAGTTTTCTTTGTCTTACCCATAACCACATTGGGTTTTTGTCGACTATCCTCATTCATTACATCCTTTGGGTTCCATAGGTTTACCCTTGACCATTACAATTCCTTAAGATAGGGGTAGCTAAGTGTTACGATAGAGAAGTATTCACTAAGTGTTCAGATTGAATATAGGGAGAGGGAAAATTAATTGATTGAGGCTTCCCAACCATCCGTTATCCTGATTGGCGAAGTGAGTGGAGTCATTTGTTTCCTAGCTATGGAATTCCCAAGACAATGATGCGGAAATGGGAGTGGGGTGAAATTATTTCGTGATGGTGGTTGGTCTCCACTGTTTTGATTTATATATGGCGGCATCAAAGATAGAGGTAGAGAGAGCAGGAGAGGAGGTAGCCAAATAGCTAGCATCTTAGTCAGAAACTGGTTTCGTCTTACCATGAACCATTCATTACATCAAGTGGTTTCTATCTGACCATAATCTTTCCTCTGTCATGACAGGTGGTTTTTGGTTTTCCATGAACCATTCAACATTTAAATTATGTGGGCATACTTATCTCGGGTACATACAATTTCAAACACAATACTGTTAATTCTTACCTTGCTTTTCTTCCTTCTTGATTTTGATGTGTCAAACTTCCTTCCTTTCCTTGTTTCTTTTCTCATCAATATTGGCTTGCTCCTTTTTTATTTTGTTAGTACCCATGAATCCATCTTCTTGTGCTTTCATCTTGCTTGTACTTCCCTCTATCATATTCTTTACTTCTTCCATTCTTCATTGATTTCATCATCGATGTCAAATTATGACTCTTACTACACTTCATTATGAGTTTTTTTTTTTCTTTTTTTAATCTTCATCTTGATATTCTTTAAGTCTACACAATATTTTAGTTTAGTAATTACTCATTTTAGAAAAAAAAAAACCACATAAATTTTATCTAATATAGAAATTGGTGATTTCCAACCTACACTGAACTTATAACATTAGTTTTCCAAACTAAAACTCATAACAATAACAACTTTTCCATGACACAAAACCTTGACTTTATCCTTAACAATTTCAATGATTTTGATCAATTAAATATTTGTTTTTATACTTAATCCACCCTTTTACAACCTTTAACCATTTGACTCAAAATGACATTAATTCTAGTTGGCTTACATCAGAGCTTAACAAATTGTAAAGCTTGACTTTATCCTTGACAATTTCAATAATTAATTTTCATCAACTAAATATTTGACTTTATACTTAGTCAACCATTTTACTCAAGATGGCATTAACTCTTGACCGCTTACATCAAAGCTTAACCGGGCTATAATTAACTTGACCAACTTTGTCTCGAAAAATAAAATAGATACTCAATCTCATAATCTTTAAATGACTTTGCTAATTACAACTTATTAGATTTGGGTTTACATCAATAAAGTTAATAGAAAAACAAAAATCTCCGCATAGTGCAAAACTTTTAATATAAAATAAAGAATCTCAACATCGCATCCTACTTCAAGTGGGATAAATGTCTTGCATCATGCACGTGAATTGTTTGTTGATGAGACCACCATTTCCTTCTCGCCAATAATCCTCTCCACTAGCGTGTGCATGGGCTCCTCCTCTTATAACATGACTACTACTATCTTCCACTTTACAATTGGTGATCGCCAAGAGTCCTCACCACTCTAGCGGGTGCATGTGCTCCTCCTCTTATAATAAGACTAGATTCTTCTATCTTCACACTTTACAATTGGCCATCTACATCCATTCTAATGCTCCAAATTAATGGATGAACAATCACTAAACCCTCCCTTTCTGCCATTGACAACAATTGCAAGATTTCTTCTTCAATGGTTTTGTGATGTTTTTTCCACTAATCTAGGAGTATTTGTATCTAGGGAAATATAAATGAAACGTGGATGTTATGCACAATGACCTCCTGTTTGCAATGCCTCAGCCAGACCACATAGAGCAAAATTTCCCGAAGAATAAGTTGTGTACCGTTACAGGCCCACATTCCCAGCCTAGGATGACATCAAAGAAATGGAAGCCAGCAGTCTGTTTCCGCTCCTTTTCATGTAAGGAAGTGCAGCTTTGATTAAATGAATGGTCAAATTGATATCCACCATGGATCACATGGTGTCCACAGATTATATATCAAACTCTTAATGAGTAAAAATGGCTCCATGGTATCCACATTTTATATATCAAACTCTTAGTGAGTAACAATGGCATTTGTGCGCCCCGGATGGGGTGACACGCAGCTATAGGGAGACAGGTCGATCCGCACTCGGCCCAGGCATAAATGTCGACGGTCGCCACCCACAAGCATGACTTAACTATGGGGGACGACCATCGCTGCAGTTTCAGGATGGAGGGACCTTTCCCTCGAGCGATAAGGTACGATTTTAGTGTTTCAGTAATGGCAAAGGATAATTGCGAGCGGATGGCCTTGGATCCTGTTCATTTCATTTTCAATTCGCCCGGTCAGAGTAGGTCTGCACCTGCCTCGGCCTTGTTTATAGCCCGTATGCTCTGGTGTGGTCTTGCATTCACCGTGCATTTTGCATTCTGGCATTCTGCTCTCTCGCTGCATTTCTTTCTGAACTTAACGAGACTGAGCTCGCTTGCCCGCGATTCGTACCTGCAACTGCTCTTCTGCCTTCACCGACAATTGCTTTGCGCCTTCTCCATGGCCCGAAAGAGAGGTAGACCTCGTCGTGGCGCGGCCTAGGAGGCGCATAAGGCGCAGCAGCTTCGTAAGGAACAACTCGAACGCGCCTTGGCTCTTGCAACTTCAATTCTTCGGAAGAAAGCCAGAGCAGAGAAATGGGCTCGGCTTGCCACCATTGCTGAGTTTGGAGCTGGATGCAGCCGAGATGTAAAGGAGAAAGCGTCAGGAGCGATGCTGGAAGTTGGTACTAAGGAGGAGTTCCCCCCCTGCTTTGTGGAGGAAATCTCGTTTGTGGAGGACCTGTCGACTATGGAGTTCACCCGAGTGGCAACCCAGAGGGAGGACTGCAAGCCCACTCCGACACTGGTAGATTACACCCCTGGCTATCTCGTGGAGGAAATACCCTGGCCTGGTGACGATAATTGCAGTTGCCATAATGCCCAGGTGATAGAAGCGGGCATGAAGATTGCAAAAGAACAACGGGTGTTAGATGCGGGTTCTGGAGTGGCGGTGGACGAGGGTGGCAGCTTGCATGGCTCACTCGTCCGGGATGAACACCTAGCTCTCATTTTCGACCTTCGTGGACACTTGGCTGATCTGGAGCATCGGGTCCTCCGCATGGGTCAGAGAATGGACATACTCCTCGACGCATTTTCCAACTCACCAGCCAAGCGGAAATGCCCCCTCTGCGCCCAAGCTTTCGCCATCCTGGTTGGGACCACGCGGCAGACTGGTGAGGATGACAGGTCACTAGGCACTTAGGTTTTTACGTTCTCTTGGTTCTTAGTTTTTATGTTACTATTTTATATGTACTTAGACCACAGACATCTGTCCTGGTTTCCTCCGGGCAGGACAGATGCCACTCCATTTTTATGTTTTATAATGCTATTGCTACTCGCTCCTTATACTTGCTGGTTTTCGATAATCGGCAGCATTTTGGGTGATACTAGACCTACTCTTTTGTATAACTCTGTAAAAGTTTTGTAAAAGTTTTGTCTATCTAATATATCAGGTTCCACTTTTTTATTTAAAAAAAAAAAAACAATGGCATTTTTGCAAATCAATACATCAACGGCCCTCAACGACCCAGCTTAAAGATAAAATTTGAGAGAGCAGTCATAGCACAGGATTATACACACAAATAATAATTTCTATTAAAATTATTATACACAATATTACAGATATATATAATTGGAATCAGATCCAATTATCCAACTATCTTCAAACATAAAAATAGTTATTGAGAAAATCTCTCTATAACCTCCAACAAATCCAAACCAATTCTATTATAAACATTATTTTAACAAGTCATTCATCACTTTCTTCCCATCTTCGAAATTCTGTACATATACACTCTATAAATCCTCATCTCTTGCTCAGTAGAACTCTCGACAGATCTTTTTAGCTTCCTATAACCTGCTAGCATTACGTTCCAACAGAATTTTTTTAGCTTCCTATAACCTGCTATAATTACGTTCCAAGATCGAAACTCGGACGCCTTCTTCTGCTGCCAAGTGTGCCAAGGCTAATAACTTGAGCCTTCACTAATAAAAACATGGCGACCTTTAATTGGAACCTTAACTGGTCTAAGTTGGACGATCCACCATAAAAATACGATAAAAAATATGTGGCAAGCTAATACAAATATCCAAAGGAGACTGTGGATGGCCATTGCCAGGAGTTGGCAAGTTTACGACCCAACCAGAAACGGTGCCTTGGCATTTGATTGTAGATATGCTGGTTTTATGTGCTTTGATACAAAATTTTGGGAATATAATTCAACAATAAATACACTTAGATATCCAATCAAAGGAAGGGACATTATAGTTTACACTTAAAAAAAAATTACAATTATGCTTAATTAGATATTCAGTCCAACCATCTCCATAATTTTTTCCAATAATATCTCTTTAAATTTATTAACTGATTTTATGAGATCCTTATCCTTATTTCTCTCCTTAGTTTCATCTTTAATTCATAATTAAACTTATTGAACTTTTTTATTATCTCTTTAAATTTATTAACTGAAGCAAAGGGACATTATAGTTTACATTAAAAAAAATTACGATTATGCCTAATTAAATATTCAGTCCAACCATCTCCATAATTTTTTTTAATAATATCTGTTTAAATTTATTAACTAAAAAAATTGAGATTCTGCCTAATTAAATATTCAGTCCAACTATCTCCATAACTTTTTCTAATAATATCGGTTTAAATTTATTTACTGATTTTATGAGATCCTTATCCTTATTTCTCTCCTTGGTTTCATCTTTAATTCATAAATAAACTTATTGAACTTTTCTATTATCTCTTTATATTTATTAACTGATTTGATAAGATCCTTATCCTTATTTCTCTCCTTGGTTTCATCTTTAATTCATAATTAAACTTAATAAAAATATCCTTGGTTTCATTTTAATTCATAGTTAAACTTATTAAACTTTTTTATTGTATGTGATATAAGTCGTACAAAACCATCATATAATTTAAACATTATTCATTATCCACAATTAAAAATTTAATGAAGACTTCGTAAAAATTAATTGACATTGTAGTTATAATAACTCTTTTTAAGAGCTAGTTTAAAAGAAAAGTGTTATGAAAATGAATCTCATTCTATCAATTTGTTTCAAGACTAAAATATAATAAATTCAACGTCGAAATTTATACTAGAAACCATAAAAGAATTCAGCAATTTGATGCTTACAAAAGTAGTCGTAGGAGTACAGATTTCCTGGGAAGAGATTATCGGGGAAGAACAATTATTGAACCTGCAAACTCAACTAGGGTAGAACGGTCATACATGCAGACTGAATTGGAATTGGAAAATATTATTGGGGAAGAACAATTATTGAACATGCAAAGGTAGAGCGGTTATGCATATAGACTGAATTGGAAAATATGAAGACTCCATTGCCAACAATTTCCTCAGAATCAAGTTATTTTGGCAAGGGCTTTCCTTCCAAAAAGCTTTTGAACAACGTTAAAACCCTGGATGGTTGAAATTCCGGAACTTCATGCCCCGCCCCCCTAACGGTGGCGAATGTCAAACCCTTGTAAATTACAGTATATCCCCCCACCTGCATCATTTTTTGACGAGAATGCATGGATCGAGTCAAATATTTCTGCACATAAAAATCAATATCATCCGGACATTATTTGTGAAATTAATGAAACTAATCTAATTACCTCGTCGCCATTAAGCCAGGGGTACCATGGAGTCTCAACCGGAAGTTTCAGCTCATTGATGGAGAGTCTTGTAGAGGTCACAGGCACTATGGAATCCGTGTCTCCGCTGAAAACCAAACAAGAAAACGCCGTCAATAAATTGTTCTGATGATAAAAAAAACATACTTGTGATGCACGACTGGACATAGAATACAATAGAAGAAGTCAAATTAAAATTCATACCTGAAGAGAAGTATTCGCAACCCTGTTGCAATTAGGTGACGATAGATTGGTAACACAGTTGAGGCAGAATCGTTCCAATGAAGAACATCACTAGTACGTAGGCACAAGATAACACATTTCAAGAAATCAACTTATAAGTCGAAGGGTAAAATAGATTTGCGCAAATTGACGACTATTAGTAACTTGGTCCAAGGAATGTTACCTGCATTGGATCCAGCTATAAGTTATCTTTGTTACATTTGCATGCATGGCTTTCTGAACATCTGGCCTGTTAAGATACGCGTATACGTAGTCATCGATGCAAGGATCATACCCGGGAATTTCGGCTTCTTCTTGCTTTTAAGACGGCAATTATAACTGTAGTAAGAAAAATATCGATCGAAGAAAATGGTGGCCCCATAACCATGAATAACAGTCACCCAAAATTGCCCTTAAATCTTGCAAGCTTTCTGATTGAAATTTTCACAAAAAATTGTTGAAAACCATAGTTGAGTTTGATAAGCGGTATTCAAAACATTCCAGTTTTAGTCAATGATGTTAAAATTCAACCCAAGGCATAATTTCGGTGTTGTTCTATACTAATTTTTGGAATTTTAAAAAATTAGGGTAAGGGAATACCAAAACCCTAAAACAAAGTTTCTCTGAAAAATGGATTGAGTCCACATAACCCTTCGATGGCGCATTATGATGCCCCATATCCAGATGCTGCATATTAAAGCATTCTACCATATAAACTTGTAATTTGATCAACATACCTTGGTCGAATTAGTAGAGCATAAGGGAGTATAGATGCTGTACGGATCGATATTTCCTATCTCCTTATCCATTTTCTCTAACTCGACTTTGCACAACTTCTCATTCACATTTGATTTGGTACAGTTGCCGATTAGACCCTCATAAGTTTGATCCGATATCAATGCATGTGTCCACGGGTACGTAAATTCTCCAATGCTATCTGTATCACTATTCATTATGCCATTCCCCACCTGCATAAATTCAATGAGCATGGTTGGAATTGATGGTGTACTGTAGTTCCAAAATCTCAGAATTTAACACGATGGGTTTCAACAGGGTTGGGCAAGTTTTATTTTCGTCGTTCTGATGATGGATGCCTGGGTATGTCCAGAGGTATCAGTCTTTTGGCGAGGCCATAGTTATCTCTTAAGATCTGGAGCAGAAAAATATTTTTGCATTTTCCTCGGATGCATTCTGTGTATGAGACTATTCAATTTAAACTTCTTTGATAAATGCCCCCAAATTTGAGTTCAACTCACCATTATTCCTTTTAAATTAATGAAGGACGCCTGCGACAACCTTTTTTGTTGTAAAATTGTTGCAGCCAACTCCGGAACGTAATTTCCTACAGTCATGTTCCGATAATCAGCGTTAACAACCTTATTAAAATATCAATATTTCTTTATACATAGAACCAGCCTTCAATTTCTTCATAGTATCACAGTTTATAGACAAATTTCAGGAGAAGATTGTATAATAAAAGAAAACTAGCAACTTACAGTCCAGGTTGCAGCGATGCTATATTGTAACTTTACATTTCTTTTACTCGTTACATGACTTACTTGAAATAAATAAATTAAAACTGTGAATGTAATTTTTTTAAACTTTCCATATGATATTTATAAATCTTACAGGCTCCCATAAACCATGAATAAAAAAACATTATATTATTTTCTATAATCCATTATCACCTGCATAACTTTCGCCTGCTATGTAGAAATCTCGGGATTTGTACCGTGGAAATCTGCTGAACCATTTTACGAGGAATACATACGCGTCTCTAGCTGGGAAAAAAAAGAAACAGTATGTTTAGACGTCTGGCACATGCCTAGGGTTTCCTAATACTTATATATGCTCTTACAAAATTAAACGCTTCACAGATTACCCGTTCGTCTATCGCCAGTATGCTTTGAATAATCAGAGCTCTTGTTTGAGTAAGAGAATCCAACACCCGCTGGGGACTCCAAAAACAATAGATTGGCCACTGTAGAAGGAATGCATAATACAAAGTAATAA
>ML804614.1:236707-275732 GCA_009831015.1 Picea engelmannii | reverse complement strand
TAGCTTGGTGAAAATATCAATATATACTATATATTTTTTCCTGGATCTTGGAAAAGTTGCAACCACGTACACATCAAATTGGAAACATAACCTAGAGGGTAGAAACACCAACGAAGTGTTGATTTTTCAAGTACAATAGATAATAATACTTTTATTTCTAAATACTGGTAATTAATTCAGATGATATTATTCTTATTTACATTTTTATTTTATCATTAAGAAATAACACTTTAGAAATTCAACGAAACAAATACAGTGCAATATTAGAACAATAGAACAACATAGATCACATGAAGACAATGGTTTATCATGGCCACCTCCTCCAAGTGAAACCCTAGATTTTTTATTAGTAGAACAAAATAAACTTGGCCCAGTAGCTTCGTTGTTTAATAGAAACAACAGAAAAGACTCGCATGTGCGAACTAGGATAGAGAGAACCCTTGCACGTGTGAACAATGGAAAGAGAGAGAGAGAGAGGGAGGAATATATAGATCACCAAGAATCTCACTAAAGATTCCTAAGAACCTTCCTTCCCTTCCTTCCATTAGCCTGCATGAGAGAGAAATAGATGTGTTGAGTGAGTAAAATGAGCCAAATCATCACTCATTTAAAAAGGAGAAGTGACCTTTCAAGAGGCACCTTTTCATGAGGTGACTTTTTAACTTTTACAAATAATTGTTTTTCTTTTTCATTACATAAATAATAATTTCCTTTTTTACTTTACAAAATACATTATGAAGACAGACCATAGTTACAATTTCAACACTCCCTCTTAACTAGGGAGGTATTCTTAAAAACTAGCTAAATGTATTCAAGTTGACGAGTTTTATCTAACGAAAAGATACATCAAATATATCATGACATATCATCAATTGCATCATATACGAGCCATAATTCATCTGGCATGGTGCACATCAAGTCATATCATCAACTGTATGATCTCTAAGTTATACTAGCATGATGCTTTTGCATCATATATAAGTTGTACTGGCATGATGTGGAGTATCATATACATCATCTCTAAGTTGTACTAGCATGATGCTTCTGCACCATATCTAAGTTGTACTAGCATGATGTAGATCGGTTCCTCTACATCATCTCTAAGTTGTACTAGCATGATGTAGACCGGTTCCTCTACATCATCTCTAAGTTGTACTAGCATGATGTTACTGCATCATATCTAAGATGTACTAGCAAGATGCTAATGCATCATATCTAAGTTGTACTAGCATGATGTGAGTCAGGAAACTAAGTTATCTCTAAGTTGTACTAACATGATGCTAATACATTACATCTAATTTGTACTATCATAATGTGAGTCAGGCAACTACATCATCTCTAAGTTGTACTAGAATGATGTTAATGCATCATATCTAAGTTGTACTATCATGATGCAAAAACATCATATCTATGATGTACTAGAATGATACATATCAACACTCCCTCTCAACCAAGGGAGCAATCTCCACAAGTCCCAACGTGTCCCTGAAGTATACAAACTTCCCTTTGGACAAGGTCTTCGTTAGAATATCCGTTATTTTCTCATCGATGGATATATACTGGATTTTTATTTCTCCCTTATGGACTTGATCACAGATGTAATAATAATTGATCTCAATGTGATTTGACCTGTCATGGAACACAGGGTTCTCTGAAAGATTCAAACAAATTTGATTGTCACAGAATATCACAGTTGAATACAGGACATGATCCAATAGTCCATAAATCAACTTACAGAGCCATACTTCTTTTGTAAAAGCATCACATGCTGCAATGTAATCTTCCTTTGTAGGACTGAGTGCCACGAACTTTTGTTTCCTACTAATCCAATATATCATGGTTGATCCCAAACTGAAGTAGGTACCCGAGGTACTCTTTCTGTTATCCACACTCCCTACCCAATCAGAGTTTGTATATCCCTGCAGTTGGTCATCATTGTTTGAGACATATCTCAAACCATAATTCAGTGTCCCACGTAAGTATATCAAGATATTTTTTACAGCTATCCAATGCTCATGTCTAGGCTCCACCTGGAACCGGCTCAATGTATTTATAGAAAAGCATATTTCCAACCTGGTATTCACCAAATACATCAATGAGGCAATCAACTCTCTATACATGGACGAATCAACTAGTTTAGAGTCTGAGTCTCAACATTTTCAAATTAGTCACCATGGGAGTAGCCATGGATTTGCAATCCATCATCCCAAACTTCTGAAGGAGATTTACTGCATACTTCCCTTGACCTAGGAAGATTTCACCAGGATTTTTCCATACCTCCAGTCCAAAGTAATAATGCATGAGGCCAAGATCCTTCATATCAAATTATGAAGCTAACTCCCTCTTACAATAAATGATGAGATGCTCTGCACCTGTCAGAAATAAGTCATCAACATATAACAACATAATCACAGGTGCATCGCCTACATATTTTTAGTATAGTTTTGGATCAACATAGCTCTTGGAAAAGCCAAGTCGTGTTAATTAATTGTCAATCCATGCATACTAAGCTCTTGGAGCTTGCTTGAGACCATAAAATTCCTTTTTTCAGTTTGCAAACATGAGACTCCCTAGATTGAACCTCAAAGCCTTGAGATTTCTCTATGTACACTTCCTCTTCAATAAATCCATTTAGAAATGTGGTCTTCACATCCATCTGATGTAGATGCCATCCCATGTAGGTTGCAAGAGAGATAATGGACATGATGAAAGTGTATCTCACAACTGTTACACATTATTTTGGTCACCCTGGTGATGTTTCTACAAGCATGTGTTCAGGCTCCCAAAAGGATCTTTCTATTGAGAAAAGTGATTGGTTTCCTCCTCTACAAAACTTGTTTTTAGAAGAACTTTGCAGGCTGGACATAAGGCACAGTGCGGAAATGCTTGATTTCTGTAGGCTGTCCTAAAATTAGCTTGCAAAGTTTCCGCAAGATGCTCTATAGACAGAGTGTGGTGGCGTTTGAAGACTAAGGAAAGGATGAAGTTCACGAAGGTTCTAGAAGGGAATCTTCTAGAATATGAAATGGCATCCATATGGTTGGGATACTACTGACTTCTCTGATTTGGTGGGATCATCCTAATATCTTCAACCATCTCTCTTTCTCATATATAATGATGGATTTCTCATGGAAAAGGTTAAGCAATTAAGCAATAAAAAGAAAGATCAAGTAAGGAATTTATGAAGGAACAGGTTGAGAATTGTGTGAGGGTTTCTATATCTATTGATGCTTGAGGTCTTCATCTATCCATCGAGTTATTGTGGATCCTCGTCATGCAAGTTTGGAGAAAGTGTGTGTGTTCGAGAAAAGGGCCACCGAAAGGGAACCTTGCAACATCAAGGATGTTTGGTTGCATCTTCGACTTTTACTTAATATAATACAGTGGAATGTTTCTTTCCCATAAAATCATTCTCATTTTATTACATGACTCCTTGATCACATGTGTAAGTTTTCATTGAATATACTATTGTTGCTTTCACTTTGATTGGTTTGTGTTTCATTGCAGATCCAATATCACAAGAGCACCAGAGTGGAGTAGGAACAAAAAAGATATAAGGAAGCGATATTCAAAGGTGTGTCATTCATCTCTAGTTTGATAGTAAACTCAATGATTAAATATTAGGGAAAGCGGTATGTCCTGTTTTGTTTTGTTCTAGATCCAGGTGGATCTAGGGAGATCAGTTTATGTCCGCATTCACCGATTTATCCAATAACAAAATTGGCCACTCCACTGGGGATACGACCTGTTTGTGGTTTTTTGTCATCCATTTGCCTTTATCCTACATCTTTTCATTTTAATCGAGTCTTTGAGTCTATGGGAGATCCATCCAGACTCTCTAGATCTGAAAGTTCTTTTAGACTCTTTGCCCTCCTTCCAATTTTCCTTTGTTTACAGGTATTTCCGCACTGTATTCCATATGCAGCCCGTGGAAACCTTAGATACCCGCACCCTAACTATTTAGACCAGTGCGAAATATTTGCATCCTACCCATATCTAGCATGCGAAAATCTTAAATTGCTGCACTGTACCCTATTGTTGGGTTTCGACGTTGCCTGTAAAATTTTTGGATTGGGTCTTTTTGTCTTCTGACTCCCAATTTTGATGTGATCACTTGGGAAGAACTTTTGGTGCCAACATTTGACTATTTTCTGAGTGTAAGACTTTTTGTTTATTTTTTTTCAGGGATTGAAATCCCTTCTTCATCATTTTACAAGTTTTATTTTCTTTCTTCGCATTAGATTGGGGCCATCTTTGCATTTGAAGTAGCGAAATTGCATGATTTTTGGCATTTTTTGGTCTTGAATTATGAAAATATTTCCCCCCTCATGGCCAGGTGGGGCCAAGAATCATGTATTGGTGTACAGTCTCTTTTTCTCATTTCTTGAGAATCTTGATATTGATGAGTTTAATAAATTTTGGGACATTGTGTATATGGGAATGAAAATGTTTTCTCCTTCTCGAAATATAGCTTTCATCAAAGTGAAATATTTGCATTCTCATTTCTTTTCATTGTTTAGAGTCGGTCAAAACATCATTTAGTCCACGTCGTTTTCCTCTTGAGTAACAATAGCCTTAAAATTAAAATTCTTATAAAAATTGACTAGACATTTTTATATTTTCTGGTAACAAACCTACATTAGATTAGTTGTTGGGATTTGGAATAGGTGTGAAAGATAACTCTCCAAAGCTACAAAAAAACATAGAATCTTGAGTTAGGGAGTGGTGAAATCCACTTGCTACATTTTGTCCTAGGAAGCCCTTCTCACACAAGGGTCAATCACGAGGTCGCATTAGGACTGACAAAGCTACTCACCCTACTTTGTTGGTCTTGGTGTAGATATTGTGCATATTATGGGGGTCGCTTGCAGGTATACCCACAATGATGAGTGGAAACCTTTCAAGCTGATTTCGGGCTAGATACCCTGACCTTGCACATGGATCGGACTATCGACTATTCCCCCAGGCATTACTATTATTATTGGTAGCCTTAGTAGCCTATCTCTTTAAGGTATTACACAAGGAGATTGTGGAGGGGCAAGTCTTCACAGTACCTGGAATCGACGTTGGCCAAACTCACTCGAGCTCCTTAGAGGGTATACCCACGTTTATGTGTGGGAGCTTGCACCAAGGTGTAAGTCTGTTAAGTAGGTCATCAACATAACTTTTCCACCTTCTCTATATCATCCTTTTCTTACTTTTTCCTCGCGACGTTGGACTTCATGACCAACTAGTGCATTCATTGTGAGAAGGTTTTGTTTGCTTGCTTGCTTACTAGATTTTTAGCGCATGGTGTTTGTTTTCCCTAGCAGACTCTAGGTTATATTTTTGTTAAATGGGGTCAGTTCCCGGAACAACCAATGAAGGAACCCCTTTTTCAGGGGAACCTTTTGTTTTTCCTTCTTACGGAAACGTTTTTCCTCCTCACATCGCTATTTTGAGCCTTCCAGGTCTCACAATTGGATTACCAATATGGTTGTTTTCCACTCAGGTAATCTGGAATGTAGTTAGTGCTTCATTTGTAAACACTTCCCCCTAAGAGAATCAACCTCATGTTGATCCTTCACCTTATTCACCAGTAGGATTTTCGTCACCTTCTTCACTTGCAAGGTCTTCTTCCATTTCATCTTCTTTGTCGAGTGAAAGATCTAAAGCTAGTAACTTCGTGGATAAGAAAAAGAAGAAAAGGAAGAATAAGAAGAAGAAAAATAAACAAGGGTCCCAACTTCCAACCACTGCCAGACATGTTGGAAAACAACCAGTTACTGTTAATCATGTTGGGAGTTTTGATGATGCCAAGATCACCCAAGCAACCCATAATCCCAAGTACCCTTGCAGACTTTGTTAGGGTAGCCATCTTCTTAAATATTTCCCTGGTCTATTTAAGGTTATAGAAGAATGGTCTACACACCCTTTCCAACTCATGTCATAAGCCTCTGAACAACATGTTGATAACCTCCCGTCAACTAGTCAGGATATCATTGGGAAGAAGAAAAGTAGAGTCAAGTTCCCATGTATGTTATGCAAAGGGAGTCATCTAACTCACATTTTCCCTTGTATGGACGAAGCCTTGAAATTACTAGAAGACATGATTGTTTCACAGCCGCAACTTCTAGCTGCTTATCGCAAGCTTCCTCTCAACCCACCTATAGTTGATGGAATGATCAATACGGTCCCTTCGTCGTTTAGTCCTATTGATAAAGTTGTAAATCTTGTCACGTCCTTAGTTGAACCAGTTGACAAAGTGGTCAATCTGATCCCATCCTTAGTCGATCTCACTCTCCCGTTAGATAGTGAAACCCAAACGTTCGATCTGTTTCCACCCGTCGACCCCATTATCCCCTTGGATAATGAAACCCAAGTGGTCGATCTGATGTCATTATCAGTTGATCCTACTCTCCTGCTAGAGAGTAAACCGAATGTTGCCCATGTTTTTCTCATTGATAGAGAATCTACCCTGCTGGGGGGCATTCCTCCTTCTCCCGTAGAACCCCCTCCAAGTAATGTGGCCATCCTTTTTAATTGTGGTGTGCTAACTGGACCTTGTCTTCCCTCTCACATTCCTTTCAAGATTACAGTACAAGTTTGTGGCCGAGACGTTCCTCAGATGTTGATAGATGAAGGTTTGTTCATTAGTATTTTATCCTCTATTACTTGGAAAGATTTGGCTTATCCTCATCTTGTGTTGGTTACATGGAGTTTGTTATCTTTTAATATAAGAACTAGTCACCCTTTAGGGGTCCTTCCTCAGTTTCCTCTAACTTTGGGAGGGGAAAATGTCTTTATTGATGTTATGGTAGTCCAGGACCACTTGGATTTTGATTTACTCCTCAAGCGAGATTATGTCTATGCCATGAAATATATTTTGTCCACTCTTTTTCATGTGTTATATTTCCCTCATGATGGAAGAATTGTGACTGTTGATCAACTTTCATTTGTTGGCCCTGACTTGACCATCAATTCAATGACTTCCCTAAATGGTTCTTATATGCAAACGATATCGCCCCTGCCACAGGTCAATTATGTGGCGTTGTCTCCCATGCCTTCAATGACCGATACAAATGAGCCTCTCACTATAAGCTCAGTCTCTTATGACATAGATCTGGTAGTTGACATGGTGATCTCTTTGATAGGGTCTTTAGATCTTGATCTCCTTACCCCTGTTGCGACCCTCGACATGGTGTCCTTCCAGAGTGTGTTTCTTTCATTGAGTGAAGATCTCCTGGAATCCATGACCGAGTTTTGTCCCTTGACATGGTGTCCTTCCAGAGCATCATTCTCTTGGAAGCCATGATCAAGAAGAGATTCGATGAGCATCGTTTTCTGATTTCCAACTCATTTAAAAAATGAAACCAGCTGTGAGCATGGTTTTCTTATTTCAAGCTCATTTAAAAAATGAAACCATCCTTAAGCATGGTTTTATGATTTCAAGCTCATTAAAAAATGAAACCAGCCTTGAACATGGTTTTCTGATTTCAAGCTCATTAAAAAATGAAACCATCCTTGAGCAAGGTTTTCTGATTTCAAGCTCGTTAAAAAATGAAACCAGTTGTGAGGATAGTTTTCGCGTCTTTGTAAGAAACCTCCTTAAAAAATGAAACAGAGATTATGAGCATAGTTCTTGTTTCTATGTCGATCTCGTTAAAAATGAAACAAAGGTCTAGGGACTGAACCTGGATTCTCGAGAATAGTTCTTCTTTTATGTCAAGCTCGTTAAAATATGAAACAACTTTCCCCTCTCTTTGAGGAAAGTACTTCGTTATGTATAGTATTTGAAGATTCATTTCATTTACCTTTGCAGTTGGATGAAACAAAGCTTGGGGGGTAATGCTTTCAACCTCTGGCCTTCATGTTGAAGTTAAACTACTAGCTTCTTAAGATGGAGGCTAAGTACCAACCATCCCTAGATAATGCGTTGGGAAGTCTCAAGAATAGTTTTCTCTGGTTCAATCTTGTGTAAAAATGAAACCAGCTCCAAGCATAGTTTTGGCTATTTTTAAGATTGTGTAAAAAAACAAATATCTATCCCACGCATAGTTTTGTTTTGTTTTAATCTTGCGTAAAAATGAAAATAATCTCGAGATTACTCTTTGTTTTTCCTCATGCTAATAAATACCTGAGAATGTAACCGAGTAAACTTTTATCACTTTTTTAGAGTCATAAAGGTTATATGAAAAAGGAACCCCCTGGAGTTCCCTTTAAGCTCTTTTCAGACTCTCTAAACATGAAAAGATTGTTGAGCGATCTTGTTCTTTTCACACTTGTAAAAGTATTTAAAGAAAATGTTTGATGGGCGGTAGGTTATCACTTTTTTGGTCTCATCAAACTAATTTAGGAAAAAAGGAATTGAGAGAGTTCTCTTTAAGTGTTTTTCAGACTCTCTAAATATGAAAAACCCTCGAGTTTTCTCTCTTTGGACTCATTAAACAAACATTGAAATACCTATATGGAACCGAGCCACTCCTTCTTAGGCTTTGTTAAACATACTCTGAGGGAATCATCCAAAGGAGGAGCTTACATCAACAAGCATATGTTGTCCTCCTCAATCTTGCGTAAAAATAAAGAAGTACTCGCCAGAAATGGTGGGTGAAAAATTGGGAAAGAAATGCTTCTCTATATTTGTGTTAGTGGTAATAATAGTCGCTCTTGAACATGACACCCCCTTCATCACTGAATCCGGGTTGGGAAATTCATTTGTCTCTCGTTTGGCCTTCCTCAAGTTCATATCTTGGGTCGTATTTGAGTCAATGCTGCCAAGACCATTGTCGTGTCGTTCATATGTTCAAGAGAAGTCCAACCCCACACAATCCTTCTATCGAGTCATCCATCTACAGTTATCAATTCTTACCATGTTGGCCTTCCCTGTGTCAGTTTCAAATCATATTCACACTTTGATCTACTTTAAATCTATTACTTATTTTCTGTCATTGATCGGGGATACATCAAGGCCCTCCTGTGATGAGTATTTTCCCATCGAATTTAACTAATTATCTAGGAATAAGACTTAGAAATCAATTAGTACCTTAGAACTTGCATGCCTCAATGGCAGTTTTCTTCGCTTTCGACAGTGGGTTCATATCATTGACCCCTGATTGAGAGATTTTATCGAGTGCTCAACTTCAGCTCATTTATCGCATTCATTGGATTGTACTAAGGTACCTTGGGAGTCATTGACATCAATGGTGATTTCCCTTGCACTTGTTAACGGTTTTCAACAATGTCCGGTAATCAAGCGGTTTCTACCATGTTCGACTCCAGCACCTGTAATCGCATGGTTAGATTCGTACTTATGGATGACGAGATTGAAGACCTTGGACCTCATTATTTTGATCCAGGTTGCGACAAAGTATTTATGATTTATATTGACACATAGATCCACTTTGTATGTCTCATGGCTATTTCCAAATGTGAGATTTTCTACGAGCATATATCCATGGTATATTTCTGGTGGCTATGTATACTCTTGGTGACATGGATCCATAGTGTATGATAGGTGGCCGTGACTGAAATTTATGATTTAAATCACTTGTATTCTGAGCATGGGAATGCCTACCTCATAAATGATATAATATTGCGCAGGTGCTTGGTTGTTTGCAGGTTTACGATTGGTGCGCTTCTTGTTTCCGACACACACACATATTTTACAAAATATTTTGGTTGTCACAAGTTCCAACCTCATACTTTGGGGGGCATTTTGTTACACATTATTTTGGTCGCCCCAGTGATGTTTCTACAAGCATGTGTTCAGGCTCCCAAAAGGATATTTCTCATGAAAAAAGTGACTAGTTTCCTCCTACAAAAAAATTGGTTTTAGAAGGACTAGGCTAGACATAAGACACAATGTGAAAATGTATGATTTCTGCAGGCTGTCCTAAACTTGGCTTGCGGAGTTTCCACAGGCTTCTCTATGGACAGGGTGTAGCGGCGTTTGAAGACTAAAGAAAGGATGAAGTTAAAGAAGGTTCTAGAAGGGAATATTCTAGAATATGAGGTGGAATCTGTCTACTGGCTTCTTTGATTTGGTGGGAGCATCCTAATATATTTAACCATCTCTCTTTATCCTATATAATGATGGATTTCTCATGGAAAAGGTTAAGCAATTAAGCAAGAAAAAGAAATATCAAGTAAGGAATTTATGAAGGAATAGGCTCAGAATTGTGTGAGGGTTTCTATCTCTATTGATGCTTGAGGTCGTCATCTGTCCATCAAGTTATTGTGGATCCTCATCATGAAAATTTAGAGTAAGTGTGTGTGTTGGAGCAAAGGGCCACTGAAAGGGAATCTTGCAACATCAAGGTTTTTGGTTGTATCTTCCACTTTTACTTAATATAATACAGTGGCATGTTTATTTCCCATAAAATAATTCTCATTTTATTACATGACTCATTGATCACATGTATAAGTTTTCATTGAATATATTATTGTTTCTTTCACTTTAGTTGGTTTGTGTTTCATTGCAGATCCAATATCACAAGAAAACCAAAGCGGAGAAAGAACAACAAAGATATAATGAAGCGATATTCAAAGGTATGTCATTCATCTCTAGTTTGGTAGTAAACTCAATGATTAAATCTTAGGGAAAGCGTCATGTCCTTTTTCTCTTTGCTCTAGATCCAGGTGGATCTAGGGAGATCAATTTATGTCCGCATTCAGCGATTTATCCAATAACAACATGTTAGCCTATGGCTTACCTTTACCAATCACTAAGTCTAAATTGTCACCTATATTTGTATTATTCATTTAGGATATTAGTAATATATCCTCAAGTGATGACTAATGAGTTATTTAGGATTGCCTAGCCTAGTCATCATGCATAATTTTAGGATCTAGAGCAAATCTCTCTATGAGGTGGCATCACCCATTGTACTATAAATATGTAACATTTGAGTGAATAATTTTGTGTTGGCGTGTGAGCCTTTTCCGCCATGTTATTGTTCTTGTTTCTGTTTTATCAATTGGTATCAGAGCTATGGTGAAGAAATGATGTTGGTGGAGGATGATATGGGAAGAGTGGTTGATAATATCAGAACCTGATCTGCAATTGTTTACACCATGGGAGTATTGTGTCACAATTATTAGATGAATGTGTAAGGCAAAGGCTAGTGATCTGCAATTGATCTCATCAAAATCAACCTCAAGCAATCTCCCAGGTATCATAGCAATCTGCTTGATTTATAAACACACATAGATATGGCTTAGATGTAGTTTATCACATATCTATGGAAGATAATAACACCATGGTAGTGATCCACGAGCATTTCAAAATTTGCATCTAACATTTTTCTTTTAATGGAGGATTTGATGGTATTCTCCATATGATATATGCAATTGGGCATATTTTTATTGTGTCAATATGCTTCCATGCTATCAATAAACTGACTTTCAAATGATAACCTTCATACTTTGCATCGAATCTAATAATTCATTGTTAGAACTGTTTTTAGAACTACTCGAGTGCCATTTTGATTTCTGTTCCTGTGGGTTTATTCTTTCAAATTTGAAGTATCATTTTTTGAAGGCAGAGAATAAAGGACTAGATCTAGATTGCAGCTGCAAAAAAAAAAAGATTTCAACAACTTGGTATGTTCCTCTAGTGGATCTTGGTTTGGCTATCCTTAGAGCCTTTGATCCAGAGTTTGGTAGTATGCAATGATGAATACGATTGATGCGATCCAAAGAAACACGTGCTTCTCTGAAATATTATCCATTACCATGATGCAGTTTTAAGGACAACTTGATTATTGTTCTACAGTTCTGAAAAAAATGAAATGACAAGTTAGACAAGCTTAGATTGTATGGGAAAGCATCAAAATTGACTTCTTCGGGCACATAAAACTCACCATATAATAGATCGAATCTCTGTCGCACAATAAGAAATTCCTTTCCCAACGCATTTCTATGGTGTCTATGCTATACAACCTACATATATTCTTGGTGTGGATGCATTGAGTTGAGTGTCTAAATTCTTGTATACTACCATTAAGACAACCGTGGAAATGGTGGCACCTCTAGAATCTGTGCAACGTTGAAAATTCGTAGTGGTAGCGGCCCATACATATGAAGAGATTTCTATCTCGAAGAGAGACATTGTTCTTAGCATGAACACTCTCCAGTCCACAATAGAGAGCCACGTGAAGGTCATGTCACTCAACAAATCCACAACCAACAGATTTGTCTCAACAAATCTATCAAATGCCCAACAGATTTTCCTTCACAACAATTCACTCAACTGAGGCAGATATTTGAGCTGAAACGTTGCTAAATTTGCGCATTGCAACCCACATCCGCAACGATATCCACTTGTTAAAGAAGAGTTCATAGCTGGAAATAAAAAGTGCACATGTCGACACGAAGAGGTATTCAAATAAATGTTTTGGCAACAAATTGTTCCAGTGATACAATCCGTCCACAACAAATCTGTTCCACCTGTCCCTTCCCTTCAGAGTGATGCAAGTCATCTATGTTATCGCAACAATCTCCATTTATAACTTCTGCAGAAATATTTTCTGGAAACGCATTTTACATTTCCACATAAGTGCAATCATATATAGTTGTGCTCAAGTTGTCAAGAAGTACGTTCTCCTTTCGATGCAGCATTTACCTTTCCAGACTATGCATACATGTATGTTCAAGGAAATGGCTACCTAAATGATTCAACAATTCAATCATACGATGTTGATAAAGTTGAAGGGGGAGCGCTTCAACCTGTCTGGAAAAATGCAAGGAGAAATGCCATGCAACACACCCCTCGATCTTGTTCCTTGTTGGAGAATGGAAATTCCAGTTCATCACAATATTTAACTAATGGAAATAGACAACCATTGGATAATGGTTTTATCTTATGCACGTGAAGGGGTAGCTTTTTTCCCTCTGAATTTAGCAGGCACTTAAACATGGAGGTCAGGGTACAATATTGTGGAAAACAATTGTCTTTTGAGAGCAACAATCCTTCAATCAAAAATTATTTATTCAACTCGGGAATAAATGAAAGTGAAGAATATAATTACATGGAAAGCGTGGAAAATCATTTTTGAATATGGAATCATGTGAATTAAGCCGGAGACAAATAGGCCTGTTTGTTTGATTACAAGATTCATTCTATTTTTCATGTTGCGATCTCATGAAATATTGATTCTTAAGAGAGATCTTTGTATTTCAATATTAAATTGTGATATATCTACACTCGAGTCATTATAGTATCTCTTATAATTATGCATTCCTTGTGGCCATGCTCGATGCATATTGTAATTCTCCATGTGATATCAAACTTGTATCATAATAAAATCATATTTTATTTTGGCTTTTGTGTCCTAGATCCGCCTGAAATTGAATAAGGGGATCTTAGGTACACTTTGTGTTGTGTGTGATGGTAAGTTTTTTTTTACGGAATCTTTATGTTATTATGTCTAGTCTTACATAATTATTGATCATTTAATACAACACACACGAAGTTAAAGAAATTCAAGAACTCAGTTAATGAAATTCAAGCATAATGGAGCGCAAGTAATCAAGAAGCAGCGAAGATATTAAATTAACAATCATATCAGAAATGCACAAATCAATCTTGTAATGGAAGGATAATTGGACGTGACTTGGAGTCAAAAACATCATCAAATTTGAAGATCAACTCAATTTTGAATAAGGATTTATTGTAAATTGCAAATTGTCCTTTTGTAAGTTTACTTGTCTTTTTGAAATCAAGTTGAGTTGAATTGAATTTGTCATAAGGTGCAATTTCGACTGAGCCCGACACCCTAAAGTCATTTTGAGTCGTAATTGACAAGGTTGAGTGTTAAAACTAAAATCATTGTAAACATCAAGTTTTGGATGCATTTTCGATAGTAACCGACATCCTCAACTTCTTGGAAGAAAGAAAGAAAAGTTCAAGCGAGCGAGTACAAGCGAGCGAAAAGAGCAAGTGAACGAGAAGTTCAAGAGAGCCTGTTCAAATGGAGCGAAGTCATGAATTATTAGAGTTACTGAACACTCTAATAAACACCACTGAAGACAACAAAGTGGCATTGAACAAAGCAACTCTTCAATCAATGCTAACTTGTTTGCAAGTGACACAAGCTAAAGTTAGACTTCTTCAATCTCTATCCCAGCTACTAAATGATGAGTTGATTGATCTCAAAAATCAACAGCGAGTGAAGTGTTCTGAACTAGTTTTTGTTCAGCACAACCCTCTCTATGATTTTGATGATGATGATTCTTTTGATCAACAGTCAGTGAAGGAACAACACAGTGATACAACTTCAGAATCAATTTCAGATGAATTTGAATCTATTCATGAACCTACATTTCAGTTTTCTTTTGATTTCAGTAAAGAAAACCTTTCAATGATGCATCAACATGCAGTAAATCCACTTCCACAGATTTCAAAGTAACAGGTTCAGAATACTCTTTCGAAGCCCATCATCAGACCTTGGGAAGAAATCATCTACAACAAGAATAGAACAGGACTTGGATATGACAAGGAAGTTACCTTTCATATTCCTGATTATTCCTGATTATTCCATACCAATAAAGTTCCAAAGTGTTGGATTCCTTCAAGAAGCTTCAACTTCACCTGTTCAAGTTCAACATCAGAATGATAAGTGCCAACATTGTAATCGAGTCGGTCACAAGGAGAATCATTGTTTTGATCTCCATCCTTGCCATCATTGTGGTAAGCATAACCATTCTTCAGACATATGTTCAACACTAAAGAAACATGCAAGATTGAAGATTCACTATGAGTGGATTGATCCTTGGAAATGGTCATCAACAACCAAGCGATTATATAAGTCTTACCGTAGAATTCAATCTCGAGTAAAGACCAATCTTGTATAACATAACATTTTTTTACCTCACATAAGTGGTCCCCTTATGGCGTAGCTTTCGAGCATGGCCCTCACGGGATAAGATAACATGTGGTTTTTTTATGCATGCCCACTTTTTGTTGTACTGAAATGAAACAAGTATGGTACTCTCTTGAGCCTAGAAGGGGGGAGTACAATGATGTAACTCTCATGCACCTTAAGGGGGGGAGTTCAAAATTCCAGTGAAGATGGTTCATGAAACCACTTCTGGTCTCTCCTTTCAGCTGACAAAGGGGAGAATTGATGATGGAATTGAAGATGGTTGTCAGACAGAAAGTTTCAACAAAAATAAACATCAAATATGCTAGATGGGCATGAAATTTGCCAAATGGGCAACTGCGGTCTATAGATGACAGACTTTGGCAGAATTGTGGTTCAATAAGTTTAAGTTGAATCATATAGATTTTGATTTTGAGAGCAATGATGTGATCATTTGGTTCACATAGATGGTCATTCAACCTAGCAGAGGACAAGAGGATCCTTTTGCATTGCATCTTGGCATTTGATTGAGTTGTTAGGCATTTTTCAGGGATGTGTCAGACTAGAAGTCGATTCACTTCTCTTGGTTTGCTCTCATCAGATTGGAATTTACATTAAGTAAAAAATTTGCATGCATCCTGGCTCACATGATTACATAGTGAGATTTTCCAGAGATGGCATACTTTGGCAAGATTATGGTTCAATGACTTGCAATTGAATCATACACATGATACATTGGGATGTTATTGGACACCTAAGAGTGTCAAGATTGGTTAGTGGTTATCCAAAAACCATCAGATACATGGTATCAATTGGTTAGTGGTCATCCCAAACCACATATTCAGAGAGCACTTTCAGTGATACACTGATAGTAGAGTGGTGATATTACATGTTCACCAATTAGTAGAAGACATCATATTTTTCTAGCTAAAATACTTGGCAATATGATCAAATTGACAAGCAATCAGGGAATGTTTAGATATTGCAGCTGTTCACTTCCATATCTCATCGCTCTTCCAATTCATTTCAAATGAACATGTTCAACATCCAGATTGGCGGTTTTTCAAGCAGTTCTTCATTGAGGCTCAGCTCAGGAGTTTCACTATGAAGACTTGCAATTGATACCAGTTTATTATTTATTGCAGGTATTATTGATCGGACTTGTGATTGAGGGGGGGATTGTTAGCCTATGGCTTACCTTTACCAATCACTAAGTCTAAATTGTCACCTATATTTGTATTATTCATTTAGGATATTAGTAATATATCCTCAAGTGATGACTAATGAGCTAGTTAGGATTTCCTAGCCTAGTCATCATGCATAATTTTAGGATCTAGAGCAAATCTCTCTATGAGGTGGCATCACCCATTGTACTATAAATATGTAACATTTGAGTGAATAATTTTGTGTTGGATTGTGAGCCTTTTCTGCCATGTTGTTTTTCTTGTTTTTGTTTTATCGCAACAATAGGGGAAAATGTTTCATCTTAATCTTCTCCCTCTTTTTGGGAAAATCCTCTAGCCATGAACCTTTCCTTCTATTTATCAATTCTTCCATCCACTGAATGCTTAATATTATATATCCATTTTGAAGTCACCACAAACTTCCCTTGAGGCCTTGGCACTATTTCCCATAAATGTTTCTTCATGATGGACCGATGCTCTTCCATCATGGCTTCCTTCCATTCTTTCTTCATGACAACCTCTTCAAATGTGGAAGGTTCTTCATTCACAAGTTTTTTCATTAGTGCCGCATAACAAGAGAACCCCTTGGGTTTCTTACTTTCCCTGAAGGCATCACTTGGATATTTTTGTCCTTCTTCTTCTTGCAAGGTGGATGTGAGCTAAGTTGGTCTCTTTGTGATCTTTGGGGCAACAAATGGCTTCTCAGGTTCAAGTGGTTTTTCTTGTTCCTCATAAAGATGTTCATGAGAGAATGTACTTTCCTCCTTGGGTTCTCCATGTTCCTCTTCCTTGTCAGAGTCCATGGAATCTTCTATGGATTTATGGTAAGAAATATTCTCATCAAAATTTACATCTCGACTGACTTCAACTTTTTTCTGACCTAGAACATATATTTTGTAAACTTTTGATGATATGCTATATCCAATGAAAATACCCTTCTTTCCTGAAGGTTCCAACTTCTTTCTCTTGTATTTGGGAACATGGATGTAAAAAATACAACAAAATATTATTAAGTGTTCCACACATGGTTTCTTTCCATAGAATGCTTCTTCTGGAGTCTTTTCTTTCAATATTCGGTGAGGAATTTTATTTTGTACATATACAGTTGCCATCATTGCTTCACCCCACATAAACATGGATAAGTTTTTATCATTTATCATAGCTTTGATAGATTCTTCGATAGACCGTTTCTTCCTTTCTCCGACGCCATTTTGTTGAGGATTATGAGGAAAAATCATCTCCCTCTTAATTCCAGCAGCTTTACAGAAATCATCTAGCTCCTTGGAGGTGTATTCTCCTTCATTATCAGACCTTAGTGTCTTTATCTTCTTTCCTGTCAAGTTTTCAAATTCTTTCTTGAATTCCTGAAAATTTTCAAACAATTCATGTTTTGTTTTCAACAAGTAAATCCAAGTCTTGCGTGAGAATTCATCAATGAATATCACATAATAAAGAGAAACTCCTAGTGACTTTACTGGCATAGGTCCACATACATATGAGTGTGTCAGATTTAAGATTTCCTTGTATTTTTTCTTACTTATTGGGAATTCCCTCTTCACATTCTTCCCAAGTGCAAAACCTCTTCATACTCCTTCATGTGTTGGTTGCAATTCTGGTAAACTATCCACCATATGATTCAGGGATGGTAATGCTTGATAGTGAATGTGTGCATACCTTCTATGTCATAGTTCGCTAGGATTAACTTATTCATGAACAAGATCTTGAATGATTTGTCCTAACATCTTGTAGAGTCTTCCATCATGAATCCCAATAACTCTAACATTACTTATCTATGATAGATCCTTTGGACCAAACAAGTACTTTTCCATCCACAAAATCTATCCTTTCACCTTTATCTTCTAGGCATGAAATGGAGACTAAGTTTTTCTTCAAACTAGGTACATATAGGGCATTTCTAAAATAGACATTGTTGCTTGATTCCAATTCGATAGAGGATTTTCCAATTCCCTTGACTGCATAGGAATTATTGTCTCCAAGATCCACTCTATGAGAGGCCTTGTTTTCCTTTATGCTTAATATATTTTCCCGTTCACCTGTCATGTGCCTAGAAACACCATTGTCAATCAACCACCATTCATATTCTACTTTAATGGATCCTTCAAGGGAGGAATAGTATAAGAAATATTTTTCTTCATGCTTAGATTTCTTTGATGATTCTTCTTCTTTCACATCAGCAGTTGTTGTATTATGTTTTCCCTTTATTTTCTTTAAAATTTCAGGACAATTCCTCTTGTAGTGGCCATACTTATGGAAACCAAAGAATTGTACTTTTGATATATATTTATGATTGGACTTCCTTCCTGACTTGTTATTCTAGAACCCAAACCTTTTCTTACTTCCAGTATTCCTAAACCTTGTTGCACAGGCTTGATCATCTTCATCTTTCTGGATTCTTTCTTTTGATCCAATTCTTGAGTCTTCTTGGGTGCAACAGGTCCATAGTTCTTCAAAGGAAGGGAAGTCCTTCCTTGTGTTCATGCTTGCGGAAAATGCATCCCAAGTTTTAGGTAGATCGTTGAGTGCAATGATCACAATTTATTTTTCAGGGATTATTTCATCAATTGCTTGTAGTTGATCTCTTAATTGGGAGATACTCACGGAGTATGAGGCTACAGTATCATCCTTCATCATTTTGGTGTCACATAGTTCATTCTTCAAACTCATTACTTGACCAATATTTTGGACTGAGAATAGCATGATTAAGGCATCACACGTCTTCTTGGATGAATCAATATTTGATATGTATGGAATCAAATGATCCTTGATTGAATCCACAATGATTCTCATGGAATTTATATCATTCTCTTTGAACTTCCCCTTTTCTGCAATGATCTGGTTGTCCTTTTCTTGTTCTAGATTTATCTGAGGTTCCACGATCTTTCCTTTCACATTATCCAAGACTTTGTTCTTAGAAAGGATAAGATACATCCTTGTCTTACATGCTATGAAGTTAGAATCTCCCTCTAACTGGTTCTCAGACTTCATTCCTATAGACATTGTTGTATGATTACAAGAGAGGTTTCTTAATAGAAGGGTGTTTCTAGATCTCTTCTTTTGAAAAGCACCGGCGTTCTAGATATTTTCACCAAAGCTCTGATACCATGTTGATTTTTCAAGTAAATAGATAATAATACTTTTTATTTCTGAATACTAGTAATTACTTCAGATGATATTATTCTTCTTTGCACTTTTATTTTATCATTAAGAAATTACACTTCATAAATTCAATGAAATAAATACAATGCAATAGTAGAACAATAGAACAACATAGATCACATGAAGACATAGTGGTTTATCTTGGCCATCTCCTCCAAGTCAAACCCTAGACTTCTGATTAGTAACAAAGGAATAAAATTGGCCTCATAGCTTCATCCTTTAATAACAACAAAAGAAAAGAATCACACGTGCGAACTAGGATAGAGAGAACCCTCGCACGTGTGAACAATGGAAAGAAAGAGAGGGAAAAATAGATAGATCACCAACAAGATCACTAAAGATTCCCTAGAACCTTCCTTCCCTTCCTTCCAGTATCTTTCATGAGAGAGAAAGAGATGTGTTGAGTGAGTAAAATGACCCAAATCATCACTTACTTAAATTAGAGAAGTGACCTTTCAAGAGGCACCTTTTCGTGAGGTGACTTTTTAAATTTTACAAATAATTATTTTTCTTTTTCTTTACATAAATAATAATTTCCTTTTTTAATTTACAAGATACATTATGAAGACTGACCATAGTTACAATTTCAACACTAAGGACCGCTCAGGTATGTCACCATTGGATAAGCGAGGTGAACAACTCGGGATTGGCAGAGGACCGCATGGTGGGAGAACTGATGCAGAGCTCTTGAAAGATATCGAGGAGAATCTTGAGTGTTTGACTGTGGGAATTCCATTGCCACATATGGACAATATACCTCTGTGTATGTAGAGGAGCGTAGTAGGTGTGGGGAACCAGTTTGGGGGCCTTCTGCAGAAGATTGCGCGAGCAGTAATTTTCTATAATGACCAGAAGGATCCTCGTGATGACTAGTGCTCTTTAGTATGATGGGATTTTGGTGCATTTAAAGCCCAATTTTGTTATTTTATACCAGTTTTGTATATTTTTTGGACACACTTTATATATATGTGATGAAATAGTTTATAAAATGAATGTTTATTGTAATTATTTTTAAATGAAGTAGATGCCAAATCAACACCAAATTTTCTAGTGAGTCAGCGAAAGAATTGAATTGTCTTGGTATATGTTCATAAGTGATAAAATGAAATGATCATTCCAAGAGTCATACCATTAAATATTTCTGAAACGGGATAATATGTTGAATAGAATAAGTCACGTTAAGGTGTGAAATGACGAGATCAAAATATAGGCATACTATCAGGTGATGTATTCCCAAAGTAGATGCTTCGGTCATAAGTTCAATGTCGACACCATATTCTGTAGCATTGTTCATTCCAGGTCCTAGATAGACTCCCCCGGAGCTGACTATATCATTGGTGGATGAAAGGATCACCCATGCAATGAAAATGATATTATGGGAGGTGTAACTAGCTCCATTTGTGTATCCAAAATAGGGTGAGGGAAATGACAACATCTGCAGTTCAGGAATTTAAGTAGGATAAACATATTAAAAAGACTTATCACATAAAAGGAATACAAAAACAACCATATCATACTATAATACATATGGTACAAAGCACTAGATAGCGTGAGGCTTATGGGTAGTGCATTTTCAAGTAGATCCCATTATGAGTCTCTGGAAGGATATTGCCTTCGTAATTAGCTAACTCATAGGATCCTTTTTGAAGAGGGTGCTTGAAAACATAGGGTCCATGCCATAAGGGTTCAAATTTTCATGTGCCTAGTTTATCATGGTCTTGTTTGTAGACTGACGCCAAGTCACCTTCTGAAAAAGTTCAAGGGAGAATTTTCTGATCATATTCTGAATTTACTCACTTTTGGTGGGATTTGTTAGCCATGATGGCCTCACAACGTCACTTGTCAAGGTGAGATAAGGATAGTAGCCGTTCTTCTTCAGCATAGGTATTGGGCAATAGTTCAACAACTATCTTAAGAAAAGTAATTTTTCATTCAATGGGTAGTACTTCCTCCAAGACATACACAAGTTGGAAGGGTGTGAATCCCGTGAAGGTCTTGGCAGAGGTTTGATATTCCCATAAGGATGAGAATAGCATTATATTCCAATTATATTTATGTTTTCCAATCATCCTTTAGAGAATTATTTTGATTACCTTGTTAATGGACTCAACTTGACCATTTTTTTGTGGATAGTAAGGAGAAGAGTGCTCTTGGTCAAAATGAAAAATGGTAGATAACTCATTCATCATGCTATTACAAAAATTTGATCCACTATTGGTCACAATAGACTTGGGTACACTGAATCTTGCGATAATATGATTGAATACGAATAATGTTGCAGTTTTGGTGTCATTAGAGTATGTGAGCATGGCTTATGCCCATTTAGTGAAATAATCGATGACCACAATTATGTAATTATGATCGGCAACTAAAAGGGGTTTACGTTTTTGTTTTTTCTTCATATGAGATATAATCGATATATTATTACAATGATGAGTGTTCCATATATAGGTAACACATGGTGACCATCCATGAAAGGATGCGTCCCTTGAATAATCAATAACTATTTATTATTATCATTTACTTTTTATATATGATATTTAATAATCAATAATTATATTATTAATTATTATTCTAAGAGAATGTATTCCCAATGTCTTCTAAACATCAACACTCCCTCTCAACGAGGGAGACATTATTCATCATTCCAATATTTTCTTTGAAGTATATAAACTTCATCCTAGATTCATGGCACTTGTCTATCAATCTTGGGAGACATCTCTCTCCCACCTGAACCGAGGAGAAACTCCTTCTACGACTCTCCCTCTGAGCCAATTAAATCTCTCTAAGATTAGGCTCACTTTGGGTCCACATGTAGTAGAATATAACATCTTGAGTCTTTATCATTCCTTGTCAATTCACCATTACTAGGAAAAAGACCACACCAAGATCTTTCACCACAAGTACACACCTATGAGTGAATGTCAGCCTGATGCTAACTGACACGTGGAAATAACTTCAAGCACCTTGAGTCCATTTTATTCCTTGTCATGATCAAGGAAGGACTACGTCTGGGCCCATTTACCACAAGTTCACTTTTATGATAAATGTATCCTATCTCCCTTGCTCTGTAGCCCAATCTAGGAGAAGTTTCACTCGATGCTAAAAAATCAACACTCCCGCTTAGCTAGGGAGGTATCTTGCCATAGTAGTACACAACTACTGTCAAGAGACACACAGTCTTCGCCAATGGTACACAACCACCATAGTAGAAAAAAATTTGTCACACGTGGCACTCCCATGAGGACTTCTAGATGTTACTCCCTCTAGAAACACTTCGGGTCAACTCCCCATAGTGTGAGACATCAAGGGTCAACTCCCTTGACATTTACTCATGTTCTCTCCACATGGGACAATGGGATATAAGCCCAAATTCACTTATCCCTTCTCGAATAAGTGTCCTCACAAATCAACTCAACTCAATTCACAGAGGAGTAAGATCTGAAGAAAGTTTGTCACACATGGAACTCAATGTGGACTTCTAGAGGCTACACCCTATAGAAACACTAGGTTCAACTCCCATAGTGTATGACATCAAGGTTCAACTCCCTTGACATGTCCTCATGTGCTCTCCACATGGGACGTTGGGATATAATCCCAAACACACTTATCCCTTCTCGGATAAGTTTCATAAAATATCAACTCAACTCAGTCACAAAGGAGTACGATATGGATAATGTCTCAGGAAGATGAAAACATCAACACTCCCTATCAGTAAGGGAGGCATTCTCTTCCATGACAAGTCTGTCACTAAAGTACTTGAACTTCGTCCTGGTTTGGTAAGAACATCAACAACTTACTCATCTATAGGAAGGTACTGCACCAATACTTCCTTCCTCTGCACCATCTCTTGGATGTAATGGTACTCGATCTCAATGTGGTTCTATTTTTCATGAAACATTGTATTATCATAGATCTTCACACAACTTTGGTTACCATAATGAATAATGGTGGAATCCTGCACATGTTCGGATAAATATGCAAGGATCTTGCGAAGCCACACTACTTCACGGATTGTCATACTTAATGTAATTTACTCTACTTCGGTTGTGCTCAAATCCATAGAAGTTTGTTTCCTACTACAAGAAGAAACCATGGAAGATCCCAAATTCAAGCAACACCCAAAGGTGTTGTTTCTATCCACTGCACTCCCTTCCCAATCAGAGTGAATATATTCCTACCATATCATATCAATACTGGAAGTATATCTCGGACCATGTCCAACTGTGCCTCACAAGTATCTCAACACATGCTTCACAACAATCTAGTGTGTCTATCTCAACTAAATTATAAACTGGCTAAGTGCACTCATTGCATAGAAAATATTTGGTCTGGTGTTAACCAGATACATCAATTATCCAATCAACTATATGTACAGAGTTGGATCAATTTCGTCAGAATCAGAAGAATACACACTTAGTTTCTTCATATTCGTCATGATTCATGTAGCCACGGGCTTCAATTTCAGTATCTCAAACTTATTCAATATCTCAATTGTGTACTTCCCCTAGCTCAGGAATATCTCATCATTTATCTACCACACGTCTAGTCTCGAAAAGTAGTGCATAATACATGTTGTTGTTCTTCATATAAGATATGATCGATGTATTATTACAATGATGAGTGTTCCATATATAGGGAAAATAAGGTGACCATCCATGAAAGGATGCGTCCCTTGAATAATCAATAACTATTTTTTATTATTATTTACTTATTATATACTATAGTTAATAAACAATTAATAATTATATTATTAATTATTGTCTTTAGAGAATGTCTTCCCGATGTTGTCCAAACATCAGCACTCCCTCTCAATGAGGGAGACATTCTGCAACATGCCACTCTTGTCTTTGAAGTATACAAACTTCACCCTAGACTCATGACACTTGTCTGTCAGTCTTGGGAGACATCTCTCTCCCACCTGAACCGAGGAGAAACTCATTATGCGGCTCTTCCTCTGAGCCAATTAACTCTCTTCTAAGATTATGCTCATTTTGGGTCTGTATGTAATATCATATATCATCTTGTGTTTTTATCAGTCCTTGTCAAGTTACCATGACTAGGACAAAGAACACAGTAATATCTTTCACCACATGCACACACCTATGAGTGAATGTCAGCTTGATGCTAATTGACACGTGGAAAGCACTTCAATCACCTCGAGTCCAAATTGTTCCTTTTCATGATCAAGGAAGGACTAAATCTAGGCCCATTTACCACAAGTGCACATTTATGATAATTGTATTCTATCTCCCTTGGTCTGCAGCTCAATCTAGGAAAAGTTCCACCTGATGCTGAAACATCAATACTCCCTCTTAGCTAGGGAGGTATATTTCCTTAGTAGTACACAACTACTGTACAGAGACTCATAGTATCTGCCAATGGTACACAACCACCATAGTAGCAAAATGTTTGTCACACATGGCACTCTCATGTGGACTTCTAGAGGCTACTCCATATAGGAACACTTAGGGTCAACTCCCCATAGTGTGAGACATCAAGGATCAACTCCCTTGACATGTCCTCATGTTCTCTCCACATGGAACGATGAGATATAAGCCCAAAAGTACTTATTCCTTCTTGAATAAGTATCCTCACATATCTACTTAACTCAATTCACAAGGAGTGCGATCTGAAGAAATTTTGTCACACATGGCACTCCATCTGGACTTCTAGAGGCTACACCCTATAGAAACACTAAGGTCCTCATGGGACATGTCCTCATGTGCTCTCTACAAGGGACATTGGGTTATAAGACCAACCGCACTTATCCCTTCTTCGATAAGTGTCCTCACAGATCAACTCAACTCAATTCATGGAGGAGTATGATCTGGAGAAAGTTTGTCACACTTGGCACTCCATGTGGACTTCTAGAGGCTACACCCTCTAGAAACACTAGGTTCAACTCCCATAGTGTGTGATGTCAAGGGTCGACTCCCTTGACATGTCCTCATGTTCTCTCCACATGGGACGTTAGGTTATAAGGCCAATCGTACTTATCCCTTCTCAGATAAGTGTCATCACAAATCAACTCAAATCAGTCACAGAGTAGTATGATCTGGATAATGTCTCAGGAATATGAAAACATCAACACTCCCTCTCAGCGAGGAAGGCATTCTCTGTCACACCAATTCTATCACGAAAGTACTTGAACTTCGTCTTGGTAAGGGGTTTGGTAAGAACATTAGAAACTTGCTCATCTGTAGGAAGGTATTTCACCAATATGGCATTCCTCTGCACATGTCTCAGATGTAATGATACTTGATCTCAATGTGTTTTGATTTGTCATGAAACACTGGATTCTCTGAGAGATTCACACAACTCTATTTATCACAATGAATAACGGTGAAATCTAGCACATGTTTAGATAAATCTGCAAGGAGCTTGTGAAGCCACACTGCTTCATAGACTGTCATACTTAATGCAATATACTCTTCTTATGTTGTTCTCAAAGCCACATAAGTTCGTTTCTTGCTACACCAGGAAACCATGGAAGATCCCAAAGTGAAGAAACACTCGAAGGTGCTCTTTTTGTCCATTGCACTCCCTGCCCAATCAGAGTCAATATATTACTACCATATCATATCAATACTGTAAGTATATCTCATACCATGTCGAATTGTGCCTCGCAAGTATCTCAACACATGCTTCGCAACAATCTAGTGTGTCTATCTCAGTTGACTTATAAACTGGCTAAGTGCACTCACTGCATAGAAAATATTTGGTCTAGTGTTTAACTAGATACATCAATTATCCAATCAGTTGTATGTCCAGAGTTGAATCAATTTCATTGTAAATGGAATAAGACACACTTAGTTTCTTCATATTCATCATCATTGGTGTAGCCATGAGCTTCAAGTTCAATAACTCAAATTTCTTCAATTTCTCAACTGTGTACTTCCCCTGACTTAGGAAGATCTCATCAGTTCTTTGCCACACCTCTAGTCCCAAGAAGTAGTGCATCATACCAAGTTCCTTTATCTCAAACTTAGAGACCAATGCATACTTGCATTCAACAATAAGGTTCTTTGTATTGATGAGGAATAAATAATCAACTTAGAGGACCAAAATCAGGGACTCACCATTAACAGTCTTTTAGTACAAGCTGTGATCAACAACACTTTTGTTGAAGTCCAAAAAATCATCAGGTTTCCATCAATCCTTGCATACCAAGCTCGAGGTGGTTTCTTGATTCCATACAAGGCCATTTTCAACCTGCACACATGAGACTCCTTCTCATGTATCGTGAAACCATCGGGTTGCTCAATGTATACTTCGTCCTCAATATCTCCATTTAGAAAGGTTGTCTTTACATCCATCTGATGTACTCTCTAACCAATGGATGTTGCAAGGGAAATAATCATCTGGATAGAAGTGTATCGAGAAACAAGAGAAAATGTCTCCTCATAATCTATTCCCTCCACCTGAGATAATCCTTTAGCAAGAAATTTCATTTTGTGCCTCTCGATGCTCCTGTCAATTGTGTGTTTGATCTTGTAGATCCATTTAGAAGTTACTGCAAACTTCCCCTCGGGTCTCAGAAAAATATCCCACACATCATTCTTCATGATGGACTGATACTCCTCCATCATGGCATCTCTCCATACTGGATGACTAGTTGCCTCCTCATAACAAGAAGGTTTAGAATCAATGATGTGGTTCATAGCTGCGGCATAACACGAATATCTTCGAGGCATCTTCCTTTCTCGAAAGGTACCATCTCTTTCTATCTCTTACTCAATCTATCTCTAACCAAGGATGAAGATCTGATATTCCTTCGAAGACTCATTGTACCCCATAAATGTATACTGAACACCCAAATATCCTAAAGTGTCCAACCTCAAGCTTAACTCCGGTGAAGGCCTCCTCATGAGTCATGTTCCTCAAGGAATTTTGTTCTGAACATACATTGCATTCATGGATGCTTCTTCCCATAGAAACATAGGTAAATGTTGATCATGAATCATCGCCTTGACTGTCTCAAAAATAGATCTATTCTTCCTCTCTGCGACCCCATTCTGTTGAGGGTTGTGAGGAACGGTGTACTCCCTCTTGATCCCTGCCTCAAACATCTCTAGGACACATCGAGGTTCCCTCATGGAACCAATGTCCCCTAAGACATATCGAGGTTTCTTCGTGAAACCAATGTCTTGGTTCCTTCATCTAGAAATCCACTGATTACTTTGAAATCAACTAGTAGAATATTGCTACTATCATGTCATCGATATCTCAAATCATCTGCCACATTCTTTATGACTATGTTGAAATAAACCAATAGAACGCAACGACTGCAATGCCATCCAATAGTACACAACAACTTCCATAGTCTCCATGACCATCTTGTAATGTTTCTCCTCTCCCAATAGTCTTATTCACACCTATCCACCTCGCATGGCTTAGAAAATACTTGTACCCAACTGAGCATTACTCCCTCAATCACCTCACATGAATAATTAGGGAAACCCTTGTCCAGAAGGGTTAGTTGACTAGAGGAGAGAAAACACCACACCTCCCTCTTAACGTTGATAAGAAACTTTAGATAACATGATTGTTTGATTTCGAAAAGTATCTACTTTCTAATTGTAATCTTTACAAAAGGAGTCCATGGAATATTATAATACTTCCTCGTTATTAGAAATGGAATATTATCCTTCCTGATTATTTACAATTCCAAACAGGAATATATCACATAACGTTCCTCGTAAGTCGCATCAATTGCTTACATTCTTCAATTTTCATCATGACAAGAAAACTAAAAACTTCAACTCAACGGCAAGATCTTTCGTTCCTTATAGAAAGCAATATACATCTCCAACTCCGAAGACAAGAGCCAGAGCGATAGAAGCACTAGAGAATCCTTTCTTCTATCTATGCTATAACAATCCCCGACCTCTTTTCTTACCAGATCACTCCTTCCCATATCATTCAAAAGCATGAGATGTTCAAAATAACCCTACTAATAACGTAGGTTTCTTGTAGGATTTAAAACGTGCCAGCTATAGTCCGTACTCTGTTAGGAAAAACGATGAATATGCCCCCGAATTGATTGGGAAACCATTTCCGGGAATGGGCGTGTTGTGTACTGAACCAGTTGGGGTAACAGGAGTCGAGCAACAAATGCCTTCTGATTATGACAATCAAGATGGAAACAGTAGAGCTACTACGTCGACAGTGGACCAGTTTAGGTCGAATTCTGAATATTCAATTTGGTAACAACATAGTTATAATGGGTCATATCAAATTCCTGCATCTTTCTCAGTTGCAAATCTTTCATCAAATCCTTTTCCAGGAATGGGCCGAAAGTTGTTTAATCCGACGGTGGTACACCCATCTGACTCTAGTAATCAAGAAGATGCGAACCAGCCGCCAGTGGACCAGTTCCAGGGTATTGACATTCAGAGGTGGTTACACGCATACATGCATAATGAATTTCAATTATGGCGAAGCTTATGACCCAAACCCTTAATACAACAGAATGAATTATATCGATAACATATAGCTATGCTTATTTTGTCGATATCTTTATACGCATTCTAAGAACAACCACAATCAAGTTTCATTTATTCTTCTAAAAACAAGATAAGCCACCAATATTGTCGGTTCGCTCGTTCTCATGTTAAGGGCAATAACTATGGCTCGATGTCACACAATCAATCTAACTCCGCTCTCATTTATCTAGGCCTTCTTGTGAAGGAGTCAAGCCCATACCTCCTCTGATACCATGTTGTTGTTATTCATATAAGATATGATCGATGTATTATTACAATGATGAGTGTTCCATATATAGGGAACATAAAGTGACTATCCATGAAAGGATGTGTCCCTTGAATAATCAATAACTATTTGTTATTATTATTTACTTATTATTTACTATAGTTAATAAACAATTAATAATTATATTATTAATTATTATCTTTAGAGAATGTCTTCCCAATGTTGTCCAAACATCAACAATACCAAGGTTCTTCATGTCAAACTTAGAGGAAAATGCATACTTTCATTAAAAAATAAGGCTCTTTGTATCAGTGAGGAATAAATCATCAACGCAGAGGACCAAAATCAGGGACTCACCATTAAAAGTCTTGTAGTACAAGATGGGATTGACAACACTTTTGCTGAAGTCCAAAAATCATCAGGTGTCCATCAATCCTTGCATACCAAGCTCGAGGTGTTTGATTGATTCTATACAAGGTCATCTTCAACATGCACACATGAGACTCCTTCTCATGTATCACAAAACAATCTGATTCTTGATGTATACTTCTTCCTCAATATCTCCATTGAGAAAGGTTGTCTTTACATCCATCTAATGTACTCTCTAACCCATGGATGTTGCAGGGGAAATAATCATCCGGATAGAAGTGTATCGAGAAACATGAGCAAATGTCTCCTCATAATCTATTTCTTCCACCTGAGAGAATCCTGTCGCAACAAATCTCATTTTTTGCCTCTTGATGCTCCCGTGAACTGTGTTTTTGATCTTGTAGATCCATTTGGAAGTCACTATAGACTTCCCCTCGAGTCTCAGAACAATATCCCACACATCATTCTTCATGATGGATTGATACTCCTCCATCATGACATCTCTCCATACTGGATGACTAGTTTCCTCCTCATAACATGAAGACTCAAAATTAATAATGTGGCTCATAGTTGTGGCATAGCATGAATATATATAAGGTCTCTTGCTCTCTCGGAAGGTACCATGAGGAGCTGCATGTCCTTCTACCTCCTGTAGATTCTAACGATCCCATGCAAGTATCTTCCAACCTACTGCAATATCTCTGGAAACATTAACTAGAGCTACATGATCAGTGGGATTAATTGGCTCAATTGTCTCCCTCTAAAAGGGAATGTAATATTGGACCTTATTTCACATATAAAGGTTTCATCATGAAACCAATGTCTAATACATATCAAGATTCTCTCATGGATTCAATGTATCACAAGACATATCGAGGTTTCCTTATGAAACCAATTTCTTGGTTCATTCATATGACCATCTGAGGCACGTCAGGATGAATTCTACACCATCTTGCTCATCTATGTGTTGAATCTTAGCTACTTCATCTGCACCATGTCTCAGATGAAATCCTGCGAGAAGTATCTAAAGCCTCACTGCTTCCATGACTTGCGTAATTGGCTATGATATATTCTAACTCTGCATTACTGAGTGTTATAGAAGTCTTCTTCCAAGAATTCTGACTGATCTCAAGCTGAGGCAACACCCTCTGGTGTGATTTCTGTCAACTACACTCTCTTCTTAGTTAGAACTTTATATATCCATAGTGTTTCTTCATCTCCTGATACATGTCCAACTGTACCACACTGATACAGTTGATCTGCTACAACTTAGTCTTCTCAAATCACAAGTTGAATTAGGGTGATTACTACAAATCACTATCTGGCTCTTTGCTTTGAGAGTAGGTACTCCACTCTCTCTCTAGCTACTCCCTCTAGGATTTTGCAACTACTCCTTTTGGGACTCTGTAACTGCTAAGCACTAAGACTGAGAGTAGCTTCTCTACTATGTCAGCAATTTCCCTCCTCTAGGACTACTCTCTGTGGAACTGGCTCCTCCACTCTCTCCTGGAACACACCTATGTGGCTATTCTCCTCAATAATGAAATGATTTACGACATTTTTCATCTTTGTTTGGACATTGAATGTCCCACATACACAAATCTGAACCGACTTGTCTCATAGGTACTTGAAAAAACCTAAAATATTTTTTCAATTATATGTGTCTTGAATGGTCAATGTTAACCTTACTTTATTTATGTTTTTTATTCCATTGCTATTTGAATTTTATCACTGACAATGCCCAGATTCAACCCAGATTCTACTATAAGCCTTGATGAACTCACTTACATCCAAAGACAACCTTGCTAAATTCACTATCCATATTTAGGAAGATAGGTCCATTATTCATGCAACATGTTCATTGTCAAGGTTTTAGAAGACCATCATTACTTCACTCTTGGTATCTGGGGGAAGCATAAATGAAATTGGGCATCACAAAATTTTGAGCCAATTACCCGGGAAAGCAATGAGGAGCTCACCCCACCCAAAGTTGACTTGGTTAAATACTAACCACCCTTTTGCAGTATCCTTTTCAGCATCAACATCGGAGGGTAGAAGGTGATTATCATGGTAATGGTAGTCTCCTTCAAACTCTTGTGATGTAACCCAGATACCATTTATCCATTTGGTCATGTGTCCTCTAATGAATTCAGTGACAATCATTCTCACCGGAAAACCGAGGTTTGGATGCAGAAGTTATCCACTCTGCATGTAATCCAATATGAAATCACGTGTTGGATCCATTGCAATGTCAGCACGAATACTCATCCCATAATATAACCCCCCAGGAAGGTTTTCGGCTTCATTGAAGTAGACGTAGAGGGCCCCTTTCTTATTGAAAATCATCCCACATTTCTTGATCACGTCTCATAGTCGAACCCCATGAAAAATGGAGGTGGAAAGCTCACCTTCTCCCCAGTTAAACCCAATCGTTTGTTTCACCAAATTAAGTTTATTTCCCTGATTCCCCATGGACACCATTGTGACTGGAAGCTCCCAAGGAGGAAATGACTTCACGAGCTCAGACATGGTGAACTTCGTTGGCCGCTTCACCAAACTAGATATCTCCATTGTCCAGTCGTTCCACGAGGAATGGGGAACATGGCCATGGTTGCTAATGTAATGCATCGATACAGGTGTGATAATTCCATGATCCATGAGATGAGAAAGTGGGGGTTCACAATTCATATTTACCTAGGTCTTCTCATGAGGGAGTGGACCCAATCCTGCTCTGATGCCATGTTGGTTTTTCTTCATATCAGATATGATCAATATATTATTACAATGATGACTATTCGATATATAGGTAACATATGGTGACCATCCATGAATGGATGCATCCTTGAATAATCAATAACTATTTATTATTATCATTTAATTATTATATATGATATTTAATAATCAATAATTATATTATTAATTATTATTCTAAGAGAATGCCTTCCCAATGTTGTCCAAACATCAACATACATGTGGTAAAATCAATTCCCCATTTAGCAAAAGGGCCAACTGCAACAATGGAATGTAGGGTATTTGGGATTTGCGTGCATTTTATTAGAAACAATTTGGCACAGGTGGCATTTTTGTACTACATTCATACAATATTTAAAAATTGTGGGCCAAAAATACCTTATGTGTAAGATTTTTTGGGCAATGTATAACCTCGAAACATGGTCGTCGCATGCTCCTGAGTGGCAGTCATTAAGAATTTTTCCTTCTTTCGAATGGATGACACATCGACGTAACACCATATCTACCCCATGACGTAAAAGTGTATCACCAATGATGAGGTATTGTCAAGATTCATGGGATATGCGGTGACAATCATCTTTGGACATCTGAGGGTGTAAGCGTTGGCTCTGGAGATAAATGAGGATGTCTCCATAACAGAGTTCATAAGAGTCGATGAGGAACAAAGATTCATCAGGTAATGAATATTGGACCACTGATTCGTCAATGGCTCGGGGAAGATCGGTCAATAATTTTACAAAGACTAATGATTTCTTGGATTTGGGGGTAGAGAACTTGAGGTAAAATTCTTGTAATAAGACAATACATTTCGAGTAGATACATCCCAATATATGACGTGACAAGATATATTGCATAGGATTGGCATCATATGTAATGGTAGTAGTTTGAAGAAGAATGTAATGTTGTAATCATTGGACAACAAAAAATGTTTTCAATGCCAACTTCTAGACATAAGGATAATGAAGTTCAATGCCAACTAAGCCTTTACTGAGGTAGTAAATAAAATGTTCATTATGGTCTTCATCAGTTTGGACTAAGACTATTTTGATAGTAGTATCGGATGTTGCGAGATACAAGATAAAATATTGATTATAATTTGGGGGTTTCAATAGCGGAGTGGATGTAAGAATGTTCTTTAGTCGATCAAAAGAAAGTTGAGATTGTTCATCCCAAATGAATCGGATGCCATTTTTAAGTAATAAAATGAAACCCTTAGTAATATATACATAGTTGACGATGAACCATCTTAAGAAATTTGATTTTCCTTGCAATTTTTGAAGTTGGTTGATAGTAACAGGAGGTGGCAAATTGATAATGGCCTCAACTTTAAGGAGATCCACTCGAATCCCAAACTTAGATACAATAAAACCAAGGAGACGACCATATTCCTCAACAAATATGAATTTATGTGGATTAAGACAGATGTTGTAATGTTGGCAGTGGATAAATATTTTGGTTTGGTCGTTCGATGGCTAAGGAGCATGGGGAATCAAATCATATAATGTGTCAGATGGAGAATATACTAAATCTAGATATTGGGCATGAGATATGGCTTGTTCCTTGGTAACGAAACCTCCCATGGAGACATCTTGAGTGATAGGTGGTAAAAGAGACATGGTAAACCAATCAGGTAATATTTGGTCTGGGATTATGGCTTAGATTAGTTGTCGGCGATGTCTCCACTCATGAATGTGATCAGAGATATGGGTGGAGTTCGATTGGAGTAACAATGTTGAAAGTTCAGTAGCGGTTTCATATATGATCGATAATTGGAAGTGTGTCAAAAATTTCATATCAAGGGAATTAAAGTCATCAAAGGAGTTCCACAACATCTCTATATACCATTTGGCTGCGGATCTTATAAGAGGTTGCTGGAAAATTCATAATCAGATGAATTCATCCATCAAGGAGTTCGAAGAACATCATAGGTGGAAATTCATAACGTGATTGTTTGGATATTCTCCAGGATTTCCATCGAACTTGGGAATATCGAAAGGGAGTTTGGCAGGAATGGGGGGCCAAAAAGGGGAATGTCATATGGGATCATTATTCAACCTTGAAATATCAGGAAAATCTAAAGTTGCCAAAAATGGGAGTTGTTTGTTGACCTGTGGAGGTGGGTTATGTGGTCCTCCTCCATATGGGTGTTGTTCTATAGATCCTCCTCCCTAAGGTGGCCTTCCAGGGGATCCTCCATCTAAGTGTGGTCCTCTGGGGGGGTCCTCTTGTATAAGGTGGTATCCTAGGAGGTCCTCCTCCATAGGGTAGTCCTCCAATGATCCTCCTCCATAAGGAGGTCCTCCAAAAGGCCCACCTCCATAAGGTGGTCCTCCATGAGGCTGCCTCCATAGGGTGGTCCCCCAAGGGGGCCTACCCCATGAGGTGGTCCTCCAGGGGGTCTGCTTCCATAGGGTGGTCCCCCTTAACCATGGGATGGTCCACTAGGGGATTTTCCAGAAGGTCCTCCAACATAGGGTCTTCCTCGAAGGGGTCCTCTTGGTTTAGTGGAAATTGTGGGATTGGTGGGTTGTGGAGGTTGGTTCCATATGGTATTAGTTATTCCTGGATATCGATGGCCATATATTAGGCTAGTGGTAGAGGGAATAATATTTCCCTATGATGGGTGTTGTCACGTAGTTGGGGGTTGTCCCCCAGTTAATTTGTTCCCCCAGGACAAATATGGACCTGAAGCTCGGGGTTTCCCCAAGTCAAATAAAGGTTGTCTCATTATAGTATGAAATTACCCCATTAAAAAGGATATGGAAGTCAAGGATTTCCCCCTAGAAAGATGTTGGTTGAACATTTGTCTTGGGTACAGGGGTTGTCCCCTAGTGAAAGGTTGGCTCATGGATATTTGTTGGAAAAAACCCATTAGTTGACTTCCTTTGGGAGGTAATCCTTCTGTTGAATTTTTTTGTCCAAAGAGGTTTGGATATCCTCCTAATAACAATCGAGTTAATAAAGGTTTCCCCCCAGTGGGGGGTGTAGAAGGTTGTGTTCTTGAAGGTGGAGGTACAATGTGGGGACAAGATATGATACATATGTCACTATTGATGTTTGGGTTATGGAGATGTTCGGCCAAGAAGTTGTGGTGTAGATTAAATGGGGGAGGAATGGGGGAAAGAAGTTTGAAATATATGGGAGATACTAGATATGGGGGGTGAGGGGTGCATGAAGAAGCATTTGATTGATCTTGTTGCAATATTTTGAAAGAAAATTATATGGTGGCATCTACTCTAGCGAGGATATCGTGGGGTTGTTCAGGGGTTTTCATAGGTTCAGGAAGACCCAAAACCCTTGGTGGTGTGATGTAACCTTCTGATAAGTGGATATATTGGGTTTCCATTCTCATGACGTGTTCACAAGGTATAAGTGGTAAAAACGGGTAATCAGTACCGAGTTCAGGTTCTCTGGAAGAGTTTATCTGAAGGAAGGGATTGAAAGGCTTTGTCAAGGGTGGATTTTTAGGGACTACAAATCCCTCTCAAAATTTATCTCCTCCTAGGAATTCAAGCAAAGGGGTAACAACACTTCCATATTTGGAGTGGTTTTTGCTCATGGAATTCCTCTCGAAGGTGATATTTGGGTGAGTTGGGAGATAAAAGTTCATATTGTATTGGAGGAAAACTAGAATCGTCTGATATCTATGCAAGTTTTGATCGTCCAAGTTTGAGATATGACAATGAAATTTCTAAAGTCAACTAAAGAAAATAAGCAGCATGCACTAAAATATATAGAAATCAAACAAACAAACCAAATCTTCTAGTCATGAGCTCACTAGTTGGTGATGAAATCCAACATCATGCGAACATGTGAGAAGGGGTGGGGATAAGTGGGTGTATTAACTATGCTGGAGGCCTGCTTAATAGACTTATTCCTTGGTGTAATCTTCCCGATGGTCTATCCATGGGTTTCCCTCCAAGGAACCCGAGTGAGTTTAACCAATGTCTCATCCAGGTACATCGAAGACTCCCCTTCATCATCACCTTGTGTAAGATCCCTAAAAACTATGGAAACTAATGTTAAAAACTCATAGTCAGCCTACAGGAGGGTACAGTCGATAGTCAGGTTCGATATTATGGGTAGGATATCAAGCCCAAAATTCCTCAAGAGGACTAAGAACAAGAGGACCAGAAAAAGATTCAGAGGATCATGAATGGATTTGGTATTCACGAAGTTCTCACACCATATGGAAACAAGAAATTATCAAGAAGAATCCCCAATAAACTATCGTTCCACTACGTATGGTTAAGCATGAAAGGGCTAATCTTCTTTGCCCATCCATACATGACCTTGTGTGTAGCCCTTGTGTGAGAGGGGATTCCCGGATATGCCTATATGAAAGTTTGGTTTAAGTACTCTTTAGTATTCTATGGTTTGTGTTTGTGGTCTTGGACAATTTACTCACTTATGTTAATCAAAAGACCGTATACCTAGACTATTGTTGGTTTTCTAAGAAAATAAAAAGTCTAGTTAATTTTATTAATGTGCGTTCATTTTTGTTATTATTTAGTCAAAAGGTTGTGTGGATATGAAACTTATGATGTGAAAGGAATCGAATCCAAGAGGGCGCAAAGGGATGAAATTTGAACAATTTTCCTTTGTATGAATCGTGTTTACGAGAGGGAGAAGAGTATCTTTATTTTTTCTTTTTATGGAAGAAAACACCCTAATGCATATTGATTTCTATGTATTGTTGCAAATGAGACAAAAGGACAATTTCTTCAACCAAACTCACAAAGTGATTTACGAAATTCGCAACCAAGCATACATTGTTCAATGATATTTATCACTCTAAATGAAATGTTTTTTGTTTCTTTTATTTTTTCAAACTGCATGAAAATGGAAAAAAAAAATTATTCTTTTGCCTTTGCTTTCGATTGACAATGTTTGGAAATGAATGAAAAATATGGAAGAAAAAACCAGGCATGCAAATTCAAAGAAAACTAAAATATTTTAAGTCTAAACAATAGTTTGAAAAGTTGTCAAATGATTTGGGAAGTGACAAACATTCAAACTAATGAAAGAAATATTTGTATAATGAAATGGTAGATTTTGCAAGAAAAATCTTCACAGACAACTATGAAGAACCTTCTTCTGGACTAAAAGGATTAAATTAGGTGATATTGTTTTGATCTATCAATCACATAATATGGCCATGAAAAGAATATAATTTCATAAATTTAAAAGAAAAAACAATGACACAAAATCAAGGAGACAAACTTAATACAGGTCTGGAGTGTTGAAGAAAACTAGTATGAAAGGGTCTGGTTGAGTTTTTTAAAGGATTACTCTTCAAAAAATCAAGTTTAAGGGGTTGGTATCTCCTTGTAGAGTGAGACAGTGTGACCGGGTCGCGACCCAACAAGAGAATCAGTGCGACCAAAGAGTATGGTCACTCCTAGTATACTTGAGAGCAGATACGACTGTTTCTACAAAGGCGGGAAACCACAACCAAGAAGGCTTTGGTTGGACTATGTGGACGGGGAAGTCATGACCAACATAAAGAACAAATAAAAATTTATATCTACGATAAGATCTATCAGATCCAAGATAGTGGTTTCTTCAAATGAACTTAGGAAAGGGCACAAAAAAATATGGAAATTAGACAAGGACATTTTAATGGGTACAAGATCTCAGGAAGAAAGCATGTAAAGAAGGAAGGAAAGCACATGAGAGGCAATATCCCCAGTATGGTTGCCAATCTATTGTATGGATTTTATACCATACAGGAGCTGAGCTCCCTTAGGTTGTTCCTATACCTAATACAAGAACAAATATATGAACAAAGGATTCTTTTAAACTTGATAATATGTCATAATCTAAAAATATATCAATTCTCTACCAATGAACACACAAACTTACATGAATAATCATTTAAAGGGAAACATCCAACATATATTCTATTAATCAAGTAAGAAATATTACAACTTATAGGTGTAAAATTAAGAGATGTCTTTATTCCAATCTCTTTTCCCAAGCCTTACCACCAAAACACCATAGTAACTTTGCTAGTTATTTTCTCCCCCTTTCCCATGAAAATGAATTGGTTCTTACAGGACTTTAGAGATAAGGCCATATGTTATTAGGATAAGATCTGTAGGATTATAATGGAGGCATTCTTGAGACTAAACCCTAAGAAATTAGATTAAGGTCTCATCCATCACAATGAAGTCCAAAGAAGGGAGCTTCTAGGGTCGGTTGCTACCTAAGCACACAGACAGAGCAACCCGGTCACGACTTGGCAGTCCAGAAAGGGAGACCAACCCCTTCGACCATATGTAACACCCTGTTTCCCCCAGGTTGTAAATATAACTGAACTAGCCGAGAACTATGGCAAAACTCATCAGTGTCAATGATGTGAGTGGACCTTATGAAGAAGGTCGATGAATGTAAATAACATTATGAAATTATATTGCAGGACTGCTGAGAGGGGATGTGCGGAAAAGAGACCACGATGGTGGTGGAGGGCACCTTGAAAAAGGGGCGTTAACTTCCGCCGAGAATTAAAAAAAAACCGTATTTGGACTCCACTGGCCCGACGAACCAAAAGCGGCTCACTGGCTCCAAATCTAATGCCTCGCAGGTTGGTGGGTGGACGGCTTAATGGTGGATGGGATGGTGAACCGCCCATTCATGGAGCCGTCAGGCCCGATCAGACGCGAGGGGAATCGTGCCACACGCGACCTCGCGAGAGGATATGGCATGCGGCTGAAACGATTGGAAAGGAGCAGACGCGGGGGGAACTCGGGCGATTTTTCTACGCCGAGTGAGTGATCGCAGGAGGAGGATTGCAACCTTCGCTCCTGGGCACTAGAAGACAGGAAGACATGAGTCTCAGAACATCGTGGTCTCAGCTCGGGGGTGGCTAGTGGTAAATCCAGTAGGAGTCGCTACGCCTACGGTTGGGTGGAAACGAGCACCCCTCTCAACAGTCGCTTCCATTGCTATAATTACTTCTGATAAGTATTTTGCTTATGTTGCACATCG
>ML804614.1:174312-227980 GCA_009831015.1 Picea engelmannii | reverse complement strand
GGTATATGTGTTTCGTGTCCTCGCAAAGGCCGAAACCCCGATGGAAGGTTATATGGCCATAGTCATATGGTCAGTGGTCACATGAACCATGGTATAACCTAGGGGGATAGTTAGCGAAAAGACGCGTCGAGGGTCCAGGGGACTTGTGTGCCATGACATTGAGAGGTGTCAAGCCCCAACAGGAATTAAGATTGTGGTCCTGTGAACGTTGTAGTCGTATTGACCAGGACTTAGCCTGGAAAGCCAGTACGCTAGGAACACTATCGGAGATCGGTGTTTGTAGTTTTCAAGATATCGTGGGCGTCAAAACCTCGATAGGAGGAACCCCGAATCTTGGTATAGAGTCAGGGATTGGTATTTTGCTAATACGGGTTGGTGGAGATTTCTCATTTGTGGGAGATTAACCCCAAAAATTTTAAATTATAATAGTGGGTGTGTTACACCATAGGATTGAGGAAGGAAAAGGGCGCTTGAAGGGATATTAGGCTATAATATTAGTGGGAAGATGATGAAAATGGGTGAATTGGGTAGGTGACCTCTAGGATATGATGTCCTAATGGTTTGGGGGTTAATAACATTATAACAGTCGGTACATCAACTTCCCATGGTCGTAACTTTTACATATGATCTTCGTTTTAGGCACACGATATCCCATTAGAAAGGTCTATCCAAGGAATACACATTGTTTTGTATCACTTTGACTTTGTCTATAGTGTGACTATGGAGGGCCCAAAAAACATTATTTAGGGCCTCAAAATGACCCCATAAGTTTAGGACCCGAAAAGATAGAAAACAACTTCCAAGAATATGAAAACTAAAGTTGTGAAGATGGCATTTGTATGTGAGCCAGTTGGAAAAGGTGTGTGGCCAAAAATATCCACCTGGATCAATACTCACCCCTTAGGAAGAAATGGTCTCCATTGCGTTTAGTTCCCCCATCATATGAGGAAATTTCAACTAAATTTGGCCCCAGGTGAGCCATTTTCCTTGGTGTAGGAGATGACCTGTTTTGACAACACAATAAAGATAAAACTTCTAGTGGTGAGTTACCTTGACCTATGTGTCCATTATTTGATCATTGGATGCATGTTCCATGTATTAGGGATTGAGCTCTATCGGTATCAACTATTCTACTACATATGAGGTGTCTAATAATGGTGGAAAGTATGGCCAAAGGAGGTCCACATTAAACACTAGATGAAAGCCAAGGAAAGGGGGAATGTTGAGCTCAAAATAATTGTCACCCATAGCCTTAATGATGGTATAAGTTCCATAGTGGAGTAGATGAAACTTACGATGGGGTCTTGTAAGGAATTCTTTCTTCAAGTGCAACCAAAATTTATCTCCCACCTGAAACTTGTGCGGCACATGGTGTTGATCATGGAAGTGCTTGTACTTGGTATTGGAATTTTGAAAAATATATTCAACCTATTGGTGGATGTGATGGATTCTTTCAATGAATCAGGTGGCTTTTTCGACTTCAGTTTACACATGGGGAGATTACGCCTATGTGGACGCAAGGAGTAGTGCAACATCCATGGGACCCAATGGTTGAAATCCCAACCCCACCTAAAAGGGTTTGTGGTTGTTTGAGCTATGTATGGCTCTTTTGTAACTGTTTTGAACATAGGGAAGACTCTCATCCCATGTTCTTGGATTCTTGGAATTTTACATGTGAAAAATATGCACGATCATCCTGTTGACGACCATGGTTTGTCCATCCATTTGGGGGTGTAAAGCTATGGATTTGGTGATCTTGGTGTCCAGTCGTGACCAGAGGCTTGGACAAAATGTGTTGAGAAACCTATTGTCCTAATCAAATACGATGTTTTGTGTTAACCAAAAATGTACCCACACTAGTTTGAAGAAGATATTGGAACAATAGTACATTTGGGTCGAATTCCAACGACATTTTCATAGAAATTGCCACTTTATATTGTCAGGAGATTGAAAAACATCGGACCCCCTCGAACATCATTTCAGATGATGTCATTTTTTCCACGACACATATATCATCTCTGTTGTGACATTTCATGTGGACACGTGTCATCTCAGAATTCACTGTCCAAGCCCACTATGGGAGTCGCTACAACGACACCCTGACGTCGCACATGCTACACCACAGACTATTGGTCATTCGATGTCTACGCTATATCAGCGATGTCTCACCTACGATGTTGACACCATGAAAACAACGCTAGGCGTGTAAAATTGCTGAGGGAAGGTAACATCGGTATTTCGACGTCTGCGCTATATCAGCGATGTTTCACCTACAACGTTGATGCCATGACAATGATGCTAGGCACGTTGGATGCCCGATGGAAGGTACGTCGATATTTCAATGTCTATTCTATATCAGGGACATTTAACCTATGACGTTGATTCCATGACAATGATGATCAGAACATCAGACAATCGACGAAATATGGCATTGGTATTCCGACATGGATGCTACATCAATGGCGTCTCACCTGTGACATTGATGCCATGATAGTGACACTAGGAACGTCACAGACCGATGGAAGTTAATGTCGATCTTTAGACATGTATTATATATCAGTGATGCTAGGGGCATCAGAATACTGGCGACCTCTAGGTGTTTTGAAAAAAAATCACAAAATTGATGAGCCTCGTTTCTGCAACACCACTACTATGACCAAGAAAATGGATATGCAAGCACTGAAAAAATGTTATGTGTTGTTTTCTCCATGTATCCATGTGGCCCCTTGATTGACGGTTGTCACACATTTAGGGAAACACAAGTGTAGGAATTTAAACACTCCATTTTCCTCCTAAATGAATTCCAATGATCCACGTGGCGTTATGGCCAAATCCCCATCAATGACTTACATGATTTTGGAGGAAAAATGTATATAGATTTTAATTTAACCATGAGCCTCTAAAATAACAAACCATACAAAATACAATGTACATGGTAGCCTTTGGATATATTCAGAGATGTTTGAATTAGGTTACAAAACTGGCTTATAAGCTCTGAAATGGTTTTAATCACCCTTGGTGTTATTGGGCCATGGGGAAAATAAGTACACAATCCAAATGCACAAAAAACTAAGCATAATTCATTCAAACCATAAATTTTAGATACGATGCCAATAAATGTTATTTTCTTTTGGATGGTCTAAGGATTTGAAGTGAAATCATACTAGGATGACCAACACCACTAGAATCCCAAAAGACACAACCTGATTTTCCTTTACATTCGTTAAGGCCCATTTGGAAATTGCGTTAAGTTCCTTTAATATGGAATCAAAATGGTTCTCCATGCCTTCCATCACTATCATAGACTCAAGTTCTGATGTATAATTTATCTTTTTCATGACACCAATTTCATTTTCAAATATGATCATAGCAGGATACAATACCAAATCACCTTTTCTAAACTTGAGAGAGTGACTACTTCCAAAATGATGCAAGATTCATCCCCTTTGCAAATTGTATCAAATACTCTATTATATGTATTTCAATAACAGTGCTTCCAAGAGAAAGAATGTTGGTTTAGCCACCCATTATCAAGGTAACACCTTCCTTTGCAAGTTCTTCTAAAGTTAGTCGAGACTCATCAATCCTCCAATATATAGTATGAAAATTGTATCCATGTTCACATATAAGTACCAACCCACAACAATATGGAATTGATTCAGTAACCCAAATAAGTTCTATTTGAAATGACCTTGCTCTAAAATCCTCTCATTCTAAATATTTTATGTGTGTATTTTCATTGGAATATTGAACCCCTATGACCATCCTCTAATCAATTCCATTTTGAATGATGAAGATAAATCATAGTACATGAAACCATTTTCTCAATAACTTTGGAAATCAATCAAAAAATTGATAGATTTCATATGAAATTGGTATAGAAAGGTTATCAAAGGCCCAATACTGAAGGTGAACATTTGGAGTTACAACATCTAGCTCCTACCTAGGGATGATTATTTCCTAAAAATCATCAAGAACCACATACCTGTGCCTTTTCTCCTCAAGCATGGAGTCATTTTAATCCTGAAACCAACCTCTCTTGTTTCATTGATACAAAAAAAAAAAAAAAAAGTTCTAAACACTAAATTTCTCGATAGTGAGATTATTATGTACAAGCTTTAGCTATCCTACCTCTAGTCATTAAAAAAAATAGACTAAGGAAGTCATAAATCCAATGAAGACAAGAAAATATCTTACAGAGCCCATGAGATTTACCCGGTGCTTCATTCTTTACCAGAATAAAGAAATGTTCAACAACTACCAATGAGAAGCTAGTATGTCATTCAATATGCTTCTGAGATATGGGTATATATCCTTCTGGTGGCATAATGATGCATTTCTGATAACCTGGTCCATCCAAATCTCAATATAATAACATCTCTATGTGATTTACCTATGTTGATGAACACATTTAGACCATGATATTATATTGACCGCCATTATATTTATTTGATCCATTTCAATAATATTAGTCAAGGGATGGTATTGCAAGACATTTTTTTCTCCTTCTCATCACTCTTTTTCCAGCAACACATTATGTTTTAATGTACAAGTCATTGTATCCAGAGTTTTCTTCCTTATTAAAAATTAAAAAAAAATCCATGATGAATGCAAGATTGTGAGGAGAATGTATTACTTCATCCATTTTGTTCATAGTCACAAATTTTCTCCTTTCTTTTTTTTGTGTTTCAATGTCACTATAGATGATAGGGAAACAAGAACTATGAGGGTTTGAGTCAATTTCAACAACATTTTCTTTGTTTTCCTTATTGCTAGGAAATGATTTTATTTCAAGCTCCCCTTGTGAGATTTCAACTGATGTTTCTTCTTCAATGTGCTATTGGTATCCAATGATCATTATTACATTTTTTCCAAAACAAAAATCTACTCACAATCAGTATTCTTATTATTAGTGGTAGGGTATAAATAGTTTTCTAAATGCAATCTTGAACCATGTACATCTACAAAGGATTGCCCATTATTTTTTATGGGCTAAGTCTCACAAATTTTTTGGTTTTGAATATTAACTTGAACCAATCTCTCAATACAATGATCACTTTCCCAAAACTTATAGGAATATTCTTCTTCACGTTCTTCATCTAATTCTTCTTCGGATTTGTAATCATGAGGGAAATACAAGGATACATCATCACATATAAGATCTCATGTATACTTAGTTGTAACATTAGAAGGTATTTATATCTCTTGACATTCCTCTTGAAAATGTTTAGGTACATCCTCAAAAATTTTACTCTCAAACATATTTTCTTAACACTCGATAGAAAAGTCATGCCAATGTTTAAAACTGGGGCATAATTTTCTTAACACTCGATAGGATGTGAGATACAATTGCTTTCCATAATCACATTGATTGGAATGTATGTCATCATTAAGAGCTAAAGGACTTGTAGGTGAAAAAATCATAAACAGGTTGATCCATAAATATCTCTCAATCAAGGATATATTAATCACATGGACCAATGAATAAAGATGCAATATCTCTCTCATTGATGTTCAAAATTTCCTATTCTCATAATCATTTAACAGTGACAAGGATTTTCCTTGATTCATACCACAAAAAGTTTCACTAATGAAGCATTGACTAAATGTTTTTCTCTCCAAGTTGCTTACTACTCAATTTGTTGCTACAAGAATGTATCTTGGACTGTGACTGTCTATGTAAAGGCTAACATGAGATCGACACAACCCTTAATCCCTTCAGTATTTAGATCAAGTAAAACTCTCGTTCCAAGAAACAGAGGTTGTCATAATCAGAGCCATGTTCTTCATTACACATTTCAGGGAAGTACCTTTTCCTTCTACTGCTAGACCTCTCTCATTTTTACAGGTTGTCAATAATGTTTCCTACTTTATTTATTGTTGGATTCATTGGTGTATCATATTTTCACCTTTTCTCATGTGAAAACACCTAAAAATAATCAATATCATCATTTCCTATATTTTGGGCTCATATATTAGGTATATTTTATGTTGTAAGTAAAGAAAGGCCCTTCAAATGATGTCTAATCACAGAGTTAGCTCCAATTAGACGTATAAGTCAAACATGTCAATAATAATTCCATGTGCCAAAAGTGGCCATGTAAGAGAGGGAATCCATACACCAAGCTCCAAACATGATGGTTTATCATAATTGTTGAAATGGATAGATCTATATAAAGCATGTGTACATGGGGGGAGGGTGCTCAAAAAAGGTGAATGATCAACAATGTAAAGGTTCTATCCCAATTCCAAATGAACCCACAAGTTTTAGGGAATTTCTTCTTTGTAGCCACCCAAGTCTCATATGAAATATCATATTTTAACATGTTGTATGGGTGATCAGATCTACTTTCCATATTGCTTTTACTAAGTCTACAAAAAGGCTACCGATGCTAATGGTGCACTACTAAAGGATTCCAAAATGTTCTTACAGGACTACTGGAAGTGAAAGGACATGATTTTGACATGACAAGAGAGTGAACAATTTAAATAACCATATTTTTTCTTGTTGATCTATTAACCAAAATGCATATACAGGTTTGAAATGAAAAAATGACAAGTTTCTTAGCATGCATTTCTAGAAAATGTTCTTCCATAATGAAGGTGAAGAAGCAAAGTTTATTGTGAAAGTGATACTACAACAAAATGTGAGGGATTTAAGAAGTGTGAGTGAGTGAGAACTAATGACAATGAGCTTGTGAATAAAAAAAATTGAAACTTAAAGTAAACCAAAAAACAAATTAAACTCTTGTGATGACTCTTACATAAAACGTTTTCTTTCTTTCTCTTCCTCAAATAATCCTTCAAAATATACACAATAAATCAAATCATACTTATACCATTAATCCTATCAACCTTCAACACCAATTCATAAAATCTTTACATGATATGAAGTATTCTTCAAGGAAATATGTTCAATATTGAATGTCAATTCTTCAACATCTTGCTGCAAAGTACAATTTTTTTTATCACAATGTCTTTACAATCTTCATGAAGCGTTTGCATGTTCTGTAGATTAATGTTGAGATTAATATCCATTCTGATGTATTCCCTAGCAGTAGATGCATGAACTAACGCTTCATCAAATCTAAGGTTACTTTCCCTCAATATAAATGGACTTGTATCTACCATGGATGCAAGGTGAGGACATAACAAGTAGTAAATAGATGATATATCTCAATAAATTATCACATGGAAAACCCTGCATTAATAAATAATCACATAACAATTCATAAACATTAAACATAACTAGAATTGATGGCTATATAAAATATGTTGAAAGACGAAATCACACATGATTTGATGAACTAGTTGACATAGTTGGAATGGTTTCCCCTGCATGTTTCTCTTTAGTTGTATGACCCTCTGTTTGTCTTGAGATTTCCTCACTCGATGAAGAAATATCTTAAAATACCTTCCAAAATCATTGAACCTCCATAAATATCTACAAAATCAATACAAGTCATATTTGTAGCGCAGTATTTACTCTAAGATGCAATTTTATGAGAGTGTCAGAACATACTTGAATGAGATACTCTTGGTTTTGATAATAATTTATTGGATTTTCACATTGAAGTAGTAAAAACTAAGTCAACATTGACTTTGTTGTTGGTCTGTTGGATCGAGGGAGTTTTTATTCAAGATTAAACGTCTCCAATAAATTATTCTCTATTGACCAGGGCCAACCACGTGAAGGAGAAAGTTCTTATGTCTGCTCCCCCCCACTCACATCACTCTCAATTCGTCAATACCCAACATATAAATCTATTGAAATATTTACAAAAAAAACAAACATATATATATACCAATATTCACAATTATTTACAATGAAATAAAATGTTTCCTTGCTCCATTTGGAGTGAGCTAAATTCTCCTAAGAGAAAAGTAGCAATTGTTCCATAACATTGTACACTACACTAAAGAAGTTTACATCTAAAACTAGAGAATGGAAAGTGATGTGAAAAGAGGCTTTATTCTATTCAATCATATGACTTGGTTGGAGTATTAAAATGCACCTGTAAACATCATAGAACTCGTCCCACTTTGATATATAAGTGAAAACATGTTATTTTTCCAATATTTAATCATAAAATCACTCAAAATACTAAAATGAATGCTTTGGAAAATAATTGGTCTAAACTCATATGTAATCATGAAGATGGTCTTAATTTAAGGTTGTGGTAAAGAGGAATATGGTGAAAAGTGAAGTAAAAGGTTGGTAAAAGAATGACATTTTGGCGACCCAACAAGTACAAAAAAGTATTTCATAGAAAACAGATTTTATAAATAGTTATTAAAATATTGTACATCATCATTTAGTTTTAGCCAACCTCTTCTTCTTAGGTATCAAATTCCTAAGCATTTCATCAATATCTATGTATTCATTCTTTGGGTTCTCTTCAAAATCTGATTATGATTATGTCCTCTCACGCAGAGCACACCTAGTCACAGGGAAATCACGGGGTAATGGAGACCGTTGTCATGAGGCATCACCTACAAAAGAAAAAAATATAAAATTTAGATGGTCAATTTTTAAATACCATTGAACTAGTCTAGTAATATTAAAAAGAAACACCTGCAATGTCATTATTTACCTAGTGCACTGGTCAACACCATTGGAATGGTTTCACCCCCCATGCTCCTCGTCAACTATACAACCCTCAAGTACAACATTCTCTTCCATTGAGACCACAAACTTTATAAGGGCAATCATAAATGTATAAGTAAAAAAAAAATAGAAGTATACAATGTATAACTATGAAATTATTAAGTATATGATTAAAATACAACCATATTACCATCATGTTCCTCAGTCGTAGAACCATCGTGGGGTTTCACCCCAGTGGAATGGGATTGCACGGGAGAACCATCTTCTGGTTGCAAACCTCTATCAATGCACTGCTCTCCAATACTAGTGTGTTGGTTGACAATGTTGCTCCTCTGATTAAAACAAAGTTGTAACACATTAAATTTATTGATGATATCAAACATGGATATATTATATTAATAATAAAGGTTAATGTGGATTGAATTTTATTTACCGTATCCTACAAAGTGTTTCTTGGTAACTATCCCAATATTTTATGGTGTTAAACTACAACTTTATATCCGTACTTGTAACCAAGATGGAGGTCTTCCTCTGTGGTTTCAGTACCGAACTTGTCACCCTACATTGCATAAGAGTATGTCTTTTTAATTTTATTTCCTGGAATTACCTAAAAGTTTGATGGCGATACAAATAAGATATTTGGGTACTTACAATTCGTGACTACAATTTCGAGTAGCTTCCCTGGCCTAGCTTGTGTTGGCCACATTTGGAAATCCTTTATTTTGTTTCCTTTGATGTTTCACTCAACCTATCATCACAATTTTCAAGTATCTTAAAATATACCACACTTTTATTTGCATCTAAAAAAAATGAAGGTATTGAATTGAAAATGTAATTTACCTTTTGGGACCATAGGGTGTTTTTCCTTCATCTGTCAATTTATTCTATTTTGGATCCTCAATGAGGGCCTTTCACTCCCTCTATGGACTCATCAAAGGATGCCTGTACCTATCATTTTGTTTCAAGTGATTCCTATATGTTTCTCACGTATATTTTAAATATTGGCCAGTTGCGGCGGTGACCAAGGTCTTATTAAATTTGTACACCAAAAAGGATTTCAAGATAATCCATCAATTCTTTTTTGAGGTTAGAATTCTAGGAATTCCACCTATCCCATACAGTGGGCCCAAAAATAAACAACTCCTTATTCTCCAAGGACCAATAAAAATTGTTGTTCCCTACACGCAAAAATATTATATGATTATTAATTTAAAAATAAGAATTTAAATGATTTATATTTTTCTACATAGACAACATGAAACAATTAAAATTTTAAAAATCACTTGGGACTTTAACCTGCTTTAATGGAGGCACTTTCTCATTGACCATATATGTTCCCTTAAGGGTCCCCGTGCTGGTCACGGGTTTTTCTTTAGGAAAATAAACTATATAGTTGGTAAAATCATCAGCCTCATCTCCGTCACCACCTCCAAAGCCTACCTGTGTGGTCGCTTCCTCGGTGTGCATGTTGTGGCTCCCACCTAATGGTGTGGAAGGTGGATATTTGAATAGTTGTGTCCTGGTAGGTTTATGAGGGTCTGCGTTGGGACCCTATGGCATTTGTGCAGTGCCACTACTACTGACACCATGCATGTCGGGGTCAAAAGGATCCAAAAATCTCTATATAAGAAAGAAACCATTTTTTCGTTTAGATAATGTAAAAGTGAAAAATCAAGCTTTCATAATTGATCTTATGACATAAAAATAAAACCACTTCAAATTATGGCTATTACCTTATATGTATTAATCCTTGTCGTAACTTCTCTGATCCTTTCTTTGACCTGAGGAGTTTGATCTAGAATATCTAACAAGTGAGCTAGTTCCTTGTTTTCTTTATTGATATTTTTTTTTAATTAAAACCATAGGGTTGGGGGATTCATACAAATCCCTTTTTCTTAGAGAATAATCATCAACATCATGGCCCGTTAACTACATATTCAACAAAATAAATGATAATTCAGTTATGTAAGCAAATAAAATAATTGATCTCCATAGAAATAAAATGCACATTAAATGTGATTCGAAAATTGTTGTTCATTTACATGTTCTGAGGCCGCTTTTGATTTACCACGATCAACCTGCCACATTACAATAAAATTAAAACTGTGATCATTATCATGAGAAATAAATTCAAATGTATGATAAATCATCCCTCTTTATTGACATCCAAGGAGGAATGTTATTGTTGATAACAAAAATAGGCCACACTCAGTAAACAGATCGAAGCTCTCCATATGGATTAACATATTAAAGAACATAATGAAAATCATAAAATATAAATCATTGCTTACAGGTTGGGTAAATTAGTATACGTACCCCCCCCCATAATAGAAACATCTGTATCTATTCGATTCAAATTGTAATCAATCAATAACTCTTCCCCTGCAGCTATTGATTTTATTGCACATATGAATACATGGTTTCCTTCACGCCCCTCAAATACGGAATTGGGTCGATTATTTGTGGTCACAGGTTGTGCACTATTTATAAATGCTACAATATTCCCTGTTTCTTTTGGCCTTCTGTCAGTATAGATAGTTTCTCCTTTATTTTGATCATTGTCTTTTAGTTGTATATAATTTGCAGCCAAGCCATATCTTCACATACTTTTTGTATATTGGACTATTTGTATCCAATATTTGTAGATATAACGGGGTCTGACGTACTCCATCAATTCATTTAATCCATTGTAACAGACCTTTATATCATCCATGTAAAATATCCACAAGCCATGTAATGACAATGGAGAAATCCGGTATATCCTTTCATTTACACAAAAATCAGTGTTTATTTGAGGAATATCCTTGGGTGCCCATCATTTCACTATATGTTTGTACCTCAAGAGCACCTCAATGTCATCTATGATCTCATGATCATAATAAAATGATCCCCCTTTTGCAATAAAAAATTCCATGTGTCTATGGAATTTTCTTCTCATCTTCTCACCTCTAGTTGTTCTCCACCTATTAGACCTATTAGATGTCTCACTTTCCTCTATTCTACCATAAATTCCCTCACTCAATGAACATAGATATGAAAAATGCATGTTTTCTTGTATGTCCTATAACACCATCAATGAGAGAAAGTGACTTTCATATCTAGTTTATGCATGATAATATTTCCCTAGAATGTTGAAACTTGTGGAATAATCTTGATATCTTTTCTCTTGAATTGCCTAGTCGATTAAGGTTGTTCATAAGTGAAATATGATCCACTGTTTCTATTGTTTTATTATATTTCATATCATCCCTAAGGATGTAAATTCTCATGGACTGTATGTGGGAAACTCTAGGAAAGAGGTAAAATTTCTAAAGTTCAAGACACTAAGTTTCGAATTTAGAATTTCAGTAGAATTTTTAATTGAACTTTTTACACAAAATATTGTTTTCTAAAGTCAATTAAACAAACAAAAAATTTCTACTATAACCCAACAAGATAATGGTGGTGTTGGATTGATTCCAGTGTGACATCATCAGGTATAGTATCAGGTGGTATATAAATGTGTCTACACATCTAAGTTTTGGAGGTGAATTTTGATTTCATGGGATTAGTTAAATTATTCCATTGGTGCTTGGTGTTTGTTTGTTGAGAAAAACTAGTGCATTTATTGTATATATTGTTGAACCTGTTATCACATAGAATTTATTGGGTCAATAAAGTCCTTTAGTCTTTGATTTTGAGTCATAAGTGTTTTTTTAAATTTAGTTTTTTCTTTTTACTATAGTCATTTTTCATTCTTGACACAAATAAACTAAAGTTAGTGTTGGCTTTCGTCTATAGTCCTTGGGTTATATCTTGATTATCATGATAACTTGGACAAGCCTTCATCTGTCGCATCTTTCACTTCTCCATTATCACCATGACATGTCACCTCCTCCATGTTTTACTCAGACCCCTCCTTTGTGTCACCTTTACCCGTTAAGATGTGAAATCAAGTTTGATATGTGTGCTACCAACTAACTAGAGAGTTCACAACGCATCCTAAAGTACATCATGCATTCATTACCATCATTGCCTTCATGAGTCATGTCATAAAGATATCCTTTCTTTCATAGCTGATATTTTAAACTATAGCCATGGATTTTGTCATAAAGTCTTCTAACTTCTTTCTCAAAGTTTTCAAATCATTTTAGCTCGACGCTGCAAATATGGTGTTTTAGATAGGCACTGTGAAATTTGTTGTGAACTGGATGGAGAAGGAGAGTTGGAGGTTAGGCTATCTACAAACACAATTTTTCAAACTCAAAGATATTGGTTTTCAAGTCAAAGCTACCATGTACTCCATGAGTATTTTTTATCTCATTTGAAGGACAAGAAAGGATCTCTTAGTTGTTTTTCCTTTTGGGCACTATGAATTGGTGGTACGCACTGCAAACTATCTCAATTACTTGTTGATAGTTTCCCAGCCCAATTGCATGTGCTATGAACCTTGTTTCATTAATCCTTAAGAAGTATGTGTTTTAGTCCAAGACCAAGGTTGGGGTACTTTAATTTGAGGTATATTAAATTACCATAGCAACAACTACTGAAATACCTAATACTAGGGAAAGTTGGTGTTGTGTTGGTTTTGTCACATGCGTGATAAAAAACACAACACTCACTTTCCTAGTTAAGTCAGCTAAACAAGACAGAGGTTTGTCAGTTGATTATATAACCAAATATACATGAAAAAAGTAAATAAAATTAAAGACAAAAATAAATAAATGTTATAGAATCTTGCAAGAACTAGAAGCATGGAAAAACAAAAAATGGCAATCATATAGCTACCAATGGATCAATGTATTGACAGGCTAGCACCGTAGAAAAAGGTAGGGACTAATGAATCCCCTTTTCATCCTTGGGAGGGCTCTTGATTTCCCTAATATAGATCTATTCTCCTAATAAAATGGAAAGTGACAATGGTGAAGAAATACAATGCCATTCCTCTCAAGAGGTGAGTGGAATGGCCCTTGCTATAATGCTTGAATGCTTCAAAGAGAAAAGTGGATTCTCCAAGAAGAATTCTTGCATCATAACAATACTTTGAAGTTCTTATTTTCTTAGCACACCCATGGCATATATTTATAGTTTCCTTTCATGGCAATATACAACTGGTTCATAGTGTGAACAAGGGGCCTTTTAGGGCACTTCCTAGCCCTTGACCAACCTCCAAGATAGATTTCACTCAGATCTGAGAGTCAAATCATGTTGGGGGTCGAACTGGAAGTAGTTGAGAGGCCGACAAGATTCATAAATGCATCATTTATGAGAAGTGCATGAGTTTTATCGTATACATTCGTGCATGTTGTGCATTCTATGCACATTGCACACTTAGGGTTGTGTTAGCCTGCACATTCTGTGCACATTGCGCACATTTCCTTTGGTGAATTTGCGCACTTTAATTTTTGGACCAAGTATATATTTTTATGCCTTTTGATGGATTTTGATGTTGTAGGTGTACTGATTGTTGTTGGAATTGATGTCTTTCTTCAACTGTTGTTTGTAATTTTGTGGACGATTTTTCAGTGATAACAGATGCTCCCTAATGTTTTAGATTAGGAGAATATGTATAGTTGAAATACATCAATGTTTCTTTTGTTGAGAGTGCCATTGTAAGGAAGAGTGAAGAGAGGAACTGCAAGAGTGATCCACTGGAGGGAGAGGGAAAACTGTGGGAGCCAAACCTTTCTCTAGGAAGAAAAAAAAAATTGTATAAAAACGAGGCGGGTATGCCCCATGCTCGTGTCATGAAACCAAAATGTGGGGATGTAATTAAATATGCATGATGATGTATATAGTTGTAGTGCCCTCAAGGGTGGTTGATAATGACATATGACAGTCCTAAATGGTGAACTAGATCTGAATCGAGTAATGGACGATGGTAAGAATTGTCGATGACTCGTAGGCATTGATTTCCTATCAAATTCGGAGGTCTTCAACTAGTATGGAAAGATGCAATGGTCGCATAGTAAGACCCACCTTAACATGATAGTTTCTAAAGTCAAATTTTATGGGGGTCAATGAAATAAGAAAGCAATGATGACTCTCTCTGTGTCATCTGAGACTCCTCATAGAAAAGGTAATAAGAGTCAATATACTGCCTCCCTTCTAGAAATTGTGCTAATGTTGATAGGAAGGGAGACATGACGTCAAGAAGCAAAGGGCTTCTTTAAATCCACTGAGTAATAGATGATATTAGGTACTGATGGGTAACATGGAAGAAGTCAAGATGTTATGGGACTCAAGACTACCCTTGGTTGGGGTGTTGACAGATGATTAGCAACAACTGTAAAACTGGAACTAGTGTTATGGGGACAACTAGATGTAGGGTTAAGCTATGTCATATGCTAACAAATTGGGAAAACTTAGAGATAGTGGGTACATGGATTTTGGATACTCGGGGTTTGTTAACTATGTCTATATGAAAAAAGTTTGGATTCCCCAACCAAGGGAGAAATGGGTTGCTTTACCCGGTAAACGAAGGCCATCACGAATGACAACTAAAAAGAATATGTATATGATGGAAACAAGGGATTTATATAGATACTAAATAAATAAAGAATAATTTAGGTTGAGTATACATATACAAAAACAGGTGCCTCGGTGAGATTTTTAAGGCAAAGTTCGTGAAAGAGAAATGGTGGAGGGTGGGGGCCCCATGGATGGGTTTTTGTATTAGGTAAATGGATGGAGGACAATACGCAAATGTGAAAACTAATGGTGGATGAGATGGAGGGATAATGGAATTACAGGGGTGTAGTCGAAAAAACCAAGTGTAGGATGATATGACTTGGGAGTCCATTGGGAAGGTTAGAAATATGATAAGAATAAATACGGGGTTTATTCTTGGAAGTGCAAAAAGTAATCGAGACTCCCAATCCTAGGGGGTGAAATTAGCATGAGTGTCAATTTGCCAAGGGGAGCTATGAATGGGACAACTCATTTGGGGGAGAGTGTTATCGGTTGACAATACCAAAATGTGGTAGAGGTAAATATGCTACAGATCCACATGTAGAGACCCCAAAGGCGAATGTTAGAGGGTGTGACTTGGATATGAAATTGTTTACATAGGGAGTAATTACATGTCAGTGTCAAACATATACCTGAAGGGGTTGTAAGCTTGTTGAATAAGTACCTACACATAAAAAACCAAATACCCGATGTGAACAATATATGAAGATAAAGAACATAAAACAACTATTTTATAGAATTGAAAGTGAGCATGCATACCTAAACATGGCATGATAAAAATGATCCTCTAGGGAAAAGTGTAGATGATAACCCATGGAATGTGAATGTGTAGATGGTTGGATCAAGATCTCGTGGCTGAGAACGGATCGAAAGATGGAGTCTCTGGGATCCTGTAATATAATGTTGAAGTTGGGAAAAAGGGCTTATATATGGATGGTGGGCCCATAATTCCACCTCATTTTCACTTGACACTATTGTTGATCTAGCGAGAGAGCTATGAGGTGATTTGGATAGTACAGGAGCGTGTGGCTACCGATCCGGGAGTTGCGAGAGACACTTTAGTAAACTGATTGTCCTGCACTTTTTGAAGTTGGGAGAGGGTAGCTAGGAAATATATGGAGGGTTGTACAGGGGGTTTTTTGAGTTAGGTTCCCACAAGTGCACGAGAAAAGGATGAATACCAATGCATGTGTGCGCGGTTAAAACTCGGTTTCCTACACATTATGTGTGGTTTTTTGCAAAACAGTCGCACAATATTGAATGCGTGGTTGTGATGGGAAATCCTACGCATAATGTGTGTATGTGTAGGTAATAACCATGCATCTGGGTGCGTAGGTTTGACAGAAAAACACACATTGGATGCGCGCCTGTATCAAGGACAACTGCACACTCATGCGTGGCTGTGAGTGTGACAACTACACATTAGTGCGTAGTTTTTTGAAGAACAATCACGTATATATGAAAAAATATATGGGGGAGAGCCGCACATTGTGTGTAGGCTGAGGGGTGTATGAATCTTTTAATGTTTATGATTTTTGATATATGAGATGGATGATCAAGTGTTTTTGGGTGAATGCAGGTGATCAACGGAGTAGGGTACAATGTCTTTCCACTGGAGAGAGCGATACTAGGATCGACTGAGAGAGGTTGTGAGGGAGCAGTCTATAGTGCACAAAAATTTAGAAACCTGTAGGTTGCTAAAGTTTTTTGACTGTCCATTGATACGGTTGCAGAAGTTCTTTCTCCAGTTTTTTATTTTCATGTGGATCACTGATCTGCAGTGCTTCGTGGTATGGGGGAAAAACTGATGTTCTCTGCAATAGAGGACATATATTTTTTGATCGGACTCCCATTTCGGAGGAGGGAATTGATTGTGGATCCCCATATACTAGGGGAGGATAGGGTAGAAACCATTGTGGCATGGTATTGTTCTGGGATGAACCCTATGTAAGTTTCGGTAGTACGGATTGAGGCCTTAGATGAATTATTGACAGAGTGCATCACAACTATGGTGGTGAGGATATATGGATCCTTGGGCACTCAATGTATCATCATTGGTCAACTGAGGGTAGTTGAGGAGGTCTTGTATGGAGACATATTTGCATGGGGTGTGTTGATGCACACCTGGATGTTGTCCCAGCTGGATCGGTGTCGGCATGTTGATTCCGATGACTTTTCATTTGGGTCAGTTTTGGTGACCTGGTTCTTGGAGAGAGTGCCTCTATTGCACCCTCAGATCCTATTGGCGCCAGTGTCATGAAGAAAGCCTCGATTGATGTGGTGGGTGCATGTTTTGGCTGGATATGGGGGAGGGGAGGGTGGCCATTACTTTACGACCATAGTTGCTTGAGTGTGGAGGTATATGCCACAGGTGATTCTACAGTTTCCATACATTTTTATGGACTACATATAGGATCCAAATATGGTTCTACCTCTAGGAGAGGATTGGGTCCATAGAGGTATGTGTGTTATCTAACTTTTTTATTTTGTTAGTTATCATTGATCATACATTTATATGGATACTGACACTATATTTGTGTTGTTTTTCATATGTTGGTCCCTAGGGTTGAGAGGCAGAGGTCGTTCAGGAGCCATCTTGATAGGATACAACAAAGCTGAGGGTTGGGCAGAGGCATCAGCAGGATGATGTTGGTGTGGGATCGTCGAGAGAGATATAAGGGGATGCTTTGTAAGTTTTAGAGGACATGTGCCGACGGTTTGAGTGGGTTATTGTATGGGGTTTTGGAGGGCTTATGGCCCCACATACAAGATGAAGAGGTCTTGGACCAGTGTGTAGGAGTATCGGGAGAGAGGAAGGAATTGATCTGCAGGGTAGTGGTGGCAGGGGCAGTTATGACAGGTCGATTTCCCCTTGGAGATGGAGTGCCCCTAGTTGGTGGGATACCTTTGACTGATAGAGGACCTGGGGGGGATATCTAGGGGAACCTTGAGTGTCGAGTTGATATATATGGGGTTATGGGTCCAACTTTGTATAGGGTATTTGATGCCCACTTTTGTATTCATAGGGATGATGAGACTCATGAGCCTACAGGAAGATGTATATATATTTTTTGTAAAACATTGATGACCTTTATGATATATATGGTGGATATATTGGTGATCATTTGTGTCTTTGTGTTTTTTGTTTACGATTTGTGATGTCTATTGCTATAGTTTGAAAAATGTATCATTCTATGTATATGATGTTTTTAATGTGATAAATTCCAATCTAATAATAGGTTATCCATGTGATATGCTACTTGATTGAGGTTTCTTGGAATATGTGTAAATGTGATGGAATCAAAGTTGTGAGATAGGAGTCTAACTTGCAGGTATTTGAAGAATAGGAAAGGATCGTGAACATGATACACATTTTTGAGATGTAAGACGACAAGCTGGGAATATAATAGAACGCTAAGGTGACGAATGTGGCAATGACTGGCCTTGACAAGGAGACCAATGACGGTGTCATATTTGGCTTGGTTTTTCATGGTCGGGCCTAATCATATGCCACTAGATTGAAGTAGTTTATGTGAGGTGGTATAGAGGGCCCAAGAAACTGAAGCGAGATTCTGGGTCCAGCGGCTGGCACCGTCAGTGTAACAAATGTGGTAGGATGATGGATGATGCATATATTAATAACACGAGTGATATATCAGACATGAAGAGTGGTGGAAGTAACGAAGACAAAAAACTCTACAAATGTGTAGAATGAGAAACCTAACGTAGGGGGGCTATGCTTAGGCATAAAAATTCTTCAAGTACAACCTGTTGACGGGTTCTTTGAGAAGGAAGTCGTATAGAGAGGACAAGATGTAGGTGCCTTTAGTGGAAATGTTGGATGATGAATGGGTCATTCCATAATGACTCGAATTTCCCATGGTCGAGAGTGTCATGGGTGATATCATAGGCTAAAACGAGATCACCTTATTTGAAGGAGAAAAGGTTGACATGGCGGTCGAAGGTGGCTTTGGACCATTTTTTAGCTGCCTCGTTGTGTTGTAATGAAGATCGGTTGTCTTCATCAAGTGATTCTAAGGTCAATAGGTGTTGCTCCATTGGAGAAGTGTCAGGTAAGAGATCTATGGTAGTGCGTAATGTGGGGATTTTTCACTCTATAGGGATGGTGGATTCAATGCCATGGACGAGGTGGAACGATGTAAAACCGGTGGCAGTTTTGACTGTTGTGCGATAAGCCCATAAAGCGTAAAAAAACATATGATGCTAGTTGGTCTTATGTTTTTTGACGGTGCATTGTAGCATGGTTTTGTGGACTTTATTGACAGCCTCGACCTGTCTGTTGGAATAAGGGTAGTATGGGGAGGAAAACTCATGGGAGAATCCTAATTTTGAGGATATGTTTGCAAACATCTTGTTCTCAAAATGTTTACCATGATCTAAAACTAATTGTTGCGGGACTTCGAAATGAGTAATGACATGGTTGAAGGAAAAACGCGTTGTTGTGTCAGCAGTGTTGCTAAATCTAGGCATGGATTTGGCCCATTTAGAAAACTAATCCACTGCCATGAAAATGTACTTGTGTCCGTTATTGGATGGAGGATGGAAAGTCTTGAAATATATGCCTCATTTACAAAAGGGGTCGGTTGTGATGACCGGGTGTATAGGCGTTGGTGGAGCTCCTGCTTTGTTTGCATAATGCTGACATTTATCGCATTGCTTGATAGCATGGATGCAGTCATGAAACAAACTGGGCCAGAATTATCTTTCTCCGATGATTTTTTGGGCGTTGGACATACCCAAGAGGTGACCACCGCAAGCGTCGTTGTGGAAATCATTCAAGACTCTGTTGGCTTCATTAATGGTAAGACATCGCTAAAGGATGGTATTGATCCCTCATCAGTAAATAATGTCTCTGATGAGGAGGTATCGGGGAGCCTGATGGCAAATGCATCAGATGTCATATCGAGAAATATGAGACCCAAAGTGTTGTGTATGAAGGTAGACGAGAAGTTCACCAGACTAGGGGTCGTTTGAGGAGATGAAGAAGAGGTGTTCATTGGGGAAATCCTCATTGATGGGGGAAGCTTTAGCATCTGAGGGAAAAGATATAATGAGTTCGTATAGGAAAAATTCCTTCTTGATTTTGGGAGTAGAGAACTCTATATCGTATTCCTGAAGGATAACAATCCATCGAGAAAATTTGTTGTTGATCTGCCATCAACTGAGTAAGTACTGCATGGGGTTGGAATCTCCTACGACCTTGGTAGTTCAAAGAAAAATGTAATGTCATAGTTTTTGAACTAAGAGGACAATTTCTAACATGATTTTGTCATCATGATTATACTTTAAGGGTGGTCTTGAAAGGTTTTTACTAATGTAGTAAATCACATGCTCACGCCCATCATCCCCTAATTGGACAAGGAATCCTATGACTGAAACAACATAGGATGATAAGTAGAGGATGTAATCACGATCATAGTCTAGGGACTAATCAAAGGGGCATTGGATAGGATGGATTTTAAATCATCAAAAAAATTTCCAGCATGTTCGTCCCATCGAAATGGGATATCATGGCACAGTAAGAAGAGAAAAACAGATGCGCGAGTGGTGTAATTTGGGACAAAGCGATGTAAAAAGTTGTCTTTTCCTTTTAGGCTATGCAGTTGGTGTAAGTATTAGGTGGTGGAATTTATATGATAAATTGGAACTTAAGGGGGTCCACAGTAATTCCATGCTGGGAGACAATGAATTCGAGGAGGCACCTGACAGTAACGCATAAGACACACTTGAAAAACGATGCGTAAGTCATCTAAATGTTGGGTTCACTTTTTGGATCGAGTGGTGAGGTTGACCAAGTAAGAAAGAATGATGCGAGAAATATCATGAAAGGCATCGGCCATGACCCATTGGAAAGTAGCACCGAAATTTTTGAGTTCAAGGGACATGACACAATAAGAAAAGGTACCCCAAGGGGTTGTAAAAGCAATTTTGTACTGATCTGTTGGGTGGATTTGAATTTGATTGTATCCAAAGAACCCATCCATAAAGGACAGTGCCTCATGGTTGGCACAATCATCAATTATTTGGTCGATGAAAGGGGTTGGGAATTTGTCCTTGGGACAAGTATGGTTGAGGTCATGAAAGTATGTGCATACATGAATAGTTCCCTATTTTTTAGTAACGGGGACAGGGTTGGAGACCCAAGAAGTGTACGCAATGGGGAAAATGAACCCCGCAACACATAATTTGTCAATTTCGGCTTTGATAGCCACATATTTGGACCATGTGTTGATTCAATGTTGAACTATAGAAGGATTGAGGACATGCATCTCTGTATATGACCAGGCATTTTTGTATATGACCAGGAAAAAATATCTCGGTATTCCTGAAAGAGAGCTATATAAGTAATGATTTCTTCAGGGGAGCATTTGGTGCCAATGGTGATCTCTTCTACGATTCTTGGTTTAATGAAAGGCACATGAAAAATTTGTCCATACCCTTTATTGTCTGTGGTTGAGGACTTTGTAGTAGCGTTGGATGTACTTGGTGGAGTGGCAAGTAATGGGGTTGTTTTAGGGAGCTAGATAAGATTGCATAGCTCGGGAAGAGTAGGACATTTGTTAGTCGGGTGTCCTTCTCTTCCGCATAGTGTGCAAGGAGCTTGATCTCGGGGAGGGAGTGGAACTATGGGTTCGTTCTTCCTTCGTCTTCCCCCCAGTGGGGGTGGTGTTGCCACTAGTTTGGGGTGGTGGTGGTGTGGTAGGAGCCTGTACTGGGATCGGCATCGATAATCCCTTTGTTTGAGGAGAGAGAGATGGTGTAGGAACCATAAAGGGAGGATGGAGATACCATACAGGGATGGAAATAACCATGTTAGTAAGGGTGAGGGTAGAAGTGACCTGGAATGCTTGGATGCCAAGTGGGGGGTAGAAAAAGGGGATTTGGGTAATGTCTTCGGGGACTGCTTCCCAAACTTGGATTTTCCCTTGGAGGGGTGAGAAATCCTAGACAAGTGGTGCGGTGGTGTTTTCAGGGAATTCCTAAGGTAGTGATTCTCTGATTGGTGGAACTTAGATGTGGGGAGGGGACTCAATGAGAGGAGTATTGTATCTGATATATGTTCTGTTAGAGGAAACTACACACACGTTCTCTAAAATAGAAGGTGTTATAACCCTAAATTGCACCATACATGCTTACCTGGCATCATGCCATCTCATTTTCCTTCTTTTCCAAGCCACTACTGAACAACTTCTTAAAAAACACTCTTTTTGAAGGCATACACGCCCTTCTCCACTACTGCACGCGTGTGTATGCTGGTTGACCCACTACAACCCGCGTATACCTAAAAAGCACAAAAAAATGGAAAGTTACAGACAGAACACACAATTTTGGGTAAGTTAACTAAACCAACTGGCCGCCCATAGTCGGTCACTCGACCAAATACCTAGCCCTTTCTAGCTTATAAAAGAAGGGGTAGAGGTCCCATTTGGAAAGAGGAAAATCATAGCAAAGAAACTATACCTGATTTAGTATTCCCCTTGCCCCAACCTTTTGCAACTATTGTGTGAAGAGAAGTGTATACAGAATCAATTGGAGCACAGTGGAAGACGAGCCCAGGACCAGATTCAAGGAGCAGTGGCCGAGCTCACCATTGTAAGGTTACTTTTGTGAGATTAATAAAATAAGTACTTTTCCTATCCTGCCATATGAGATTGTCAATATTTAAATTTGATTATATTTTGATAGAATCTCTAACCCATTAGTTTATAGGTTATATGCATGTGGATTTCTTTGTTTGTATTTTATGAATACAGGTCAACATTGGGAGGAGAGTTGTAGTCAAGGTGAGACCAAGCGTTAAAGGGATCGTCATCAAACACAGAACTAAGGTACAGTAACTGGATATCTTTAGCCTTGTATTTTCATATGAGTAATGGGAGTTCTGATTGGGATGTTGGTAAGAAGTAGGACACTTTAGGTCATTTATGCATGCATGATAAAACCCTTAATGCTAGTCCATAGGAGAGATTTCCCACCCACAACAGAATTGGCGACCGTACTAGGGAGTCTCTAGGGATTTTTGGGGATACTTTTTGGGTATTTTAGAATTGGTTTATTACCTTTTTTCTGAGTTTTTGCAAGAGTCTGATCTTGTAGGGATTTTGGTTTTCCAGACCAGTACTCCCTGCATGATTACTTGACTGTTTGATTTTCATTCCAGGAATTTACAGAGGTATATGTGGCCTGCAGAAGCCCTGCCCGCGTATACATGTGCCCTACTTTAGACAGCCCGCGTATTTCCATTGGGCTACTGAAGTGTCAGTTGCATTCTTAAGTCCATAATTTTTTTTTTTAGAGGCAATCATCCTCTTTCTCTGTTGGGAGTCATCCTTCTCAAGGGTTTCTTGTATTTGGTCATAGTCTCTGTGTTGCATTATATAGCATAGGAATAGCCTCATATTAGCTTTGTTTGATCAAAATTTTCCTTGCATTCTCTTTGCCAAAGTTATTTTCTTTGTCTCTCAGGGAATTTGGTTTTCAGTACCAGTGATCCATGCCTACATTGGATTGTGTTTTTTCACTTGTTTGAGCATCTACGGAGCTATACATGCCTTGCAATAGTTCTTCATGTGTGAATACACTCTCTGCCTTTGGACAACACACATATATACACTAGTTGTTGTGGTGACAATCGTGTATCTGTGTTGGGGATATCTTTTGACAGAGAGAGGAAATCATCCTCTTACCTGTCAAAAGCCAGTCTTTTCAGGGGTATTTCTGGTCTTTTCCCTAGTCTCTGTGACCACAGTTGGTAGCCTAGGTTTGACCATAGATTAGTTTTATTTTCATCAAACAAATTTCTTGAGTTTTCTTTAGTAGAGTCTTAGACAAATCTGTGAGTCTTTTTGAGATCAACCTTTTTGAGGTTTAGTCAAGTGACTCCCTGTGATCCACAATAGGGCCAGAAGTGATTTTTGGTTTTTTTTTTGTCTTCACTTTATGTTTTTTCTTGCTTTAGAAGAAAGAAAAAGGAATCCATTTTTCAATTCTAGTATTTTGAAGCATGTTGATATTTTTTACTTCTTCGTTTGGTTAAAACGTTGGTTGTTTGCATTAATCAATAGGAAGAAGATTGTTTTTATGAGTTCTTGGCTGATTGATTTAGGACAATAAGTAGCTCGTTGTCAAGTGAAAGATTGTTGTGATTTTTTCAGTTAAAAAAAATCTTTGAAAGAAAAAATTTGAAAAGTTGTTTAAAAAAAACAATTAAAAAGAGAAAATATGAATTTGTCACGAAGAAGTTATTGTGTTTCCAGCTTGTTGTTTATCTTCTCTTCTGTCTCTTAAAACATCACTAGTTTCACTTTCATAAAATTTTAATTAAGACAAGCCCAAAAATTAACGATTAATTAAAATCAACTAGACTTTATGTTTTATAGGGTACATCAACTAGTCTAGGCTAGAGCCTTGATTTAGGATTAGCAAGGAAACTTTTCAAGGCTGAAAAACAAACATAAGAATCTGTGATGGGGAGTGAAGAAAGTCCAGTATCATAAAATTTATCTGGGACCCCCCTCTAACACAGGGGCTAAACACGAGGTCGCGTACGGAAAGGTAACGGAGATAACCCCTCCAAAGCTAGACCAAACATAGTGGGGAACGCATATAGAGGGTTTGTCTTGGGATTTCGTTGATTGCATTTTCCACAGAGCTTCGTGGGTCTCAAATCTGTTCGAGTTCCTCAGTCATCTTCCAGAACACTTTCTTTCGATACCCTTGATAGGTTTCGGGCTTGATACCCTTCTCATTGCAGTCCACCCGACTGTCGACTGTACCCTCCTGGTGACTGTTTGCACGCTGGAAACATAGTTGCCTATCTTTCTAGTGACTTACACAGGTGACTACAGGAGTATACCACGGTACCTAGGACAGACATCGGACCACACTTTGCAGATTATACCCAAAGGGTGCTTCCATATTCGAGTTTCACTTGCACCAGTAAGTTTCTCTAGTGTTGGTTGTTGTAACTGTTCTTCCAACTAGTTAGTGACTACTTGTTTTATCTCATAGGTACTTTTTTAGTGCGTGCTGGTTTTCAAACAATTATAGATTTCCCTAGTGTGTCTTTGATCTTCTCACACAGTGAAGGATCAGGATTTCCATCGGTCACGGAGGCTTCTGGGCCTACCGTCGGTTGACCTCGAACCCCCCCCCCCCCCCCNACCCCCCCCCCCCCTCCGCCACCGCTAAGGCAAAAATTAGACCAGCAAGGGTATTTTGAGACAACAAGATTATAGGAAACAGTGCCCAACTGATCTTCGAGAGAAGAACTTTCGATTCTGGAGGAACCAATCATTTCTAACCTTGTAGCAGAGGCTCCTGGTCCTTACAACCCTCCTATCACTTATCTATCGGCGACCATCGTCTACATGTTATACCTTATGAGCATCTGGTAGTGTCACCAACAACAATGGAAGCAAACATTGCCACTTCTTCAGAGAATACTTATATTTCCTTCATGACTATCACTACTGGGGGTGTTCCACCTCCTAAGTAACCGTCGTTGGTTCGGCCTGCCATGGCCTCGACTACTTCTACCTTGGGCAGTGGTATGATTCTGTCTATGGTGGCGATCACTGCTATGTTTCCTCAAAACATGACAGGCTCTCCTTCCTCATACGAGATTCCTAGCTTCAATACGATTATTGTACATTCCTCCTCCACTTTACAAAATTTGGGTCTAGGGGCAGGGAGTTCCAACACTCCTCTTTAAGGATCTATTGGGGGCACTTCTTCTCCCTTTATCACTTTCCCTTATGGCGGGGGTCATATACCCCCTTCATCCCCCTCACTCAGCAGTGTTCCTCAACACTCCATCGAGCCTAACATAAACTTGTTAGGATCTGATAGTCAAGCACTCCCTCCTTATAATATGTCGGTTGGTTCAACACCTTTATCTTTGTTCGGCATGTTTGGTAACGACACTTTCTTTTCAGTTGTCGTTTCGTCCGGGGGAAACCCCGGTTATGGAAAACCACATCCTGTACAGGGTAGTATTCCTGCACAGGGGGCACACTTAGGAATTCCTTCCTCACAACGATCTTGGAATCCATGGTAGGTACCCGTATCCTTGGCAAGGAAGTCGATTGGGGGAAACCCTTTCGATACCCATTGGAACCCCAGGCAAGGCCCAATGCCTATGCTCATCATATCGGCAGGGGGCAACCCCTCCCAAAATCCTTGGAATGTGACGCAAGCTCAACCCTTTACGTCTTATTATGGGAATCAACAGATGATGTCTCAACAAGCACCCAATCCATACGCTGGTCATGGTCATGGTTAATAGCAGAGCCTTGGCCAACAACCTAACTTTTCCTAGCAACCTAGTGCCAGTCAAACCCAAGGCTCCTTTTTCCCCGGCTACAATTCACAACCCAAACTACCATTTCTAGCAACTTGCACTTGCCATATTTGATAAGGCTCTTAAATGACCCCATCTGTCACGATCCGAGTTGGCCTCCCATGCTGACCAAGTTTCCTTCAGACATTCCAAAGTTCGAGGCCAAGCCTAATGAAGATCCTGGTGATCATGTGTCTACCTTCCACTTATGGTGCTCGTCCAACTTGTTAAGAGATGACTCCGTTCAATTGTGATTGTTTCAATGCACTCTCATAGGGAGTGCTACGAAATGGTACATTGAGCTCAACCGCTCACGATACTCTTCCTTTGGCGAATTGGCAATGGATTTCCTGAACCATTTCCAATTACCTGTGAGATACGATGCCGCCATCGAATTGCTGGCCAATTTCGAACAGACAAAAGTGAACCATATCTTGGATCATATTAGAGAATGGAGATGCCAAAAGAGTTTGATCAAAGTGCTAGTCCCACCATCATTCTTGCTAGAGTGGTTCCTTAAGTCTTTGGTACCCCAGTTATCTAAAGACGTCGCAACGTCCATAGTTTTTTTCGAGGAAGACGTGATAATGAGATCGCAATGGCTAGAGATAATTTACTCTCAATCTAGTTTACTCTACGAGATTTTTCCAGATGCACCGAGGTCAATCCTTGATAAAACTAGGCAAAGGTTTGGACCACATGCTGATGGCATTATTGGTTCAGTACAAACCAAGCCCGCTGATCCATTGTCAAATCAATTGCAACAATTTTCAATACAATAGACAACGGCCAACCAAACCAATGGTTCGACTGCTCCCCCTACCCAAAAGTCAGATCTACACAGTGTGCAAATGACGAACATAAAGGCCACCCAGTAGCCTGATGGAAAGAAGAAACAACGGAAAAAGGGTAAGGGGGATAAGAAACCCACCGATAATTCTAGCAAGGGTGACACTGAAAAGAATAAGTCAAATTATCCTTGTAATCTTTGCAAGGAAGATCACCCGACCCATCAGTGCCCTCGGCTTGCAGAGGCCCAGAAGTTATTGACACATCAACAACCAGTCATGTTAACAAACTCGTTCCCACATGGGAAAAATCTAAGTCAAACCTCCTCGAGCGCAGAAGGGGGCAGTCAAGGACCCCCTCCGTCTTCAAGTAATCCTTCATCCGAAAATGTCTATATGATGAAAGGTGATGCTTATATAACGACTAGAGCACATGATTACGGAAAGCCAGGCACCTCTGAGAAAGGTAAAGAAGCTAAAAACCCACCTCTTCCTCTTTAGATTGAGAAGACGTTGGGCAAAACAATGACACGCATCCCCAAAGGTGTGTTCAAGAAAACTTCTTACAACCCAAATGCAAGCGCCTCCCAGAACTACTCTGTGGTGGAAGATTTATAACAAACCCCTTGTGCAATGTATGCTTTGGAAGTTCTCCAGAGTTTCCCTTCCCAGAGAAAGGCCTTGTTAGATGCCTTAGGATCTGCCAAGACTTGTAATCCGGGAACGATAATGCTTGATACCTTCGACTTAAAACCTCATCTTCCTTACCATGCCACTTTTAATATAGTAGTGTCTTACACCACAAAAACATTTACCTGGAATATTTTTCGTACAGTGATGGATGAGGGCACCTCGACATGCATGATGTCTTTGGCGTGTTGGAAGGACATTGGCCAACCTATTCTGTCTCCTTCACCTACTCTACTTAGATATTTTGACGGTTATTCTTTCTGACCACATGGGATCATCCCCTCTTTCCTCGTGCATTTAGGGGAAAAAACCATGTGTGTCGAAGTTGAAGTGGTCGATGCATCCCTCAACTAAAATATTTTGTTAGGCAGGAGTTGGACCTAGGCTATGAAAGTCATGGTCACGACAGTGTTTTGTGTCTTGATGTTTCCTCACGAGGGTCGGATTGTGACCATTGCTCAGTTATCCTTCTCCCAACCTAACTCTTCATTGGGAGTCTCCATAGTCCCGATGATTGATAACCCCTAGCCTGGAATCGTCAATGTAGGGGTTGGTTTGTGCCCATCATTGATGGGTACTTTTGATTACCCACATCCAACTGGCAATGTCCATTATATGACGGCTATTCTCGACCATCCTCAGGCTGAAATTTTTCAAATCACGTTGTTTCGCACGATGTACTTTCACGATCCATGGACCCTTCCTTCCCCATCCACTATGATGGAAGGGACAGACCACCATGGCATCACCATGCCTTTTTCCATGGTAGAAGTTGCATACTCAATCATTCAGTGAGCTTCTGCTGACCTCGATCCGACTCCATCACAAGAGTTAGATCCGGTGCTTGAGCCTATTTGGGCTCAACGTTCCCTTGCTGATACAGATTATGTAGACTTTGTCTTTCCTTCAAACGAAGCAATTATTGAGGCAGTGACTAGTTCGAAAAGAACTTGGGATGATCTTCATCCTAGATCTTACTTCCTCCCAGAGTTAAGACGAATTGAAGTAGGAGAATTCACTCTGACCATGAATGGAGATAAATATTGTCATGTCAATCCTTTGGCAACACAGGCGGTTTACGCTGAAGGAAATATGGAAACAATAGCTGAAACGATACCTATTGACATCTCCAGAACCCCTGGCGCCATGGAGAATATATTCATCAGAGCAGACTGCTCCCCTAAGGATATTCAAATCTACACAGATTTATTTAAAGAATTCCACGATGTGTTTGCCTGGTCTTATGAGGAAATGTCGGGCATAGACCCAAGAATTGTCGAACATGAAATCACGACTTATCCTGATGTCAAGTCGGTCTGAAAGAAGCTTCATCCAGTCAATCCTAAGAAAACAACAACTAGCAAGGCTCTAGTAGAGAAACTACTTAAAGTTGGTTTCATCTACCCCGTACAATTGACTCAATGGGTGTCGAATCCTGTGCCAATCAATAAAAAATAGGGTACGATTTGCGTATGCATGAACTTCCGTGATCTGAACAAGGCCTGCCCCAAAGGTAATTTCCCCACACCATTTATTAACCAGATAGTCGATGAATGTCCAATATGTGAGGCCTTTTCTTTCATGGATGGCTTTTCAGGATACAATCAGATACAAATCAAACCTGAAGACCAACACAAAACTGCTTTCATCTGTCCATGGGGTACATTTGCTTATCGTAAGATGACTTTTGGTCTAAAAAATGTTGGGGCTACGTTTCAGTGGGCCATGTCTTTTTCTTTCCATGACCTCAAACATATAGTCGAGGCTTATCTCGATGATTTAGCGTCACCATCTCGTAAGAGAGCTAATCATCCGAAACACCTCCCACTTATCCTTGAACGGTGTCGCTACTACCAAATTCGCTTGAATCCAAACAAGTGTAGTTTTTGCGTCACATCAGGTCGTCTATTAGGTTTCATCATTTTGACAATAGGGATCATGTTCGATCCTCTCAAAGTTGAGGCAATAGTTCAATTGCCTCCCCCGTGAACTATACCTTAGCTTCAGAGTCTGTAGGGAAACACAAATTTTCTACGACGTTTCATCGCAAACTATGTCGAGATCACAAAGGGTTGTATGCGTTTATTGAAAAAGGATGTTCCTTTTCATTGGGATGAAGCCGCTCAATGCTCTTTCGCAGCATTGAAAAGAACCCTCATATCAACCCCTCTGCTTCGACCACCCAATTATGATAAAGATTTCCTATTATACTTGGTCGCTGCAGAGTCAACCATCGTTATGGTCTTAGTTCAGGATGATGATTTACTCTCAGAATACGTGATTTATTACCTGAGTTGAGGCCTAGTTGGATCGAAACTCAATCATTCCCATATTGAAAAAATTGTGTTGGAATTAGTTCATGTTGTCCAACGGTTCCGTCATTATATTTTGTTTCGCAAGACCACCGTCATTGCCATCGTTAATCCATTTCAATACGTATTGACACGACGATTCATCGGTGGAAAAATCAATAGATGGATAGTTATCCTCCAGAAATGCGACTTGGAATTCGGTCTGGAAAAATCCAAAAAGTCGATGGTCTTCGCGGAACTCATATCAAATATTTCGGTTGAATCAGGTGATGTTATACCCAATGAGTCTCCTATCAAAGGAGACATGTTTTTGATTGCGTGTTCTGACCCCTGGTATGTAGATGTGCTTGTCTATATCCATACTTTGAATTGTCCTGCCTCTACTTCTCATGATGAGCATCGTCGTATATGCCATCAGGCTAAGAACTATCTCATACTCGCGGACACATTGTATCGTCAAGGTGTAGATTGCATCCTTTGTCGATGTCTCACTCATGAAGAAGCGAAACACGTGCTTAAATATTGCCACACTGGAGCATGTGGCGGTCATTTTTTTGGGTTGGCAACAACCCAAAAGATTCTATGAGCTGGTTAATTCTGGCCGACATTAATCAAAGATTGTGTTGAATCGGTCAAGAAGTGCCACCCGTGTCAGATATTCTCTCAAAAGATGAGGGCACACCCCGCTCCCATGTTTCTTGTTATTAACGTTGGTCCCTTCACTAAATGGGGGATGGATTACACTACATCTAACCCCACTTCAGCGAGGGGGAACCGCTATATCATCGTAGCAGTAGACTACTTCACCAAGTGGGTCGAAGTTGTGCCAATGTTCAAAGATGACAGGGAGACAACAACTCTCTTTTTGTTCAACCATATAATAGAAAGGTTCAGTTTCCCAAGAGAGATTGTCACTAACCACAACAGTCACTTTAAAAACAAAATGATGATCGAGTTAACATCAAATATTGGGTTGAGGCAAGAACATTCATCACCTTATTACCCCCAAGCGAATGGTTAGGTGGAAGCTGTAAATAAATCTCTTAAAACCATTCTACAACGAACGATCAATTCGGCCAAGTCAAATTGGCATTTGATGTTATATTTGGCATTATGGTCTTACCGAACGTCTGTTAAGACTACAACCAATTTCTCACCTTTTCAATTTGTTTACGGGATGGAAGCAGTCTTTCCTATAGAATGCCAGATCCCATCATTAAATTTGGCAGTACATTTTTTGCCAGATACTTCACCACTTGAAGAACAATTACTATACCTCAAACAACTCAATGACCAGCGTCGTGATGCAGCCTTGTTTAACGAGGCTCACAAACAAAAAGTCAAGTGTCAGTATGATCAATCCGTTCTTCCTCGGATTTTCTATGAAGGTGACCTTGTCCTGGTCTATGACCGAGATAAGGATCCCCTGAGGAAAGGCAAGTTCAAACCCATGTGGTTTGGACCTTTCATTGTGAAAGAAGTAATATAGAAGGGTGCTTATCATCTGGTGGACTTTGAGGGAAATGTTTTGGCAGAGCCTAGAAATGGGCTCTACCTTAAGAAGTATTAATCATAGGTGGTTCGTCTTGGGTGACTTTTTGTAATATATGTATAGTCTGTGTACTATTACTTTTTTGGGTTTTGGGTTTTATGAATGTGTTGTTTTTTATGACATCTTCTTCACTATGGAAGATGTCAAGTGATACAGAGGTGTTCGTTGGATTCACGGACGACACTAAACATCACACTCGAAGGCTTGCCTCCGAAGCTTTTGTGATTTTCACACCTTAGGGCCAGTTGCTATCTTCAGGAGGTATATGTTTAGGCGACACCACAAACAATGTCGCCAAATACATATTAGTTATTGAGTTACTTCATGACTCTTTGTCACTTGGTATCTCTGACCTCCGGGTCTATTTAGATGCTCAGCTAGTTGTGTCTTAGTTAAATGGAGTATACCATGTTCATGATCCTACTCTACACTAACGATTCCTTAGGGTACGCCTCTTAGAATGAAGATTTGATTATATTACATATTTTCATGTTCCTAGGAGATTAAATCAAGTTACAGATACTCTAGCTAATCAAATATTAGATTGGCATCTTGCACACAAGTAAGAAAGACCCACACATGCACATGTAAATACATTTTCAAAGTAGATGTAATCCATAAGACATAAAAAGACATAAAAATCCATATATAATATCAAAAATATCAGAGTACATGGATGGGCACAAGCACCTCAAAAATACGTCCAGTAGAAAGTCACGAGGCTTATGCCCTAAAAAATATACAAGTAGTGCCCTCGGCACGTAAGATGTCCAACCTAACTAAGGACGAGGCCTGTTGGCCCTGTTATAATGATCAACAACTTTTTCGAAACATCGAAAAAGCCAGACCCACGTCCATGGTTCCCCCACTACATGAGGTTGCACAGATGGCGTAAGATCCTCTATCTTTTCCATGGGGAATGTGCGAGTAAGTGAGGTAAAGTTCCGCTCTACCCATCTCAAAACTCTCTCAGCCACACCGGCTGGAGGTCCCCCTATTGCTGCCGGTCCGCTGGTTGTGTCTGGTGTGGCCTCTAGTCGAGGACATCGTCTAGTCCTCACAAAATCCATTGGATGCATCGATCCCACATCTGCACACAACAAACACATATCTGTCAATTACTCTGGTATACAAAAAAAAAATGATATATATAAAAGAAACAAAAAAATTAAAAAATTTTGAAAAGAAAACTTACCTAACTCTCCTCGTACCACTTCGGGAGGTACGCCCATGTCTGGGTCCCTAGAAAAGTCAATTTCGACATAGGGATAGTCCTCTACTACTGGAATCTGCCAAGACCACCAATCGAAAAACTTGTCATCGAAGGCCTCAATAGTCCTCCCTCCCCCCTGTCGTGGAAACAATGTCGCCCATCTGTTCACTACTGGAGAGGAGGCTACATGCCCTCAAACAATATCCCTCGGACTCAGACTAGGTACCCTCTCGAATAAGAAAACACAAAGGATAGTACCAAATCCAAAGTTTTTGTGCCTCTGCATCTGACACTCTACCAAATTAATTTTCATGCAGTCAAGTAATGTAGTACTCTAGTCAAAGATTTGTGCATTTAGGCATTGAACTGCATAATTCAAGTGTGCCTTGGAAGCCTGGTATAGTGTCGTAGATCCAGTAATCCACCCAATGAGTAGAACTATCTCTTTCAATGATAGGTTGTTGATCTTATGAACCAACACCTAAGTGCCCACCATGTCAATACCTGCCTCGCAATGGAGGTTAATCAACTCTGGTATAATGTGAGGCCTAGAAAAGGAAACGTGTGAAGGTTGATTGGTTCCCCTCTCCTTGAGAGGCCAATCAAAAATTAGATATCTTCAGTCATTGGAGTCAACGACTGTCCCTCAAGCATGAACTCCTCCACGTCTGTGTGCCAGTAATCAATCAAGGCATTCAGCAACCTAGTTTGTGCCCGCATAAATGCACTCTGGAAAAACTTAAACAAGCCGCATTGAGCTAGTGCAACTACAACATCAGGGTCATCTAAGACCGTAACATCAAAGTCTTCATTCTCTCTCTCTCTCCAGTGGACATACCTCCTGTAATTGACAAGTCCAGGGGGGATTAGCCTTTGCATTTTTTTTAATTTTTTCTTATCTTAGAAGGTATACACGGGCTATAATGCACACAGTCGCATGTGCACATGTGCAGTCTTTCCTCTACATGTGTGCACACACGTGTTGTATTAAGACAACCTGCGTATACGTAGGGCCGACCTTTTTAAAGGTTGATGCCCCCTCAAAAAACAAAAAGAAATGCTTAAAGGTCAATGTACTTACTTGGTCCAAGCGGAAGTTTGTTTCATCCAATGAAGCTCTCAGAATCAATTCTTTTCACAAAGGGGTATTTTTAGATTTTTAGTCAATTTCTCAATTTGCAATAGTGATAATGAGCTGCCAATTTCTATTTGTAGACCTTTTTGGCTACTTTTTGTCAATTTTTGGACCCTTTTGTCATTTTTTCTAAATTGAAAATCATTTAGTATGGTTCAGGAGTTTTCTATAGATTGTTACGATAAGTGTTACTTTGGGTATTGGGAAACTTTTTGGAGATTTGGGTCTTTTAAAGGTCCTTTGGTAAAAAGTCAGTTTTTACAACTTGTTGCATTTAAGTTAGGATTATACCTCCACTTACTGCATCGCGTTGTCTTTGTCACTACACCATAGGATCAATCCCACTGATTTGCGACATGGAACCATCATTGTTTCTTTAGAAGTGTCGTAATTTAGTGGTAGAGCCTACCTTAACATGGATTCCCTAGGTAGATCCTGGTTGCATTTTGGTGTCCATGCCATCACTAACGAATTTAGGCTCGAGAGTCCTTATTATTTTTTCCTGATCATGAGTTTGAGCCTCATTTTCATGGTTTCTGATCACTCTTGACCTCACCCTTGGGACTCCCAAAACACAACGTGTCTTCTTTTAAGCCCTTTTCAGACCCTCTAAAAATCAAAAGATTGTCGAGCGATCTTGTTGACCTTCATCCTCGCTAAACTGCAATTTGAATTCATGTTTGCTCGATGGTATTTTACCCCTTTTTCGGTCTGGACGGTCAACTGTACGAATAAAGGTATACTCTAGGAGCTTCGATTCCCTAGAAGAGTATTCTCAGGTATGATTTTAACCCTTTTTTGGGCCTGAGGGACTAAATTTATGAAAAAGGAACCCCCACAGAGTCCATAGTTAAGCTCTTTTCAGACTCCCTAAAATTGAAAAGATCACCAAGTGACCTTATTCTTTCACACTCATTAAATTGGTCCATAAGAACATTCCTGACAGAGTCCATAGTTAAGCTTTTTTCATACTCCTTAAAAATGAAAAAATCGCCGAGTGATCTTGTCTTTATCACACTCGTTAAAATGGTTTTGAATAGACGTCTGGTCGATGCTAGTTTACTCCTTTTTTGAGCCGACTATACTATCTTTGAAAAAGGTACCCCATCAGAGTGTCCTTTTACACTTTTTTTAGACTTTCTAAATATGAAAAACCGTCGAGCTTACCTTCTCTGGGCTCGTTAAACTTACATCAAAGGACGTTACTATTGTGTGTCTTATTAGTCGTGTTTGCATACCTACGTCTTTGGCCTAATGCCGGCTCCATGTTTCTCTCAACTGAACCATCTAAAGCATGCCTTATACGCAAGCCCTGTAGCACTTTGCCTCTGCATCTTGACACCTTTGGCCCATGGAGGATTTTTCCCGAGTGTCCTTTTCTTGCATATGTCCCTTTGCCATGAGAATCCATGTGTTTCGTGTGATTGGAAATAGTATGTCTGCGACACTCGATCCTCCTTTGTAACGTAGCATTCTTTTATTCTTTTTCAAGCTTTCCAAAATTATTGAAAAGGACAAAAAAAAATCAAATATACCCCAAAAAGAGGAAGGGAAAAGTATTTTCTTTTTATTGGAAGCACAATGAGTCGCCCTTGGAAAAATCACATCTTTTCATTTGTTCGTCAAACCCTAGGATTTAATATGACCTTAGGAATCTATTCTCGCTACATAGAGATGTGTCCTCCTCTGTTTGGTTATTCTTTCAAACATATGGAGAGTTTGTGGTGCCTCCTGCATCGTGAACTTATGTCAAAATATCATGTTGCCTGAGTCTCATCTTTTATCATGCTATTGTCCAAGGTAAGTTATTACAAAGCTTGAGTCATCCCCCTCTACAGATTGTCTCTTACCGTCATGTTTGGTCATCTCGAAAGCCCAATCAAGTCTTTGTTTGAAATCCATGAACCCCACAACCTGATCATCAAAATCCTCTAGTCTGTTCCTGACAAGCCACCGAATACCTTTGGGTAGTGAAGTCATACACTCATATTACACTCCTACCCTAGTTATGAATATTTTGAAGCTGTTGCTCGAGCTCTGAAGGCCTCATCTCTATCCATCAGGCCTTATTCGCTTCTTGAAGATGGATACTATAAATGTATATATTCTTGATTTCGCGATGTAGATCCGATGTGTATTGCTCGCGGCTACACTTTATGTAGTTATATGACATGGATCTACAGTGTATTTGATTGGTAGCCATGATTTTACTTCATTCCGAACATGGGTATTCCCACCTCAATGAGACAATTATTATTTTGTAGATGACACCTCTTGAATTTTGGTTCCTAGGCTCACTTGTTTGGTACGTTGGTGAAGATTAATAATGTATTTCGGTCATCAGATGCTCTTCTGAACTCACACATTAGGGGAATCTATTATAACCCTAAATTTCACCAGACACGCTTACCTAGCATCAGGCCATCTCATTTGCCTTATTTTCCAAGACACTACTGAACAACTTCTTTAAAAACACTATTTTTGGAGGCATACACACCTGCTCCACTACTGCACGTGTGTGTATGTTTGCTGGCCCACTACATCCCGCGCATACCTAAAAAGCAGGAAAAATAGAAAGTTGCATACAGAACACAGAGTTTTGGTTAATTTAACTAAACTAACTGACCACCCATAGTCAATCACTCGACCAAATACCTAGCCCTTTCTAGCCTATAAAAGAAGGGGTAGGGGTCCCATTTGGAAAGAGGAAAATCATAGGAAAGAAACTATACCCAATTTAGTATTCCCCTTGCCCCAACCTTTTGCAACTTTTGTGTGAAGAGAAGCGTATACAGAAGAAGTTGGAGCACAGTTGAAGAGGAGCCCAGGACCATATTCGAGGAGCATTGATTGATCTCACCATTGTAAGGTTACTTTTGTGAGATTAATAAAATAAGTACTTTTCCCATCCCACCATATGAGATTGTCAATATTTAAATTTTATTATATTTTGATAGAATCTCTAACCCATTAGTTTATAAGTTATATGCATGTGGAGTTCTTTGTTTGTATTTTATGAATGTAGGTCAGGATTGGGAGGAGAGTTGCAATCAAGGAGCGACCAAGAGTTAAATGGATCGACATCAAACACATAAACTAAGGTACAGTAACTGGATCTCTTTAGCCTTGTATTTGCATATGAGTAATGGGAGTTATGATTGGGATGTTGGTAAAAAGTATGAGACTTTAGGTCATTTCTGCATGTATGATCAAACCCTTAATGCTAGTCCGTGGGAGGGATTTCCCACCCACAACATAAGGTTTTAGGAGAGGTGGTGCTCCATCATAAATTCCTAAAAAGGATGGGTATTTGAATATTCTAGGACCAATTTCGATGACTGAAAAAACATCTGAGCTAGTGAGGACAAGGGGGAGGATGTTATCAATGTTGGAAAAATGATTAGGATCATAATGTGTAAGTTGGTCGATGGTGACAATTTTCCCGTTATGGGGGAACATCATCATATGAAACATGGAAGAGGCTACCACCTTCATAGCATGCATGTAGCTATGTCTGAACAAGATATTGTAATCAACTGGGGTATTGATAACTTCAATATCAATCAAGATGGTTTTCCCCCAAGTTCGGAATGGAAATTTTTGAAGATCCCTTCAGGGGATGATGGTAGACTGTCATAATCTCTCAAGGTGATGGCAGATGGTACTAGCTCAGGTGAGACGAGTTTCTTCCATACTACCTTGGACATGATGCATGTAGATGCAACTTGATCAATGATGCATCGATGAACTATGATGTTCCAAATCTTAACTGGTATATGAAAAGCTACCAGAGGGGGGAGGCATGGTTCCCCACTATCTAAATAAAAGGTGATGAGTCGAGTATCGCCTAGGTCAACTACCCCAAAGGTGGAAAGAAAGGATTTGCGCTATGATGAACAAGTTTGGAGGACCTCCAACATGGACATGGCTGTAGAGGATTGTGCTAAATCATCAACCAAACTATAATTATGGGTGGCCCTAGCATGAGGGTTATGTACATTCTATCATAAAGGTATGCAGGGTATATGAGGATTTGGTTCAGTGTTAGGGATTGGGATCATCAATGGTTGTCTGTCTATAGCTGGAGTTGTTTCTGAGGTGGTTGGGGTAGAGCCAAGAGGCAGGCTGTATGGACGGTTGCATGTTCTTAGAAGAATCGCTTCCTCATTGGTGTGGAGGATATTGCAATCGAATGGATTTCTGGGTTGATTGGGACCTTGATTTTGATATTTCCCCATTTGTTGTGGGGCATAGTTTATCTCTTGTTGGGTATTCATCAAACCTTGGAGTGGAATGGGGTTTTGAAAAATGGGTGGAGGCGGTGGTTTCAAATAATATTGTGGGGTCGGATGAGGGGCAGGTGGTGTCGGAGGGCGTTCAGTGTTCATGGATTCTTTCATTCATTTGTAATTGGAAATTTGGGGGAAGTGGTGAGTATAATGTCCATACTCACCACATAGAGTGCGAGGGAAGTTAGCTTTGAGATTGGTTTTCTTCCCTTGTTGTGGTTGAGTGTCATTGTTTCCCCCTTAGGGGTTTTGGTTTCCTTGATTCTGGTTTCCCCGAGCGGGACGATTTTGTTGGGGGTTATTTCCTCCTCGTCCCAAGTTGTTGTTGTTTCTATTTTTTCCTTTATTCTTAGCATTATTTGGCTGATGGGACAATGTTTATGTATTCAACTGTTCAAAATCATGAATTTGTTGAATGGGAGAGGGATGAACAAAATTAATGTCGGCATGTGATTTCCCCGGTGGAGGAGCAACTGGTTGGGGAGGACCAGGAAATGGAAAATATGGATTGTTTTGTGGAGACGATCCATATGGCATATATGAAGTTGAAGTACTTACACTACTATTTGGGTTATATGCAAGGGTTGGGGGTGAACTCGTACTAGATTGAGAGACCAGGTGCATCATGGTACTGGTGGAGGTCCTCCCATCAACGGAGGGAGAACCACAGGGTATGACGGTTCATGGGTGGGAGGAGGGTAATAATATGTCCCTCCATATGGTTGAGGGTACTGATTTGAACCATAAGTGGGTGATGGGTGGTCGTAAGGGTTGATATGTGTCATAGAACCAATCAACCCATCCGTAGTGTGAGAAACCTTAGTTTTTTCCTAGCCAAATGGTAGGCGTCTAGGTGTATCAAGAAGTATTGTGTATAAGTAACCTAATTTGGTATATATGATGTCGAATTGTTGGGCCTTAATGATGGATTCATCTTCTGATTGAGGAAAATTGGATGCTACATCCTTGGAAATCATGGGGACGAGTGATTTAAGAAACCAATTGAGAAGTTGTTATTTGGTGGTTTCTTCCTTAGACAAACTACGTCGTATATGCCATTAATGGATGTGGTCGGCGATATGGATAGCAATGGTTTTTTTGAACTCGGAGATAAGTTTTGAGAAAAATTCATGTGGAACTAGTAATTGGAAAAAGGATAAAAATGCCCTGTCCAATGATTCAAAGGTTGTATGGGACCTTAATTTTTCGTCCACATACCATTTGGTTGATGAACTAGTGAGGGTTCTTTGAAATAACCTCAAGCGGATGGAATCATCCATGATGTTGTTTGAAGAGAACCATAAGTGAAAGGTCATAACATGGTTGGTGGGGTCTTCCCATTGTTTTCCTTCAAACTTCGGAATATATGAAGGCAATTTGGTAGGCATATTAGGCCAAGCGACATCATGTAAAATGTGGTCATTTGTGAGTTTGGTTAAATCAGGAATGTTGAGGGATGCCAAGTATGGAAAAGGGGGATTTTGCAGAGGATTAGTTCCATCCATTGTGTATGTAGGTAGTGAACCTGTCCCTTGAGAGGGATTTGGTGGGTTTGTACTTCTTCCTTGAGAAGAAGTTTGACCCCTGGCTCCTTGATCCAGATTATTTCGGCACGAAATGAGAGCGGATATATAATAAATAAATGTAGAGAGATATAGTGGATATCCAATAATATAAAATAAATGTATCAAAGATGCAACCATAAACACATAGATACATTAATACACGATTTCTATTAATGAAATAAATGTACAGAGACTGAAAAATACAGAGTGAAAGACTCGCTAGAATGGTGGCATTTTATCTCTGAGAAGAGATGTGATGACTAATCGCATTCAAAAGAAGATGAAATGAGGCTCTAAAGGCCTGTTTACAATAAACAGGAATGCCAAAAACCCTAGACATCCAAAAACCTAACACTAGGAGATGATGCGCCAAAAGTCATGTGGGCCCCGTTTGGGTAAGTTAGTACATCAACTTCCCGGGGTCGTAACTTGTGCATACGATCTCTATTTTAGGGGCATGATAGCCCGTTGGAAAGGTATCGTCGAGTAGATTCATTTTGGAGTCAATATCTAAGGAAATTTTATATTTCTCCCCGTTTTTCCAAAAACGTCGTTTAGGGCCTCAAAATGGCCCCGGAAGTTAAAAATTGCTAAAAATAGAAAATTACCAAAATCACCCATATCCACACAAAATATGATCAAGGTGCGATTTCAACCCACAATCACCACCTGGGTAGATATCCTATGTTTGACCACTAATTACCTTGGTCAAAATGAAGCATTTAGATTTCCGGCCTAAAAAACGGGTCATGGGCTAGATACCCTCACAAGAGCTGGGTGACTCAAGGAGGGATGCATAGAACAACTAGACCTCGGCCTTTGACCCTTCACAGGTATCTGTTTTCCTAATGGTATAGGACACTTGAATTGGAGGATTTGAAAGATCCCTATTCTCAACTTCTATTTTTTCAAAATGTGAGAGCCTTATAACGGGGGGTTATTTGGATACCTACCCCCGAGATCCTACCTAGACTAAAAAACATTTTTAGGCACCTCTTGTGGAGGAAAAATTTTGTGCGTTCTTAGAAAATATTTAGATGGAGTGGGCTGAGAGATTGGGGTCATGGCCAACCTCGTTTGAGTTAAATTGGTGTGGACAATTTCCAAAGAAGTAGTTGGATCTTTTGGAGTTCCTTTGAAGTACTTTTTGGGTACTTAAAAAGAAAGCTTACTTCGACCTCCACAATTCTAATAGAAATAATGTGTGTGATGAGGGGCTTTGTGTGAAAGAAAGTGAAAAGTGTGCAAAGTGTTTTTAATAATTTAAGTGTAAGATTGTAGCATTCAGACTTCATGTGGTCCTTACAAATCTTCTTATCTAGCTTACTATGCTTCTTTGGTACAACCTTGTAGAATATTTAAAGCCCTAGAGATCTATCAATGTGAACATATGGGTCCTTACTTGATCCTTTAAACTCCCTAGAATGTTATCTATACTAAGAAATATTTTGAAACTATTCTAGGATTGTAGACATGTTGGCATGTATGGGCCCATTACTTTATCTTTTAAACTTTCCTAGAGTGTTTTCTAGACTAAGAAATCCTTTTGAAACTATCATAAGATTGCAAACATGTGGGAATGTATGGGCCCTTACAAATATTTTAAGATAATTTTCAAAACTAAGAGGTACCCTAGGGGGGTGTTAGCCTCTCCTAATGATTTTTAGGGGAGATGAAATTTCCTTTCAACCACCTTTTTTGATTCCTGAGATCACACTTGGGTGTGGGGGAAGAGCATAATTGGGGGTTAAAATTTATTTCTAGTCCCAAATTAGTTGATTTGTGTTTGAAAAAACAATAACTTTAACTCAGAGTTTTAAATTTCAAATGAGCCATCCATGTGGCAACAAAGAAAAGAGAAGAATCATGATTCTTTTTACCCCTATGTGCTTATGTTATCTAACAATCCTTGTAAGAAAGGACTCTAAGTGAAGTGTGATTGCTTTACAAAGTGTAGGAGATTAAAATATGAAGGCAAGGGGCCCTCAAACCACTCATAAAACCCTTACAATTTTCCAAAAACTGAACTTGTGTGTGGGATCTAGTTCTGACAATAATGCTAAGGGTGAAAAATGAGCACAATGTGCGGGTATATGAAATATGTTACACACAAAGAGTGAAAAATGAACGTCTGTGTGCTTCGAAAGACGTGCACATCCTGTCATGCGTTGAGAAAGAAATTTCCAAATGAAATTATCTTGCCTTGGCTTTGAATTTTGACTTTGGAAAACTGGATTAGGTCGGTTTTGGTACCTTCATATAAAGAATTAGAAATAAGTTCTCTCAAGACTTAAATAGGGAGGAATTCGATTCACAATCCCCAGTATGGTCTCCAATCCATTGTGTTATTTTTTTCACATGGTTGAGAAAAAACACAACACTTACATGCCTAGTTAAGTAAGCTAAACAAGACAGAGGTTTGTGAGTTTATTAGATAGCCAAATATACATGAAACAAGGAAATAAAAAGAAAGACAGAATTAAATAAATGTTAAAGAAGCTTGAAATAACTAGAACCATGAAAAAACAAAAAATGAAAATCATATAGCTACCAATGGATCAATGTATTGATAGGCTAGTAGCATAGAGAAAGCAAGGGACTTATGAATCCCCTCTTCCTCCTTGGGAGGTCTCTTGATTTCCCTAATAGAGATCTCTTCTCTTCATACAATGGCAAGTCAAAATGGTGAAGAAATACATTTTCAATCCTCTCAAGAGGTGAGTGGAATGGTCGTTGCTATAGTGATTGAATGATTCAAAGAGAAAAGAGGATTCTCCAAGAAGAATTCTTGCATCATAAAAATACCTTGAAGTTATTATTTTCTTAGCACACCCATGGCATATATTTATAGTGTCCATTCATGGCAAGATACAACTGTTTCATAGTGTGAAAAAGGGGTATGTTAGGGAACTTCCTATCCCTTAACCAGCCTCCAAGCTAGATTTCGCTCAGCTCTAAGTGTCAAATCGTGTTGGGGGTCACACTGGAAGTGGTTGAGAAGCCGACAAGATTCATAAATGCATCATTCATGAGAAGTGCATGGGTTTTCTCGTAGACAGTTGTGCATCTTGCGCATTCTGCACACAATCTATGCTTAAGGTTATGTTAGCCTATGCATTTTGCACACAGTGTGTGTGTTTCCTTTCATGAATTTGCGCACTTTAATTTTTGGACCAAGTATATAGTTTATGCCTTTTTGATGGATTTTGATTTTGTAGGTGTACTAATTGTTGCTAGAATTGATTTATTTCTACAACCATTGTTTGTAATGTTGCAGATGATTTTTCGGTGATAACATATGGTTTAAATCCATGAACCTAAATGCAACCTTCTCCAAATAATTCCTCAACCCATAATATCAAGGATACAACTTATCAAAAGGAGTGTTGAGGAGCCATATGATTGAAGGTTTTGATAAGATGTTGAGGGTAATCCAAAGATATTTTACATGTGAAGGGAGATTCAACATGATTTATCAGTACCACATAATACATCTACTACACTTCACAGGAAAATACCTTATTAATCTTCCTTTTTATTTGTTTAGGAGTATCAAAAAAATGGATGAAAAAGTCTGGTCAAATTCTAAGGCAGTTGATAGAAGTGTTTTTCATTCAGGGATGATTAAAATGCTTGTGATGGAGGAATTAAAGAAGAAAAACATCGACAGGGAGGAATTCATTACTTCTTCACACTTTTAATTAAATATTTCTCCTACTCGACAATCCAAGGTACAAAGCCCTCTTCGGGATGATAGGACTGTACATACAGAGAAAAACAAGAACAGGAAGAGAATAGTTACTGTTAGAAATGATGAAACAACTAAGGAACAAGAAGAAGGATGAGGATCTTATCACTCTCCAGAAAGAGAGGTTTCACCTAGACCAACACCAAATTCACTAGAGACTCCATCAATCAGAGCCACAGGATCGAAAGGAAGGAGTTTACTTTTTTCTTCATCATCAGTTGTAGATAAATCTAAGGCTAGGATACCTTTCACTAGATCATCAACAAATCATGAACGCATTGTGAAAGAAGACACATTGGAAACTCCAATCAAGAGAAAAGGTAAAGGTAAAACTGTACCTATTGAGGAGAACATAGAGATTATAGACATAACTACTCCTCTAGAAAACCCTACCTTTAAAAGGCTGAACAGAAAACTTAAAGAGGCCAAAGTTGAAATTGCTAAATTAAAAAGGGAGGAGCTAGCTGAAAATAAGAAGAAAAGTGATCTCATGGATATGTATCATTGGACTCTTGTAAAGGCCAAGTTTATAGCTAAAATATTTAGACCTCTCAACAGGAAGCTTAAGAACTTGTACATATAGAATATAGCCTACAAAAGTTAGATCGAGGGGTTAATTATGGAGTTGCATCCTTTCAGGAAAGAGCTAACCAAGAGGAATTTGGATGTGTTGGCCCAAGTTGCCACAAGAAGGATTTCCAGACTCGGGAAGTAAAAAAGATGAAATGCCTTAAAAATGTTTCAATTTTGGACAGTGCTTGTTTCTTGTATTTTTGAGATTTTGGTGAAGCATGATGCCTATGATTAAGTTTTTCACTCATACACTAGATAATGAGTTTTTTACAGCATATGTAGCTCTGAAAATGGTTTGTTGGGTGTTTTTGGGATCCACTATATATATTGAGAAGTGTTGGCTCTTGATCAAGTTTTGAGGATCCTTGGTCAGGTTTGACCTATTTTGGGACTTCGATAGGCTGTCGAAGGCGGAGTGCAAGTCGAAGTAGAGATCGCGGGATCTCGTACCCTTGTTTAGGGATTTTTAGTTTTGGGCTTATGTAACGGGTATGAGGATGTCAACCCATGGGTTTACCCATGGTTAGGCCTTTTTGTAATGTATAAATAGATGTCTAGGCGATATAAAGAGGGGCTTGGTACCTTGCTAAGTGCTAAGACAAGATACACATCTATGTGATGTTGTGCTAAGTGATAGTTGTAAATGATTTGTGCATATTGTGTGAGGCTTGCAAGGCTAAGTGAAAGTGGTTGTAAGATATTGTATAGAGGCTTTGTGTTGTAACCTAGCTCAGGGAAGGAGGATCTGGCGAGGTGCACACATATCTCATGTCTTCTGCAGAGTAGGGTTTTGATTCTATGTTCCTGTAAGAAGCTTGACCAAAGATAATAAAGAAGAGAAGAGTTGGTGGACGTAGCCCCAGGCTGGGGGTGAACCATGTATATCCTGTGTTGTGGTTTCTTTGTGCATTGTGAATGTTTTAATGTTTATATGATTACTTCTCAGTGTAACGATGTATGCTTAGATGAATATGATATCTTAGTGCCTAATGATTTGAATGAGATGCTAGATCTGATCTATGTTGATATGCCTAGTGCTTGAATATATTAGATCTGGATGAATACTGCGCTGCTCTGTAATTAGGGTTTATCTGCACTGTAAACAAAGATTAAATACTAATGAACTATAATTGTTAAGTGCTCTGTTAAGGATTTACAATCACAGATCTGTGTCCAAGCTAAGGTTGTAGACACTAGACTCCTGCAACCACCTCTGCCTCTACCTCGGGTGAGAATTCATCTTCTTCGTAGGTGCTGCCGAAAGGGTCAGTAGTTAGGGCTTTGTTGGTGCGTTGTTGAAGCGTTGAACCCTAGGTCTGCCCTTGTGCCAACAAATGGTTCCATTGCTGGGACTGAAACTGTGATTACTAGAACTGAAGAAAAGAGAAATCTATGTGCGTAGATTTGTTTTCCTAATGCATAGTATTATACTTGACTGCGACGCTCTATGCTAAGAAAGGAGGTAGATCTAAAGAAAAGAGGTAACATTAGTGAAACTTTTTTATTAAAGAGGTAAGATATGAAAGCTTTGTGCTTTGATAAAAGTAAGATAAGTGGAAATTTTAGTTTCAAAAGTATGGATCTAGGTATGCTTGATAAATTTTGTCCTAGCTTGAAAACTAGGGCACAATTAGAAGAAAGAAGATTTTATATGAACAAATCCGATAGAAATAATGAAAGGTATATTATTCCTATGCATAGAAATAATATTTGGACTAACAAATGGATGCAGGATCCTAGGAAGAATTTTCTACAGGTTAGTTACTATGATCCTAGTGCGCAATACAGGAAGGGTTGGGGATCATTTAATAGAAAAATAGGGTGAACCCTTTGTTACAGTTGCATAATACCTGGACATCTTGCTAAGGAATTCCCTGGGAGAAGATCTAGTTGTATTTGTTGTAAATCTATGGATCATGAAGTTTTGGATTTCCCTAGAATGATTGCTAAGCTTGAAAGAATGAATATGAGACAATAAAACCCCGGGGAAGGTCAAGAAACTGAGACCATTAAAGAACCCCAGAATGAATCAGAGAATGTATTATTACAAATGAAACAAACCCTGAATGATCACAGAAATATCAACTTATCAGAGATATTCAAAGAAAAAGAGTGCATAGAAACATGAATAGGAGACTTTGACATTGACTGTGTTTTGGATGAGGAAACACAGGTGAATATCATGACAAAAAGAACCTCAGAAATTTCAAAAGATCCTACTATGAGTCCTTCATTAGGAGGAATAGGATTATTTAGAGGAAAGTTGATAACCCTATGTGGAAGAATTACCCAAATATCTATGAGTGCTCATGGAACTTTGACAGAGGAATATTTTGAGGGTGTTAAATTTATTGAGAGAAGCGCCCCATTTGCTATGTTACTAGGAAAAACCTGGATTGAGAAGGATCATACCAAAAGAAAAGAACAGGAAGCCCTAGAACAAAAGAAGAAAGAACTAAGAGACTTCATGACAAAGAGGATAACACACTTACTAAAAGAACAAGAGGATCAGTCGAAGCTACTGAGGACCAACAATCTAGATGTTGAAGATGAAAGAACCTAGGAAGGCTTAGAATATCTGTCTGTACAGAAGAGTAGAACACCTACATCAAACAGAGACATAGTAATACTCTCTAACCCTATGAAATAATATCAACAACACAAAGTTACTATGATGAGTACAGATAAGAATCAGAATGGGAAGAGGAACCGAGTAACGCATATCACAGGGGAAAAGGATAGAAAGCTCAACAAGAAGAAGGAAAAATTGGAAAAATTACAGGAGGTTCCAGAGGGAACTTCACATAAGGTTTTCAAAATTGGAATTTCGTCGGGATATCAGAACAATGCAAAATGGCACTTCGCCATGGTAGAGTGATATAAACATTGGAGGCATTATGACTATTAGACCAACGCTCCCGAATGGTTAGAACAACAATTATGACCAGAAATCTCGCCATCAAACTGTTGGGACCACGTCGTGACAAACAAAACTGCATTGATGAAGGCTCTTTTCTCATTGGAGAGATTCCTTACCTCATTGTCTGCTTAGTCCATTGACATTTACACCAAGAACACTTTCGTGAATTTTATCCGAGCCAAAAAAAGAACTCATTTCTACTGCACTGTGTTTACTGAGATCGACACCTATTCTATTACATTGAGCATTCATTCATCAACCTAAGTTATCCGATCTTGAGCGTGCATGTCAGACGAACTCAGTGCTATAGAGAAGTCGGTTGAAGAAGTTATAATCGATTTAATGGCCAAAAAAGTAATGTCCATAGGAATTCAAGCTTCCTCGACGAGAGGAGTGCAAGCCTCTCCATTGACTGCTTGCAGATCTGGACCATCCCGACCTGCAGCGGATAAAAGAACTAAGCATCAAGATGACTTGGTGAACGCGAAGTTAATCCTAACTATCCTGCCTGACTACATCCTTCCTCCAGTCGACTCGGTGAGTTGTGATAGTGTCCCCAAAGACTTCGATTACACTCTGGTTACTGCATAACTCCTGAAGGGGATACGTACAATTCGACTGCATCTGGATAAGATCATGGAATTAAAATTCAATGACTTCAACCTAGGGGATTGAAAGAACCATATTATGCTCTCCCCTCATAGGTATTTGACTAGGACGAAGGGGAAGAACTTGAGGATAATCCCCCAACCATGGACTATGGACCTTGCACAGTCCACTCTCATGAACGTAATGAAGATACTGCATTTTGTAAGGCACCAAGAGGTTAACGCATGCGTTAAGATCTTGTTGTCATGATTCCATGTTGGCTATCTATGACTAGATAGACACATCACTGTCGATCCAGAGTTGATCCAAAGGATCACCCGATTTAGCATGCAGGGACCCGACCCGCAAGAATTCTACCCAGGGAAGGTTGCAGACTGCGCACTGGCACAGAGGATTAAAGATACATATGGTGATGTAGAAAAGGGGATGTGAGGCTACAAGGTAGCTTCCATATATAATGGTGTAGTGTGCCTGGCCTTCCAGCTGATCGCAAAAAATCTAGTGAGAAAGAACAGACCTACACAGATCACAGGGTTCATTGTCGACCTTGTTGGAAAATGAGTGGAAGGAATCTAGATGAGTTGGGCAAAGTACTTAGTCAACCAATTATAGTTGGATTTCTGTGAAGCTCAGGATCAGGGCTATGAGTTCCATTTTAGCTAGTTGTTGATCCTCATCACGTTTACTTCTTGGGAGATGCCGGAAGATGCGACTTTCCCATAAATTGAGCCATTTGAGCCACTCGCTCCAAATTTCACCACGCTCTAGTACTCAAGCGATATGGGGAAACAATGGCAGTCGAACACAGTATTCCATACATACTATCTCCAGTTAAAGAGGTCTATTGAAGTTGTCCCTCGAATGGCGTCAAACAATCTACACCAGTTTAGGCCATTTATAAAGTTTCGTGTAGATCGACACTTCCTTTGCATCACTGTGCATGCATATGAGAGTAAAGAAGAGCTTCAGTCATACTATAATCTCACAGAGGAAGACTTAGAAGATATAACCAAGGACTGGCCTGCAAAACTCCTTATCCCTACTGACCCCGCAGAACTATCTAACCATGAACAAATTAGAATCTTGGAGGCCACTCGCGAAGTACATGATACACCTGGAACTAATAGAAAGAAGAAGACCAAAGAGGTCCAGTAGCTGAGCAGTGCCTCAGAAGAAACTGCCTCAGAATCATCAGGATGAGGAGGTGATGATGAAGTAGATAAATAAGAGACCAATGGAAAAGAAGATTAGCAGAAGCAAGGCGAAGTAACACCGCCTAGGGAACCAATTGATGAGGTTGATCCCTCTAAGAAAAGGAAGGTTTTCTCCATAAAACCTACTTCCAGAAAGAAATCCAAATATACTAAGACTAAGTTGCATACTGTACTCACGCTCAATGACTTTGACTTCATCATCGCAGTCGTATCAGACGCCTCACAGGACCTCTTGCAGAACACTGAAGCCAAAAAAGCAGCCATGTATGATAGAATTGAGGTAGAACTCATAGGAGTACATCAGGCCCTTCACTCCAGCCTTGCAGTTTCCACTATGCCCCCACCATCAGAAGAACCATATTTTGGAGATGAGCCTACCCAACTCCACAGAATAATTGATGTGACTTAAGCTCACCTTCGTCGTGCATAAGAAGAAAAAGAACAGGCCATAATGGCCCTAAAGCAAGCACAGGAGGAAGTAGTAGAGAAACGTTGAGTTGCAAAACATGAGAATGATGACCTCCAAACAAAGTTCAAAGAAGAGAAAGAACATATCCAGCAAAAGAAAGAACAACTTCTCGCAGAGCAGATTGGAGTAAAAGAAGCAGTCAGTAGAGCACTTCGCTCTGTGATAGGATTAGAACAAAAGGAGGAAGACCCATTGGAACATCAAGTAGTGTAGCCTGTTGAAGCCATCCAATATATTCAATAGAGAATACCAGAACTAGAGATACAAACAGTGTCGTGAAATCCACAAGATGTGCGAGACCAAAGAGAAGTCACTACCTAGAGAACAGTTGATAGGATCAGATCATTAGCTCTACGATATAAACAACTTAGCATTAGAAGTGCACAGACTTATGAGCGACTTAATGAAGAGCCCGAACTAAAGACACTAGACTCATAGATCCAGGAGGAAAATAAGCAAGCAACAATAGTACAGGCGCATTTGAAACCTCTTCCAGTAGTTGAGAGGATGAAGAGATCCCAGGAACAACACACTGCTCAACAACATGTCCACACCATGTAGAACAAAGTCATGGAAGTGACTCAGAGGCTCCAGCCAGTTCAGGATGACACTTGCCAATTGTTTGAGGAGATTGACGGGTGAGGAGAAAATATGGAACAAGTAGTCACTGCAGTCAAACAACGCTTAGAGGGACCTGTCAACGAAGCAGTTATCCAAGATTTTGTCGAGTAGGAGGCCTTGGCGCAACAACAGGTCGAAGAAGCTCGAGCCAAGCTCGAGGATTTTGAGGCATAGATACCCAAAATAGAGTGACTCGGGATGAGTCACAGGTGAGTGTTGGGGGGCCTGTTGGCCCTCACTAGTACATATTGTAAAAATTTTGACGTTCTATTTGCGGCGTTATGGACAAAATTGGCCATATTGTTGAAAAATAGAGGAAATTAAAAAAAAAAATTCCATATTGCCCGATAACGTTGCTATTGCCACATTGACGTCTCTCTTGCCACGTTGTCATCTCTCTTGCCAAATTTTCCACACAGTCATTTCTCTTACCACGTTGGTGACATATTTGTCTCTCTTACCATGTGTGTGAAGATAGTTGTCGCAGTTGTGACGTTGTGGAAACTACGTTTTCCCCCTCCAATGATCACCTAGTATTTTGACCGAGTCAAATTTGATTTGGTCAATGATCATTGGAATTGCGACGTATAAAATCTATAAATATGTTGCATTTTACGGATGTTGCGACAAGTTTGTTATAATAACGACACTTCAAAAAGGGTTTGTGGGTCTTCTCAGCTAGAGTACAACTATTATAATAATAATGATAATAATAATAATCTATTTTTAAGGTCACAACCAAGCCAACACACCAAATTGGTGTATGAGACCCCCTTGTCTGTGGGACAAGGGACCCCCCTCCACCTAGTGATTTGACTGGTAAATTCTACATTGTACTAGGTCTCTTCTCATTTCGTTTTAATTTTCTGATTGGTTGAATTTTAAAGGAAACAACTATTAGAAGACATTGTACTAGGGCTAGAGTACATGATGGGCAACGATGACCTGTGAATGGGGCCAACGTTGATTTTTTTTTTAAATGTTTCTGTATGACATCATACATCCTTGAGTCTTGAAACCCTCCCATACCGTCAAGGCATGTGTGAAGTCTAACCATGTCAAATTTTGATGCATATAGACACATATTGAAGAAATTTCAATGTTGGCCCCATTCACTTCTCACTATGCGGGGTCGGTGCATGACATTTTTGGTGGTTGAATTGGAAGTTCCATGACATTTCAAGAGAGTTCCAACAAAGATTATACAGATGGAAACAATGACATTCGACAATGACATGGAAACAATGACATTTTATGATCCATTACAAATTGATAGGTCCTTTAAAAACATTAATGTGACCTTTTATCTCTTGGCACCCCTCCTCTTTGACTGTCGCATCTCTTTCCATCATAGATTTCCTGTCCTTTTTGTGAGTGGTTTAGCTTCTCTCTTATTGACTAATAATGGCAATGCTTGAAAGCAAGTTCATGACTATGCTCTATCTCTTATTTCCTTCTAATGACTACCCTAATTGATTCAACATCTTGATTATGTCATGATAGATTTTTTGAGAGGTAGTTTTTTTACAATTATTTTATCAAAGAGTCATATAATTTGAAGTGTTTTTATTCCTTTCTTATTTAGGCGTTGTTTTAAGGGGAGTTTTTTTTCAAGTTTTTGTCGTCTGTCCAGGATCAATTAGAAACGAACACGTGTCATCCTGGTTTTTCTTTATCCACGTGTCTTTTCACCGACTCTACACTGCGACCGACTCCGATATTATTTCTTAATATTGTCGGCTTAACTGTCATTTTCTTCTTGTTCTAGGTTGTTCCCCAACCTCTTCTGTCAGATCTCGGAAGGCACACTGTTTCTCCCAGATCTTAGAAGGCGCCCGTAGTGCCCTATAGTAGTGGAGGGGATTGTTGGATATGGTGGATCAGAGCCGCCACGACCATTACAAGATGGAGTTGTTGTAGTGACAACCACGAAGATAACACCGCCCCTGCAAGTCGTCGTAAGCCATGGAGACAAGGTTTGGCCTAGTACATTTAATTGGGTGGAGGAAGCTGCTCGAGCCTATGATGTCGTTGCACAAAATATTAGAGTAAGATCATGTGACCTCGGGCCATGACGAGGGAAGGGATCGCAGAGGCTGCCAGGGCATAGACCACCGCGTGCCTTTTCTGGTTTAAATTAATTTTCCAGTGCCATTTTCGCCAGATTTTCATGGTGGAGAACATTCGGCTGCCACGACGCATGTTGCAGAAGGATCCCTGACCAGCTCTGTGTGTTCCCCCTCTAACAACACGGGGGATTTTGGAAACTTCCCTCCCTGTTCCCCATGACTCTGCGGAAGTCTAATGACCAACCTTCTTCCTATTGAACAGTTTCCATTCCAATTATGTGTATGAGGTGGCATAAGGATCGTTTTCGAGAAAAATGCAAGCACCATCTTGGGGAAATCCAGATTCATGCCATTGTCACCTAAGTTATTTATGGCATCCCAGAAATAGTTTGATGAACTATGAATTCAGTTTGATGAACTACGACTTCTTCATTATATTCATAAATGGTATCCACAACACCAACTTGCCAGCATATGCTTATTTCTGTACTCCCATATTTTTGTATGCCAGCGGATGTGGGCCTTTCACATATGCTACCTTGGAAAGGTGCAGTTCTGTGGTGGAGGAAAAAATCTTATTATCCTATTTTACTTTGAATGCAGCAGCACAATAATTTTGAAGCATATTCTGGTTGGTTGTGATTCCAAGTGGGTAGCATCAGGATTGAATTGGAAAAGGGAGTTAAATGAATGAGTTGATCTACTCCCTCACACCTATCATTGTCTTGTATCGAAAATGTATGTACGCCTATTCGATGTAATACCGCTCCCCTGCAATAATTTGATTTTGGTCCCTATTTCTGACCATTGTTTTCAAGCACAACCAAGTTAACAAGATTCCCAAGGTATATGTTGTTTGTATGCAGGGAGGCAGGCTCAGTGGGTGCATATCCAGTAAGTAACCCTTGAACAAGTTTTCTTTTTGGCATTGGGTGTCTGGACCTCTTGATGTTTAACTGTGTATGCATATCAATGTTGTAAAATTAGAAAGAAATATTCATAATGGCCTGCCACTTTTCACCCATATGAGAGTAGGGAAGACATATTTATAAGCATCAATAAAATAAGTGACAGACACTGGGGAACACAATGTTGTGCATTACTAGAATTGTCATTGCTAGACACCAATGGAATCCCAAAACCATTTCTAGATACCAATGGAACTTCCTAAGTGTGGGGTTATGTCAAAAATTGTCAAGAGTTCTCTTCATAATTTGATACAATGGTTTGTCTCTTGAATTTTGGTGTACAAGTTTTGAAAATTCATAAAATGATGTAGAAATTGGGGATTCATAATAATGGATTAGTTGTTTAGTCTTACTATTTGAACATGTATATTACAACTTATTAGGGTTATTTAGACTAACAAAAATGTAACTTTATTTAGCATAAATTTCAGAGGGAATAGAAAAAGGTAGGGTGGACATGGAGTGAATAAAGAACGAAGCTTGTTTGTGAATAAATTTGATTAAATGAGAACA